>OY804576.1:13159271-13712044 GCA_963680875.1 Bathymodiolus brooksi
GTGTTCGCCTTGAGTGTGGTATGAATGTGTTGCCTTGAGTGTGGTAGAATGTGTCGCCTTGAGTGTGGTAGAATGTGTCGCCTTGAGTGTGGTAGAATGTGTCGCCTTGAGTGTGGTAGAATGTGTCGCCTTGAGTGTGGTAGAATGTGTCACCTTGAGTGTGGTAGAATGTGTTGCCTTGAGTGTGGTAGAATGTGTCGCCTTGAGTGTGGTAGAATGTGTCGCCTTGAGTGTGGTAGAATGTGTTGCCTTGAGTGTGGTAGAATGTGTCGCCTTGAGTGTGGTAGAATGTGTCGCCTTGAGTGTGGTAGAATGTGTCGCCTTGAGTGTGGTAGAATGTGTCGCCTTGAGTGTGGTAGAATGTGTCGCCTTGAGTGTGGTAGAATGTGTCGCCTTGAGTGTGGTAGAATGTGTCGCCTTGAGTGTGGTAGAATGTGTCGCCTTGAGTGTGGTAGAATGTGTCGCCTTGAGTGTGGTAGAATGTGTCACCTTGAGTGTGGTAGAATGTGTCGCCTTGAGTGTGGTAGAATGTGTCGCCTTGAGTGTGGTAGAATGTGTCGCCTTGAGTGTGGTAGAATGTGTCGCCTTGAGTGTGGTAGAATGTGTCGCCTTGAGTGTGGTAGAATGTGTCACCTTGAGTGTGGTAGAATGTGTCGCCTTGAGTGTGGTAGAATGTGTCACCTTGAGTGTGGTAGAATGTGTCGCCTTGAGTGTGGTAGAATGTGTCGCCTTGAGTGTGGTAGAATGTGTCGCCTTGAGTGTGGTAGAATGTGTCGCCTTGAGTGTGGTAGAATGTGTCGCCTTGAGTGTGGTAGAATGTGTTGCCTTGAGTGTGGTAGAATGTGTCGCCTTGAGTGTGGTAGAATGTGTTGCCTTGAGTGTGGTAGAATGTGTTGCCTTGAGTGTGGTAGAATGTGTTGCCTTGAGTGTGGTAGAATGTGTCACCTTGAGTGTGGTAGAATGTGTCGCCTTGAGTGTGGTAGAATGTGTCGCCTTGAGTGTGGTAGAATGTGTCGCCTTGAGTGTGGTAGAATGTGTCGCCTTGAGTGTGGTAGAATGTGTCGCCTTGAGTGTGGTAGAATGTGTCACCTTGAGTGTGGTAGAATGTGTCGCCTTGAGTGTGGTAGAATGTGTCGCCTTGAGTGTGGTAGAATGTGTCGCCTTGAGTGTGGTAGAATGTGTCGCCTTGAGTGTGGTAGAATGTGTCGCCTTGAGTGTGGTAGAATGTGTCGCCTTGAGTGTGGTAGAATGTGTCGCCTTGAGTGTGGTAGAATGTGTCGCCTTGAGTGTGGTAGAATGTGTTGCCTTGAGTGTGGTAGAATGTGTTGCCTTGAGTGTGGTAGAATGTGTCGCCTTGAGTGTGGTAGAATGTGTAACCTTGAGTGTGGTAGAATGTGTCGCCTTGAGTGTGGTAGAATGTGTCACCTTGAGTGTGGTAGAATGTGTCACCTTGAGTGTGGTAGAATGTGTTGCCTTGAGTGTGGTAGAATGTGTCGCCTTGAGTGTGGTAGAATGTGTCGCCTTGAGTGTGGTAGAATGTGTCGCCTTGAGTGTGGTAGAATGTGTCGCCTTGAGTGTGGTAGAATGTGTCACCTTGAGTGTGGTAGAATGTGTCGCCTTGAGTGTGGTAGAATGTGTCACCTTGAGTGTGGTAGAATGTGTCACCTTGAGTGTGGTAGAATGTGTTGCCTTGAGTGTGAGGTAGAAATATGTCACACTGGTCCCTTGAGTGTGGTAGAATGTGTCGCCTTGAGTGTGGTAGAATGTGTCGCCTTGAGTGTGGTAGAATGTGTCGCCTTGAGTGTGGTAGAATGTGTTGCCTTGAGTGTGGTAGAATGTGTCACCTTGAGTGTGGTAGAATGTGTCGCCTTGAGTGTGGTAGAATGTGTCACCTTGAGTGTGGTAGAATGTGTCGCCTTGAGTGTGGTAGATTGTGTCGCCTTGAGTGTGGTAGAATGTGTCACCTTGAGTGTGGTAGAATGTGTCACCTTGAGTGTGGTAGAATGTGTCGCCTTGAGTGTGGTAGAATGTGTCGCCTTTGAGTGTGGTAGAATGTGTCGCCTTGAGTGTGGTAGAATGTGTTGCCTTGAGTGTGGTAGAATGTGTTGCCTTGAGTGTGGTAGAATGTGTCGCCTTGAGTGTGGTAGAATGTGTCGCCTTGAGTGTGGTAGAATGTGTCACCTTGAGTGTGGTAGAATGTGTCACCTTGAGTGTGGTAGAATGTGTCGCCTTGAGTGTGGTAGAATGTGTCACCTTGAGTGTGGTAGAATGTGTCACCTTGAGTGTGGTAGAATGTGTTGCCTTGAGTGGTAGAATGTGTCGCCTTGAGTGTGGTAGAATGTGTCACCTTGAGTGTGGTAGAATGTGTCGCCTTGAGTGTGGTAGAATGTGTCGCCGTGTGGTAGAATGTGTTGCCTTGAGTGTGGTAGAATGTGTTGCCTTGAGTGTGGTAGAATGTGTCACCTTGTGTGTGGTAGAATGTGTTGCCTTGAGTGTGGTAGAATTTGTCGCCTTGAGTGTGGTAGAATGTGTTGCCTTGAGTGTGGTAGAATGTGTCGCCTTGAGTGTGGTAGAATGTGTCACCTTGAGTGTGGTAGAATGTGTTGCCTTGAGTGCGGTAGAATGTGTTACCTTGAGTGTGGTAGAATGTGTTGCCTTGAGTGTGGTAGAATGTGTCACCTTGAGTGTGGTAGAATGTGTCGCCTTGAGTGTGGTAGAATGTGTCACCTTGAGTGTGGTAGAATGTGTCGCCTTGAGTGTGGTAGAATGTGTTGCCTTGAGTGTGGTAGAATGTGTCGCCTTGAGTGTGGTAGAATGTGTCACCTTGAGTGTGGTAGAATGTGTCGCCTTGAGTGTGGTAGAATGTGTCACCTTGAGTGTGGTAGAATGTGTTGCCTTGAGTGTGGTAGAATGTGTCGCCTTGAGTGTGGTAGAATGTGTCGCCTTGAGTGTGGTAGAATGTGTCGCCTTGAGTGTGGTAGAATGTGTCGCCTTGAGTGTGGTAGAATGTGTTGCCTTGAGTGTGGTAGAATGTGTCACCTTGAGTGTGGTAGAATGTGTCGCCTTGAGTGTGGTAGAATGTGTCACCTTGAGTGTGGTAGAATGTGTCGCCTTGAGTGTGGTAGAATGTGTCGCCTTGAGTGTGGTAGAATGTGTCACCTTGAGTGTGGTAGAATGTGTCGCCTTGAGTATGGTAGAATGTGTCACCTTGAGTGTGGTAGAATGTGTTGCCTTGAGTGTGGTAGAATGTATCGCCTTGAGTGTGGTAGAATGTGTCACCTTGAGTGTGGTAGAATGTGTCGCCTTGAGTGTGGTAGAATGTGTCGCCTTGAGTGTGGTAGAATGTGTCGCCTTGAGTGTGGTAGAATGTGTTGCCTTGAGTGTGGTAGAATGTGTCGCCTTGAGTGTGGTAGAATGTGTCGCCTTGAGTGTGGTAGAATGTGTTGCCTTGAGTGTGGTAGAATGTGTTGCCTTGAGTGTGGTAGAATGTGTCACCTTGAGTGTGGTAGAATGTGTCGCCTTGAGTGTGGTAGAATGTGTTGCCTTGAGTGTGGTATATTGTGTCGCCTTGAGTGTGGTAGAATGTGTCGCCTTGAGTGTGGTAGAATGTGTCACCTTGAGTGTGGTAGAATGTGTTGCCTTGAGTGTGGTAGAATGTGTCGCCTTGAGTGTGGTAGAATGTGTCGCCTTGAGTGTGGTAGAATGTGTCGCCTTGAGTGTGGTAGAATGTGTCGCCTTGAGTGTGGTAGAATGTGTCACCTTGAGTGTGGTAGAATGTGTCGCCTTGAGTGTGTTAGAATGTGTCACCTTGAGTGTGGTAGAATATGTCACCTTGAGTGTGGTAGAATGTGTTGCCTTGAGTGTGGTAGAATATGTCGCCTTGAGTGTGGTAGAATGTGTCGCCTTGAGTGTGGTAGAATGTGTCGCCTTGAGTGTGGTAGAATGTGTTGCCTTGAGTGTGGTAGAATGTGTTGCCTTGAGTGTGGTAGAATGTGTCACCTTGAGTGTGGTAGAATGTGTCGCCTTGAGTGTGGTAGAATGTGTCACCTTGAGTGTGGTAGAATGTGTCGCCTTGAGTGTGGTAGATTGTGTCGCCTTGAGTGTGGTAGAATGTGTCACCTTGAGTGTGGTAGAATGTGTCACCTTGAGTGTGGTAGAATGTGTCGCCTTGAGTGTGGTAGAATGTGTCGCTTTGAGTGTGGTAGAATGTGTCGCCTTGAGTGTGGTAGAATGTGTTGCCTTGAGTGTGGTAGAATGTGTTGCCTTGAGTGTGGTAGAATGTGTCGCCTTGAGTGTGTTAGAATGTGTCGCCTTGAGTGTGGTAGAATGTGTCACCTTGAGTGTGGTAGAATGTGTCACCTTGAGTGTGGTAGAATGTGTCGCCTTGAGTGTGGTAGAATGTGTCACCTTGAGTGTGGTAGAATGTGTCACCTTGAGTGTGGTAGAATGTGTTGCCTTGAGTGGTAGAATGTGTCGCCTTGAGTGTGGTAGAATGTGTCACCTTGAGTGTGGTAGAATGTGTCGCCTTGAGTGTGGTAGAATGTGTCGCCGTGTGGTAGAATGTGTTGCCTTGAGTGTGGTAGAATGTGTTGCCTTGAGTGTGGTAGAATGTGTCACCTTGTGTGTGGTAGAATGTGTTGCCTTGAGTGTGGTAGAATTTGTCGCCTTGAGTGTGGTAGAATGTGTTGCCTTGAGTGTGGTAGAATGTGTCGCCTTGAGTGTGGTAGAATGTGTCACCTTGAGTGTGGTAGAATGTGTTGCCTTGAGTGTGGTAGAATGTGTTACCTTGAGTGTGGTAGAATGTGTTGCCTTGAGTGTGGTAGAATGTGTCACCTTGAGTGTGGTAGAATGTGTCGCCTTGAGTGTGGTAGAATGTGTCACCTTGAGTGTGGTAGAATGTGTCGCCTTGAGTGTGGTAGAATGTGTTGCCTTGAGTGTGGTAGAATGTGTCGCCTTGAGTGTGGTAGAATGTGTCACCTTGAGTGTGGTAGAATGTGTCGCCTTGAGTGTGGTAGAATGTGTCGCCTTGAGTGTGGTAGAATGTGTTGCCTTGAGTGTGGTAGAATGTGTCGCCTTGAGTGTGGTAGAATGTGTCGCCTTGAGTGTGGTAGAATGTGTTGCCTTGAGTGTGGTAGAATGTGTTGCCTTGAGTGTGGTAGAATGTGTCACCTTGAGTGTGGTAGAATGTGTCGCCTTGAGTGTGGTAGAATGTGTTGCCTTGAGTGTGGTATATTGTGTCGCCTTGAGTGTGGTAGAATGTGTCGCCTTGAGTGTGGTAGAATGTGTCACCTTGAGTGTGGTAGAATGTGTTGCCTTGAGTGTGGTAGAATGTGTCGCCTTGAGTGTGGTAGAATGTGTCGCCTTGAGTGTGGTAGAATGTGTCGCCTTGAGTGTGGTAGAATGTGTCGCCTTGAGTGTGGTAGAATGTGTCACCTTGAGTGTGGTAGAATGTGTCGCCTTGAGTGTGTTAGAATGTGTCACCTTGAGTGTGGTAGAATATGTCACCTTGAGTGTGGTAGAATGTGTTGCCTTGAGTGTGGTAGAATATGTCGCCTTGAGTGTGGTAGAATGTGTCGCCTTGAGTGTGGTAGAATGTGTCGCCTTGAGTGTGGTAGAATGTGTTGCCTTGAGTGTGGTAGAATGTGTTGCCTTGAGTGTGGTAGAATGTGTCACCTTGAGTGTGGTAGAATGTGTCGCCTTGAGTGTGGTAGAATGTGTCACCTTGAGTGTGGTAGAATGTGTCGCCTTGAGTGTGGTAGATTGTGTCGCCTTGAGTGTGGTAGAATGTGTCACCTTGAGTGTGGTAGAATGTGTCACCTTGAGTGTGGTAGAATGTGTCGCCTTGAGTGTGGTAGAATGTGTCGCTTTGAGTGTGGTAGAATGTGTCGCCTTGAGTGTGGTAGAATGTGTTGCCTTGAGTGTGGTAGAATGTGTTGCCTTGAGTGTGGTAGAATGTGTCGCCTTGAGTGTGTTAGAATGTGTCGCCTTGAGTGTGGTAGAATGTGTCACCTTGAGTGTGGTAGAATGTGTCACCTTGAGTGTGGTAGAATGTGTCGCCTTGAGTGTGGTAGAATGTGTCACCTTGAGTGTGGTAGAATGTGTCACCTTGAGTGTGGTAGAATGTGTTGCCTTGAGTGGTAGAATGTGTCGCCTTGAGTGTGGTAGAATGTGTCACCTTGAGTGTGGTAGAATGTGTCGCCTTGAGTGTGGTAGAATGTGTCGCCGTGTGGTAGAATGTGTTGCCTTGAGTGTGGTAGAATGTGTTGCCTTGAGTGTGGTAGAATGTGTCACCTTGTGTGTGGTAGAATGTGTTGCCTTGAGTGTGGTAGAATTTGTCGCCTTGAGTGTGGTAGAATGTGTTGCCTTGAGTGTGGTAGAATGTGTCGCCTTGAGTGTGGTAGAATGTGTCACCTTGAGTGTGGTAGAATGTGTTGCCTTGAGTGTGGTAGAATGTGTTACCTTGAGTGTGGTAGAATGTGTTGCCTTGAGTGTGGTAGAATGTGTCACCTTGAGTGTGGTAGAATGTGTCGCCTTGAGTGTGGTAGAATGTGTCACCTTGAGTGTGGTAGAATGTGTCGCCTTGAGTGTGGTAGAATGTGTTGCCTTGAGTGTGGTAGAATGTGTCGCCTTGAGTGTGGTAGAATGTGTCACCTTGAGTGTGGTAGAATGTGTCGCCTTGAGTGTGGTAGAATGTGTCACCTTGAGTGTGGTAGAATGTGTTGCCTTGAGTGTGGTAGAATGTGTCGCCTTGAGTGTGGTAGAATGTGTCGCCTTGAGTGTGGTAGAATGTGTCGCCTTGAGTGTGGTAGAATGTGTCGCCTTGAGTGTGGTAGAATGTGTTGCCTTGAGTGTGGTAGAATGTGTCACCTTGAGTGTGGTAGAATGTGTCGCCTTGAGTGTGGTAGAATGTGTCACCTTGAGTGTGGTAGAATGTGTCGCCTTGAGTGTGGTAGAATGTGTCGCCTTGAGTGTGGTAGAATGTGTCACCTTGAGTGTGGTAGAATGTGTCGCCTTGAGTATGGTAGAATGTGTCACCTTGAGTGTGGTAGAATGTGTTGCCTTGAGTGTGGTAGAATGTATCGCCTTGAGTGTGGTAGAATGTGTCACCTTGAGTGTGGTAGAATGTGTCGCCTTGAGTGTGGTAGAATGTGTCGCCTTGAGTGTGGTAGAATGTGTCGCCTTGAGTGTGGTAGAATGTGTTGCCTTGAGTGTGGTAGAATGTGTCGCCTTGAGTGTGGTAGAATGTGTCGCCTTGAGTGTGGTAGAATGTGTTGCCTTGAGTGTGGTAGAATGTGTTGCCTTGAGTGTGGTAGAATGTGTCACCTTGAGTGTGGTAGAATGTGTCGCCTTGAGTGTGGTAGAATGTGTTGCCTTGAGTGTGGTATATTGTGTCGCCTTGAGTGTGGTAGAATGTGTCGCCTTGAGTGTGGTAGAATGTGTCACCTTGAGTGTGGTAGAATGTGTTGCCTTGAGTGTGGTAGAATGTGTCGCCTTGAGTGTGGTAGAATGTGTCGCCTTGAGTGTGGTAGAATGTGTCGCCTTGAGTGTGGTAGAATGTGTTGCCTTGAGTGTGGTAGAATGTGTTGCCTTGAGTGTGGTAGAATGTGTCACCTTGAGTGTGGTAGAATGTGTCGCCTTGAGTGTGGTAGAATGTGTCACCTTGAGTGTGGTAGAATGTGTCGCCTTGAGTGTGGTAGATTGTGTCGCCTTGAGTGTGGTAGAATGTGTCACCTTGAGTGTGGTAGAATGTGTCACCTTGAGTGTGGTAGAATGTGTCGCCTTGAGTGTGGTAGAATGTGTCGCTTTGAGTGTGGTAGAATGTGTCGCCTTGAGTGTGGTAGAATGTGTTGCCTTGAGTGTGGTAGAATGTGTTGCCTTGAGTGTGGTAGAATGTGTCACCTTGAGTGTGTTAGAATGTGTCGCCTTGAGTGTGGTAGAATGTGTCACCTTGAGTGTGGTAGAATGTGTCACCTTGAGTGTGGTAGAATGTGTCGCCTTGAGTGTGGTAGAATGTGTCACCTTGAGTGTGGTAGAATGTGTCACCTTGAGTGTGGTAGAATGTGTTGCCTTGAGTGGTAGAATGTGTCGCCTTGAGTGTGGTAGAATGTGTCACCTTGAGTGTGGTAGAATGTGTCGCCTTGAGTGTGGTAGAATGTGTCGCCGTGTGGTAGAATGTGTTGCCTTGAGTGTGGTAGAATGTGTTGCCTTGAGTGTGGTAGAATGTGTCACCTTGTGTGTGGTAGAATGTGTTGCCTTGAGTGTGGTAGAATTTGTCGCCTTGAGTGTGGTAGAATGTGTTGCCTTGAGTGTGGTAGAATGTGTCACCTTGAGTGTGGTAGAATGTGTCGCCTTGAGTGTGGTAGAATGTGTCACCTTGAGTGTGGTAGAATGTGTCGCCTTGAGTGTGGTAGAATGTGTCGCCTTGAGTGTGGTAGAATGTGTCACCTTGAGTGTGGTAGAATGTGTCGCCTTGAGTATGGTAGAATGTGTCACCTTGAGTGTGGTAGAATGTGTTGCCTTGAGTGTGGTAGAATGTATCGCCTTGAGTGTGGTAGAATGTGTCACCTTGAGTGTGGTAGAATGTGTCGCCTTGAGTGTGGTAGAATGTGTCGCCTTGAGTGTGGTAGAATGTGTCGCCTTGAGTGTGGTAGAATGTGTTGCCTTGAGTGTGGTAGAATGTGTCGCCTTGAGTGTGGTAGAATGTGTCGCCTTGAGTGTGGTAGAATGTGTTGCCTTGAGTGTGGTAGAATGTGTTGCCTCGAGTGTGGTAGAATGTGTCACCTTGAGTGTGGTAGAATGTGTCGCCTTGAGTGTGGTAGAATGTGTTGCCTTGAGTGTGGTATATTGTGTCGCCTTGAGTGTGGTAGAATGTGTCGCCTTGAGTGTGGTAGAATGTGTCACCTTGAGTGTGGTAGAATGTGTTGCCTTGAGTGTGGTAGAATGTGTCGCCTTGAGTGTGGTAGAATGTGTCGCCTTGAGTGTGGTAGAATGTGTCGCCTTGAGTGTGGTAGAATGTGTTGCCTTGAGTGTGGTAGAATGTGTTGCCTTGAGTGTGGTAGAATGTGTCACCTTGAGTGTGGTAGAATGTGTCGCCTTGAGTGTGGTAGAATGTGTCACCTTGAGTGTGGTAGAATGTGTCGCCTTGAGTGTGGTAGATTGTGTCGCCTTGAGTGTGGTAGAATGTGTCACCTTGAGTGTGGTAGAATGTGTCACCTTGAGTGTGGTAGAATGTGTCGCCTTGAGTGTGGTAGAATGTGTCGCTTTGAGTGTGGTAGAATGTGTCGCCTTGAGTGTGGTAGAATGTGTTGCCTTGAGTGTGGTAGAATGTGTTGCCTTGAGTGTGGTAGAATGTGTCACCTTGAGTGTGTTAGAATGTGTCGCCTTGAGTGTGGTAGAATGTGTCACCTTGAGTGTGGTAGAATGTGTCACCTTGAGTGTGGTAGAATGTGTCGCCTTGAGTGTGGTAGAATGTGTCACCTTGAGTGTGGTAGAATGTGTCACCTTGAGTGTGGTAGAATGTGTTGCCTTGAGTGGTAGAATGTGTCGCCTTGAGTGTGGTAGAATGTGTCACCTTGAGTGTGGTAGAATGTGTCGCCTTGAGTGTGGTAGAATGTGTCGCCGTGTGGTAGAATGTGTTGCCTTGAGTGTGGTAGAATGTGTTGCCTTGAGTGTGGTAGAATGTGTCACCTTGTGTGTGGTAGAATGTGTTGCCTTGAGTGTGGTAGAATTTGTCGCCTTGAGTGTGGTAGAATGTGTTGCCTTGAGTGTGGTAGAATGTGTCGCCTTGAGTGTGGTAGAATGTGTCACCTTGAGTGTGGTAGAATGTGTTGCCTTGAGTGTGGTAGAATGTGTTACCTTGAGTGTGGTAGAATGTGTTGCCTTGAGTGTGGTAGAATGTGTCACCTTGAGTGTGGTAGAATGTGTCGCCTTGAGTGTGGTAGAATGTGTCACCTTGAGTGTGGTAGAATGTGTCGCCTTGAGTGTGGTAGAATGTGTCGCCTTGAGTGTGGTAGAATGTGTCGCCTTGAGTGTGGTAGAATGTGTCACCTTGAGTGTGGTAGAATGTGTCGCCTTGAGTGTGGTAGAATGTGTCACCTTGAGTGTGGTAGAATGTGTCACCTTGAGTGTGGTAGAATGTGTTGCCTTGAGTGTGGTAGAATGTGTCGCCTTGAGTGTGGTAGAATGTGTCGCCTTGAGTGTGGTAGAATGTGTCGCCTTGAGTGTGGTAGAATGTGTCGCCTTGAGTGTGGTAGAATGTGTTGCCTTGAGTGTGGTAGAATGTGTCACCTTGAGTGTGGTAGAATGTGTCGCCTTGAGTGTGGTAGAATGTGTCACCTTGAGTGTGGTAGAATGTGTCGCCTTGAGTGTGGTAGAATGTGTCGCCTTGAGTGTGGTAGAATGTGTCACCTTGAGTGTGGTAGAATGTGTCGCCTTGAGTGTGGTAGAATGTGTCACCTTGAGTGTGGTAGAATGTGTTGCCTTGAGTGTGGTAGAATGTATCGCCTTGAGTGTGGTAGAATGTGTCACCTTGAGTGTGGTAGAATGTGTCGCCTTGAGTGTGGTAGAATGTGTCGCCTTGAGTGTGGTAGAATGTGTCGCCTTGAGTGTGGTAGAATGTGTTGCCTTGAGTGTGGTAGAATGTGTCGCCTTGAGTGAGGTAGAATGTGTCGCCTTGAGTGTGGTAGAATGTGTTGCCTTGAGTGTGGTAGAATGTGTTGCCTTGAGTGTGGTAGAATGTGTCACCTTGAGTGTGGTAGAATGTGTCGCCTTGAGTGTGGTAGAATGTGTTGCCTTGAGTGTGGTATATTGTGTCGCCTTGAGTGTGGTAGAATGTGTCGCCTTGAGTGTGGTAGAATGTGTCGCCTTGAGTGTGGTAGAATGTGCCGCCTTGTGTGTGGTAGAATGTGTCGCCTTGAGTGTGGTAGAATGTGTTGCCTTGAGTGTGGTAGAATGTGTCGCCTTGAGTGTGGTAGAATGTGTCGCCTTGAGTGTGGTAGAATGTGTTGCCTTGAGTGTGGTAGAATGTGTTGCCTTGAGTGTGGTAGAATGTGTCACCTTGAGTGTGGTAGAATGTGTCGCCTTGAGTGTGGTAGAATGTGTTGCCTTGAGTGTGGTATATTGTGTCGCCTTGAGTGTGGTAGAATGTGTCGCCTTGAGTGTGGTAGAATGTGTCGCCTTGAGTGTGGTAGAATGTGCCGCCTTGAGTGTGGTAGAATGTGTCGCCTTGAGTGTGGTAGAATGTGTCGCCTTGAGTGTGGTAGAATGTGTCACCTTGAGTGGTAGAATGTGTCGCCTTGAGTGTGGTAGAATGTGTCGCCTTGAGTGTGGTAGAATGTGCCACCTTGAGTGTGGTAGAATGTGTTGCTTTGAGTGTGGTAGAATGTGTCGCCTTGAGTGTGATAGAATGTGCCGCCTTGAGTGTGGTAGAATGTGTCGCCTTGAGTGTGGTAGAATGTGTCGCCTTGAGTGTGGTAGAATGTGTCGCCTTGAGTGTGGTAGAATGTGTCGCCTTGAGTGTGGTAGAATGTCTCGCCTTGAGTGTGGTAAAATGTGTCGCCTTGAGTGTGGTAGAATGTGTTGTCTTGAGTGCGGTAGAATGTGGCTTGGGTTGGGTTAAACCAATGACCATAACATTGGTATTTGTTGCTTCTCCGCTAAGCATGCAACATTAAGGAGTAAGAGCAAAGACTGGTTGGCTTGGAAATAGGAAAGAGTCGAGCAACTTGTCTATCCGCAGACTGTTGTTTAAGTGAGCTAGCACTATAAAAATCCAACTGGTTTAGTACAAAGCGGACATCATCATTTCATTGAAAATTAACTTGTTCTCACCATGATATAGCTGAAAAATTGCTGAGTTGGCGTTAAACAACAATCACTCACTCACATGAGACTTGTCAGGCAATAAACAACAATCACTCACTCACATGAGACTTGTCAGGCAATAAACAACAATCACTCACTCACATGAGACTTGTCAGGCAATAAACAACAATCACTCACTCACATGAGACTTGTCAGGCAATAAACAACAATCACTCACTCACATGAGACTTGTCAGGCAATAATAAGAGATTATTACATGACATTTTCCATATTGGCCCTGGTATTAGCCCGAGACTCCCATATCAAGCCCGACAGCGAAGCTGGAGTGCTGATATGGGTCGAGGGTTGATACCAGGAATCATATGGAGAATGTCATGTCATAATCTTTTTATCACATATTTTACATTGACCTTTTCCAAGCATTGACTTTTATATTGCAAAAAAGATCTATGAACAGACAAATTGCGAAAATAAATCCTTTAGAGAGTTGCCTTTGTTCAACTTGCAAATATTTTTGTTTCGAATCTGGTTTCAAAAATATACCAAACAATGTCGATCTGTACAATGACGTTAGAAACTGTTTGTAAAATCTACCCAAGACGTTGACATTTGAATGGAAATTCCTATTCAGCACGACGTATATATTTGAGCTAATTATTCCGTTTCAAGTTATTTAAAATTTATTCCAATATGTTGAAATGTGTTAATTTGATTGAAATACGATTTTATGCATATCTTTATGCATCATCTTTCCTTGTACTTTGACATATAATCTTTGAGACCACTGCGCAGATAGCAGAAGTTGAATACGGGGGCAAATACGGATATATGAGGGCAAATACGGATATTTGCCCCGTATTTGCCCTGAGAGCAAATAACCAACACTGACTTTTAGCTATTATTGGACATGCAAAAATTAACATATTGCAACAAAATATGTGATAAACAACAATCACTCACTCACATGAGACTTGTCAGGCAATAAACAACAATCACTCACTCACATGAGACTTGTCAGGCAATAAACAACCATATCAATGTCTATTTTAGTACTACACCCTTATTGTATCCTGTATGCAAGTTGTTAAAGTTTCTTGCCAGTCTTGCATGCATTTTACACCAGTGGCGTGACAATCTCAAAATTTTGTGTGATAAATGGAGAATTTCTGGTTACCCATTTTAAAATTTCCAATAAACTATGGGTTCCTTTATCTTAAATAAAAGTTTCTACTACATAAAAAGAAAACATCTACAATATACATCATTTATTGGACGGATGTCATATATAGAAATAACAATACAAAAAAATAGTTGTCAGAATAACTGTCTTATGTAAGTTTACTTTGGATATCTTATATAAATTTGTCTTTAAAACAAGAAGCTAAGAATAATCTTAAAATTCTTTATGTTTCACCTCAAAATTTAAATTCATTCATTTGATGCAGATAACTTCTGTTTCGTCTATTCTAACATTTTGTGGAATTTTATTCATAAACATAATAAATTAACATGTTTGACACAATTGTATGACATGTCTTCAGCAGACTGACATAATATGTTTGATGTAATATTTTATCAAGAATTTCATGTCAACCCCCAAAGACATGTATAGTGCACTACAAAGAATTTAGAATGGGACATTGTGTATAAAAATAGTAACCATGAAATAAAATATGAATAAACATGTAATGATCAGTCAATCTGCTAAAACCGATACCAGTCAACCCACAAATCTGTACATCAAAGTAAAATAAATTAACCCACAGTAAGACTTCATTAGAGGTTTAACGTCACCAGAGACACAGTAAATCATAATTCTAAAATCGTCAAAAGACACAGTAAATCATAGTTCATACAGTCTGATTAATTTCATGGTTATCATTTGTTTCTTCTATACTGTCAATCTGTGATAAAAGTTCTGATGTCACTTCTGTAAATAATCTGTCCCAGTCCCAAGGCTTATCCTCCTAAAATAAATCATATAGTATGAAGAATACACTTTTATATATGAAGTAGTTTTTGAGAGATATCATGTGTGACTTGGTCAAATATATTTTGGTGTCTTGACCTTGTAAATTGCTTTTACTTTTATTTCCAGTGCCTTATTTCACATCCACCAGAAATGAGATATGAAAAATATTTATAAAATATTGTTTAATTTGTGTACTGTGGGTCAGGTGATATATTTTTACCAGTAATAAACTGAAATGTTTTGGCTTATAATTTTATATCTGTAATAACAAGCTCTCGGAGTACATATAGAACCTCTTGTAGATTTTATTCCCTTGGTATAAGAATTTGTCTAACGCTCATTCAAATCTATTCCACTCTTATCAACTTCTATGTTTCAATACTTTATGTATGGTGCTAATTTTTTTTATTCACCCGATATGTAGAACCAGAAAGAAAATATTTGATACAATAATTTGATAACCAATTTATTCTAGTCTTCCACCAATAATTAATTTTTTGGATGTTCATGACTAATTGAAATTAAATCTGTTAAAAGTATTAAATACGACTTTTATAAAAACCAGAGGCTCTCAAGAGCCTGTATCGTTCACCTGGTAATAAAAAAAAACAATTGGTCCTATGTAAAAACTATGTCCTGCGTCATCTTGGAATTACGATCAACATAAAAAACACAAAGTTTGTAAAGGACCTTCCAATGATTGATGCACAGTTTAGGTTCAATCAGTGCAATAGCTTCAGAGAAGAATATATTTCTGTATTTTCCCCATATAGTTCTGTGTTAATACTATGACCTGTGGTGGCAGCCATCTTGGATTTCCGATCGGCATAAAAAACAGGACCTTCCAATGATCATTCCTGGGCAGTTTGGTTTCAACTGTCCAAGTGGTTTCAGAGAAGAAGCATTTTGAAACATTTTTCCCATAGGGTCCAATGTTAAACTAAGTCCTGCCGTAGCCGCCATTTTGAATTTCATATCAGAATAAAAAACGTATATTTTGTAGAGGACCATTCAATGAACATTCATGCACAGTTTGGCTTTAATCATATTTGTAGTTTCTGAGAAGAAGGCATTTGAACATTTTCCCATAGGGTCCAATGTTAATCTATGTCCTGCGGTGGTGGCCATCTTGGATTTCCGATCGGCATAAAAAACACACACCTTGTAGAGGACCTTCCAATGATCATTCCTGGGCAGTTTGGTTTCAATTATCCAAGTGGTTTCAGAGAAGAAGCGTTTTGAAACATTTTTCCCATAGGGTCCAATGTTAAACTAAGTCCTGCCGTAGCCGCCATTTTGAATTTCATACCAGAACAAAAAACGTAAAGTTTGTAGAGGACCATCTAATGAACATTCATGTACAGTTTGGCTTTAATCATATTTGTAGTTTCTGAGTAGAAGGCATTTGAATATTTTCCCATAGGGTCCAATGTTAATCTATGTCCTGCGGTGGCGGCCATCTTGGATTTCCGACCGGCATAAAAAACAAAAAATTTGTAGAGGACCTTCCAATGATCATTCATGGGCAGTTTAGTTTCAACTGTCCAAGTGGTTTCAGAGAAGAAGCATTTTGAAACATTTTTCCCATAGGGTCCAATGTTAAACTAAGTCCTGCCGTAGCCGCCATTTTGAATTTCATACCGGAACAAAAAACGTAAAGTTTGTAGAGGACCATCTAATGAACATTCATGTACAGTTTGGCTTTAATCATATTTGTAGTTTCTGAGAAGAAGGCATTTGAACATTTTCCCATAGGGTCCAATGTTAATCTATGTATTGCGGTGGTGGCCATCTTGGATTTCCGATTGGCATAAAAAACATAAAATTTGTAGAGGACCTTCCAATGATCATTCCTAGGCAGTTTGGTTTCAATTATCCAAGTGGTTTCAGAGAAGAAGCGTTTTGAAACATTTTTCCCATAGGGTCCAATGTTAAACTAAGTCCTGCCGTAGCCGCCATTTTGAATTTCATACCAGAACAAAAAACGTAAAGTTTGTAGAGGACCATCCAATGAACATTCATGTACAGTTTGGCTTTAATCATATTTGTAGTTTCTGAGTAGAAGGCATTTGAATATTTTCCCATAGGGTCCAATGTTAATCTGTCCTGCGGTGGCGGCCATCTTGGATTTCCGACCGGCATAAAAAACAAAAAATTTGTAGAGGACCTTCCAATGATCATTCCTGGGCAGTTTGGTTTCAACTGTCCAAGTGGTTTCAGAGAAGAAGCATTTTGAAACATTTTTCCCATAGGGTCCAATGTTAAACTAAGTCCTGCCGTAGCCGCCATTTTGAATTTCATATCGGAACAAAAAACCTTAAGATTGTAGAGGACCATCCAATGAACATTCATGTACAGTTTGGCTTTAATCATATTTGTAGTTTCTGAGAAGAAGGCATTTGAACATTTTCCCATAGGGTCCAATGTTAATCTATGTATTGCGGTGGTGGCCATCTTGGATTTCCGATTGGCATAAAAAACATAAAATTTGTAGAGGACCTTCCAATGATCATTCCTAGGCAGTTTGGTTTCAATTATCCAAGTGGTTTCAGAGAAGAAGCGTTTTGAAACATTTTTCCCATAGGGTCCAATGTTAAACTAAGTCCTGCCATAGCCGCCATTTTGAATTTCATACCAGAACAAAAAACGTAAAGTTTGTAGAGGACCATCTAATGAGCATTCATGTACAGTTTGGCTTTAATCATATTTGTAGTTTCTGAGTAGAAGGCATTTGAATATTTTCCCATAGGGTCCAATGTTAATCTATGTCCTGCAGTGGCGGCCATCTTGGATTTCCGACCGGCATAAAAAACCTTAAATTTGTAGAGGACCTTCCAATGATCATTCCTGGGCAGTTTGGTTTCAACTGTCCAAGTGGTTTCAGAGAAGAAGCATTTTGAAACATTTTCCCCATAGGGTCCAATGTTAAACTAAGTCCTGCCGTAGCCGCCATTTTGAATTTCATACCAGAACAAAAAACGTAAAGTTTGTAGAGGACCATCTAATGAACATTCATGTACAGTTTGGCTTTAATCATATTTGTAGTTTCTGAGTAGAAGGCATTTGAATATTTTCCCATAGGGTCCAATGTTAATCTATGTCCTGCGGTGGCGGCCATCTTGGATTTCCGACCGGCATAAAAAACGGAAAATTTGTAGAGGACCTTCCAATGATCATTCCTGGGCAGTTTGGTTTCAACTGTCCAAGTGGTTTCAGAGAAGAAGCATTTTGAAACATTTTTCCCATAGGGTCCAATGTTAAACTAAGTCCTGCCGTAGCCGCCATTTTGAATTTCATATCGGAACAAAAAACCTTAAGATTGTAGAGGACCATCCAATGAACATTCATGTACAGTTTGGCTTTAATCATATTTGTAGTTTCTGAGAAGAAGGCATTTGAACATTTTCCCATAGGGTCCAATGTTAATCTATGTATTGCGGTGGCGGCCATCTTGGATTTCCGATCGGCATAAAAAACATAAAATTTCTAGAGGACCTTCCAATGATCATTCCTAGGCAGTTTGGTTTCAATTATCCAAGTGGTTTCAGAGAAGAAGCGTTTTGAAACATTTTTCCCATAGGGTTCAATGTTAAACTAAGTCCTGCCGTAGCCGCCATTTTGAATTTCATACCGGAACAAAAAACGTAAAGTTTGTAGAGGACCATCTAATGAACATTCATGTACAGTTTGGCTTTAATCATATTTGTAGTTTCTGAGTAGAAGGCATTTGAATATTTTCCCATAGGGTCCAATGTTAATCTATGTCCTGCGGTGGCGGCCATCTTGGATTTCCGACCGGCATAAAAAACAAAAAATTTGTAGAGGACCTTCCAATGATCATTCCTGGGCAGTTTGGTTTCAACTGTCCTAGTGGTTTCAGAGAAGAAGCATTTTGAAACATTTTTCCCATAGGGTCCAATGTTAAACTAAGTCCTGCCGTAGCCGCCATTTTGAATTTCATATCGGAACAAAAAACCTTAAGATTGTAGAGGACCATCCAATGAACATTCATGTACAGTTTGGCTTTAATAATATTTGTAGTTTCTGAGAAGAAGGCATTTGAACATTTTCCCATAGGGTCCAATGTTAATCTATGTCCTGCGGTGGCGGCCATCTTGGATTTCCGACCAGCATAAAAAACAGAAAATTTGTAGAGGACCTTCCAATGATCATTCCTGGGCAGTTTGGTTTCAACTGTCCAAGTGGTTTCAGAGAAGAAGCATTTTGAAACATTTTCCCCATAGGGTCCAATGTTAAACTAAGTCCTGTCGTAGCCGCCATTTTGAATTTCATATCGGAACAAAAAACCTTAAGATTGTAGAGGACCATCCAATCAACATTCATGTACAGTTTGGCTTTAATAATATTTGTAGTTTCTGAGAAGAAGGCATTTGAACATTTTCCCATAGGGTCCAATGTTAATCTATGTCCTGCGGTGGCGGCCATCTTGGATTTTCGACCGGCATAAAAAACAAAAAATTTGTAGAGGACCTTCCAATGATCATTCCTGGGCAGTTTGGTTTCAACTGTCCAAGTGGTTTCAGAGAAGAAGCATTTTGAAACATTTTTCCCATAGGGTCCAATGTTAAACTAAGTCCTGCCGTAGCCGCCATTTTGAATTTCATATCGGAACAAAAAACCTTAAGATTGTAGAGGACCATCCAATGAACATTCATGTACAGTTTGGCTTTAATCATATTTGTAGTTTCTGAGAAGAAGGCATTTGAACATTTTCCCATAGGGTCCAATGTTAATCTATGTCCTGCGGTGGCGGCCATCTTGGATTTTCGACCGGCATAAAAAACAAAAAATTTGTAGAGGACCTTCTAATGATCATTCCTGGGCAGTTTGGTTTCAACTGTCCAAGTGGTTTCAGAGAGGAAGCATTTTGAAACATTTTTCCCATAGGGTCCAATGTTAAACTAAGTCCTGCCGTAGCCGCCATTTTGAATTTCATATCGGAACAAAAAACCTTAAGATTGTAGAGGACCATCCAATGAACATTCATGTACAGTTTGGCTTTAATCATATTTGTAGTTTCTGAGAAGAAGGCATTTGAACATTTTCCCATAGGGTCCAATGTTAATCTATGTATTGCGGTGGTGGCCATCTTGGATTTCCGATTGGCATAAAAAACATAAAATTTGTAGAGGACCTTCCAATGATCATTCCTAGGCAGTTTGGTTTCAATTATCCAAGTGGTTTCAGAGAAGAAGCGTTTTGAAACATTTTTCCCATAGGGTCCAATGTTAAACTAAGTCCTGCCATAGCCGCCATTTTGAATTTCATACCAGAACAAAAAACGTAAAGTTTGTAGAGGACCATCTAATGAACATTCATGTACAGTTTGGCTTTAATCATATTTGTAGTTTCTGAGTAGAAGGCATTTGAATATTTTCCCATAGGGTCCAATGTTAATCTATGTCCTGCAGTGGCGGCCATCTTGGATTTCCGACCGGCATAAAAAACCTTAAATTTGTAGAGGACCTTCCAATGATCATTCCTGGGCAGTTTGGTTTCAACTGTCCAAGTGGTTTCAGAGAAGAAGCATTTTGAAACATTTTTCCCATAGGGTCCAATGTTAAACTAAGTCCTGCCGTAGCCGCCATTTTGAATTTCATACCAGAACAAAAAACGTAAAGTTTGTAGAGGACCATCTAATGAACATTCATGTACAGTTTGGCTTTAATCATATTTGTAGTTTCTGAGTAGAAGGCATTTGAATATTTTCCCATAGGGTCCAATGTTAATCTATGTCCTGCGGTGGCGGCCATCTTGGATTTCCGACCGGCATAAAAAACGGAAAATTTGTAGAGGACCTTCCAATGATCATTCCTGGGCAGTTTGGTTTCAACTGTCCAAGTGGTTTCAGAGAAGAAGCATTTTGAAACATTTTTCCCATAGGGTCCAATGTTAAACTAAGTCCTGCCGTAGCCGCCATTTTGAATTTCATACCAGAACAAAAAACGTAAAGTTTGTAGAGGACCATCTAATGAACATTCATGTACAGTTTGGCTTTAATCATATTTGTAGTTTCTGAGTAGAAGGCATTTGAATATTTTCCCATAGGGTCCAATGTTAATCTATGTCCTGCGGTGGCGGCCATCTTGGATTTCCGACCGGCATAAAAAACGGAAAATTTGTAGAGGACCTTCTAATGATCATTCCTGGGCAGTTTGGTTTCAACTGTCCAAGTGGTTTCAGAGAAGAAGCATTTTGAAACATTTTTCCCATAGGGTCCAATGTTAAACTAAGTCCTGCCGTGTCCGCCATTTTGAATTTCATATCGGAACAAAAAACCTTAAGATTGTAGAGGACCATCCAATGAACATTCATGTACAGTTTGGCTTTAATAATATTTGTAGTTTCTGAGAAGAAGGCATTTGAACATTTTCCCATAGGGTCCAATGTTAATCTATGTCCTGCGGTGGCGGCCATCTTGGATTTCCGACCAGCATAAAAAACAGAAAATTTGTAGAGGACCTTCCAATGATCATTCCTGGGCAGTTTGGTTTCAACTGTCCAAGTGGTTTCAGAGAAGAAGCATTTTGAAACATTTTCCCCATAGGGTCCAATGTTAAACTAAGTCCTGTCGTAGCCGCCATTTTGAATTTCATATCGGAACAAAAAACCTTAAGATTGTAGAGGACCATCCAATCAACATTCATGTACAGTTTGGCTTTAATAATATTTGTAGTTTCTGAGAAGAAGGCATTTGAACATTTTCCCATAGGGTCCAATGTTAATCTATGTCCTGCGGTGGCGGCCATCTTGGATTTTCGACCGGCATAAAAAACAAAAAATTTGTAGAGGACCTTCCAATGATCATTCCTGGGCAGTTTGGTTTCAACTGTCCAAGTGGTTTCAGAGAAGAAGCATTTTGAAACATTTTTCCCATAGGGTCCAATGTTAAACTAAGTCCTGCCGTAGCCGCCATTTTGAATTTCATATCGGAACAAAAAACCTTAAGATTGTAGAGGACCATCCAATGAACATTCATGTACAGTTTGGCTTTAATAATATTTGTAGTTTCTGAGAAGAAGGCATTTGAACATTTTCCCATAGGGTCCAATGTTAATCTATGTCCTGCGGTGGCGGCCATCTTGGATTTCCGACCGGCATAAAAAACAGAAAATTTGTAGAGGACCTTCCAATGATCATTCCTGGGCAGTTTGGTTTCAACTGTCCAAGTGGTTTCAGAGAAGAAGCATTTTGAAACATTTTTCCCATAGGGTCCAATGTTAAACTAAGTCCTGTCGTAGCCGCCATTTTGAATTTCATATCGGAACAAAAAACCTTAAGATTGTAGAGGACCATCCAATGAACATTCATGTACAGTTTGGCTTTAATAATATTTGTAGTTTCTGAGAAGAAGGCATTTGAACATTTTCCCATAGGGTCCAATGTTAATCTATGTCCTGCGGTGGCGGCCATCTTGGATTTTCGACCGGCATAAAAAACAAAAAATTTGTAGAGGACCTTCTAATGATCATTCCTGGGCAGTTTGGTTTCAACTGTCCAAGTGGTTTCAGAGAGGAAGCATTTTGAAACATTTTTCCCATAGGGTCCAATGTTAAACTAAGTCCTGCCGTAGCCGCCATTTTGAATTTCATATCGGAACAAAAAACCTTAAGATTGTAGAGGACCATCCAATGAACATTCATGTACAGTTTGGCTTTAATCATATTTGTAGTTTCTGAGAAGAAGGCATTTGAACATTTTCCCATAGGGTCCAATGTTAATCTATGTATTGCGGTGGTGGCCATCTTGGATTTCCGATTGGCATAAAAAACATAAAATTTGTAGAGGACCTTCCAATGATCATTCCTAGGCAGTTTGGTTTCAATTATCCAAGTGGTTTCAGAGAAGAAGCGTTTTGAAACATTTTTCCCATAGGGTCCAATGTTAAACTAAGTCCTGCCATAGCCGCCATTTTGAATTTCATACCAGAACAAAAAACGTAAAGTTTGTAGAGGACCATCTAATGAACATTCATGTACAGTTTGGCTTTAATCATATTTGTAGTTTCTGAGTAGAAGGCATTTGAATATTTTCCCATAGGGTCCAATGTTAATCTATGTCCTGCAGTGGCGGCCATCTTGGATTTCCGACCGGCATAAAAAACCTTAAATTTGTAGAGGACCTTCCAATGATCATTCCTGGGCAGTTTGGTTTCAACTGTCCAAGTGGTTTCAGAGAAGAAGCATTTTGAAACATTTTTCCCATAGGGTCCAATGTTAAACTAAGTCCTGCCGTAGCCGCCATTTTGAATTTCATACCAGAACAAAAAACGTAAAGTTTGTAGAGGACCATCTAATGAACATTCATGTACAGTTTGGCTTTAATCATATTTGTAGTTTCTGAGTAGAAGGCATTTGAATATTTTCCCATAGGGTCCAATGTTAATCTATGTCCTGCGGTGGCGGCCATCTTGGATTTCCGACCGGCATAAAAAACGGAAAATTTGTAGAGGACCTTCCAATGATCATTCCTGGGCAGTTTGGTTTCAACTGTCCAAGTGGTTTCAGAGAAGAAGCATTTTGAAACATTTTTCCCTTAGGGTCCAATGTTAAACTAAGTCCTGCCGTAGCCGCCATTTTGAATTTCATACCAGAACAAAAAACGTAAAGTTTGTAGAGGACCATCTAATGAACATTCATGTACAGTTTGGCTTTAATCATATTTGTAGTTTCTGAGTAGAAGGCATTTGAATATTTTCCCATAGGGTCCAATGTTAATCTATGTCCTGCGGTGGTGGCCATCTTGGATTTCCGACCGGCATAAAAAACGGAAAATTTGTAGAGGACCTTCTAATGATCATTCCTGGGCAGTTTGGTTTCAACTGTCCAAGTGGTTTCAGAGAAGAAGCATTTTGAAACATTTTTCCCATAGGGTCCAATGTTAAACTAAGTCCTGCCGTATCCGCCATTTTGAATTTCATATCGGAACAAAAAACCTTAAGATTGTAGAGGACCATCCAATGAACATTCATGTACAGTTTGGCTTTAATAATATTTGTAGTTTCTGAGAAGAAGGCATTTGAACATTTTCCCATAGGGTCCAATGTTAATCTATGTCCTGCGGTGGCGGCCATCTTGGATTTCCGACCAGCATAAAAAACAGAAAATTTGTAGAGGACCTTCCAATGATCATTCCTGGGCAGTTTGGTTTCAACTGTCCAAGTGGTTTCAGAGAAGAAGCATTTTGAAACATTTTCCCCATAGGGTCCAATGTTAAACTAAGTCCTGTCGTAGCCGCCATTTTGAATTTCATATCGGAACAAAAAACCTTAAGATTGTAGAGGACCATCCAATCAACATTCATGTACAGTTTGGCTTTAATAATATTTGTAGTTTCTGAGAAGAAGGCATTTGAACATTTTCCCATAGGGTCCAATGTTAATCTATGTCCTGCGGTGGCGGCCATCTTGGATTTTCGACCGGCATAAAAAACAAAAAATTTGTAGAGGACCTTCCAATGATCATTCCTGGGCAGTTTGGTTTCAACTGTCCAAGTGGTTTCAGAGAAGAAGCATTTTGAAACATTTTTCCCATAGGGTCCAATGTTAAACTAAGTCCTGCCGTAGCCGCCATTTTGAATTTCATATCGGAACAAAAAACCTTAAGATTGTAGAGGACCATCCAATGAACATTCATGTACAGTTTGGCTTTAATAATATTTGTAGTTTCTGAGAAGAAGGCATTTGAACATTTTCCCATAGGGTCCAATGTTAATCTATGTCCTGCGGTGGCGGCCATCTTGGATTTCCGACCGGCATAAAAAACAGAAAATTTGTAGAGGACCTTCCAATGATCATTCCTGGGCAGTTTGGTTTCAACTGTCCAAGTGGTTTCAGAGAAGAAGCATTTTGAAACATTTTTCCCATAGGGTCCAATGTTAAACTAAGTCCTGTCGTAGCCGCCATTTTGAATTTCATATCGGAACAAAAAACCTTAAGATTGTAGAGGACCATCCAATGAACATTCATGTACAGTTTGGCTTTAATAATATTTGTAGTTTCTGAGAAGAAGGCATTTGAACATTTTCCCATAGGGTCCAATGTTAATCTATGTCCTGCGGTGGCGGCCATCTTGGATTTTCGACCGGCATAAAAAACAAAAAATTTGTAGAGGACCTTCTAATGATCATTCCTGGGCAGTTTGGTTTCAACTGTCCAAGTGGTTTCAGAGAGGAAGCATTTTGAAACATTTTTCCCATAGGGTCCAATGTTAAACTAAGTCCTGCCGTAGCCGCCATTTTGAATTTCATATCGGAACAAAAAACCTTAAGATTGTAGAGGACCATCCAATCAACATTCATGTACAGTTTGGCTTTAATCATATTTGTAGTTTCTGAGAAGAAGGCATTTGAACATTTTCCCATAGGGTCCAATGTTAATCTATGTATTGCGGTGGTGGCCATCTTGGATTTCCGATTGGCATAAAAAACATAAAATTTGTAGAGGACCTTCCAATGATCATTCCTAGGCAGTTTGGTTTCAATTATCCAAGTGGTTTCAGAGAAGAAGCGTTTTGAAACATTTTTCCCATAGGGTCCAATGTTAAACTAAGTCCTGCCATAGCCGCCATTTTGAATTTCATACCAGAACAAAAAACGTAAAGTTTGTAGAGGACCATCTAATGAACATTCATGTACAGTTTGGCTTTAATCATATTTGTAGTTTCTGAGTAGAAGGCATTTGAATATTTTCCCATAGGGTCCAATGTTAATCTATGTCCTGCAGTGGCGGCCATCTTGGATTTCCGACCGGCATAAAAAACCTTAAATTTGTAGAGGACCTTCCAATGATCATTCCTGGGCAGTTTGGTTTCAACTGTCCAAGTGGTTTCAGAGAAGAAGCATTTTGAAACATTTTTCCCATAGGGTCCAATGTTAAACTAAGTCCTGCCGTAGCCGCCATTTTGAATTTCATACCAGAACAAAAAACGTAAAGTTTGTAGAGGACCATCTAATGAACATTCATGTACAGTTTGGCTTTAATCATATTTGTAGTTTCTGAGTAGAAGGCATTTGAATATTTTCCCATAGGGTCCAATGTTAATCTATGTCCTGCGGTGGCGGCCATCTTGGATTTCCGACCGGCATAAAAAACGGAAAATTTGTAGAGGACCTTCCAATGATCATTCCTGGGCAGTTTGGTTTCAACTGTCCAAGTGGTTTCAGAGAAGAAGCATTTTGAAACATTTTTCCCATAGGGTCCAATGTTAAACTAAGTTCTGCCGTAGCCGCCATTTTGAATTTCATATCGGAACAAAAAACCTTAAGATTGTAGAGGACCATCCAATGAACATTCATGTACAGTTTGGCTTTAATCATATTTGTAGTTTCTGAGAAGAAGGCATTTGAACATTTTCCCATAGGGTCCAATGTTAATCTATGTATTGCGGTGGCGGCCATCTTGGATTTCCGATCGGCATAAAAAACATAAAATTTCTAGAGGACCTTCCAATGATCATTCCTAGGCAGTTTGGTTTCAATTATCCAAGTGGTTTCAGAGAAGAAGCATTTTGAAACATTTTTCCCATAGGGTCCAATGTTAAACTAAGTCCTGCCGTAGCCGCCATTTTGAATTTCATATCGGAACAAAAAACCTTAAGATTGTAGAGGACCATCCAATCAACATTCATGTACAGTTTGGCTTTAATAATATTTGTAGTTTCTGAGAAGAAGGCATTTGAACATTTTCCCATAGGGTCCAATGTTAATCTATGTCCTGCGGTGGCGGCCATCTTGGATTTCCGACCAGCATAAAAAACAGATAATTTGTAGAGGACCTTCCAATGATCATTCCTGGGCAGTTTGGTTTCAACTGTCCAAGTGGTTTCAGAGAAGAAGCATTTTGAAACATTTTTCCCATAGGGTCCAATGTTAAACTAAGTCCTGTCGTAGCCGCCATTTTGAATTTCATATCGGAACAAAAAACCTTAAGATTGTAGAGGACCATCCAATCAACATTCATGTACAGTTTGGCTTTAATACTATTTGTAGTTTCTGAGAAGAAGGCATTTGAACATTTTCCCATAGGGTCCAATGTTAATCTATGTCCTGCGGTGGCGGCCATCTTGGATTTTCGACCGGCATAAAAAACAGAAAATTTGTAGAGGACCTTCCAATGATCATTCCTGGGCAGTTTGGTTTCAACTGTCCAAGTGGTTTCAGAGAAGAAGCATTTTGAAACATTTTTCCCTTAGGGTCCAATGTTAAACTAAGTCCTGCCGTAGCCGCCATTTTGAATTTCATATCGGAACAAAAAACCTTAAGATTGTAGAGGACCATCCAATGAACATTCATGTACAGTTTGGCTTTAATAATATTTGTAGTTTCTGAGAAGAAGGCATTTGAACATTTTCCCATAGGGTCCAATGTTAATCTATGTCCTGCGGTGGCGGCCATCTTGGATTTTCGACCGGCATAAAAAACAAAAAATTTGTAGAGGACCTTCCAATGATCATTCCTGGGCAGTTTGGTTTCAACTGTCCAAGTGGTTTCAGAGAAGAAGCATTTTGAAACATTTTTCCCATAGGGTCCAATGTTAAACTAAGTCCTGCCGTAGCCACCATTTTGAATTTCATATCGGAACAAAAAACCTTAAGATTGTAGAGGACCATCCAATGAACATTCATGTACAGTTTGGCTTTAATCATATTTGTAGTTTCTGAGAAGAAGGCATTTGAACATTTTCCCATAGGGTCCAATGTTAATCTATGTCCTGCGATGGCGGCCATCTTGGATTTCCGATCGGCATAAAAAACAGTAACTTGGTAAAGGACATTCCAATGATCATTCCTTTACAGTTTGGGTTCAGTCAGTTCATTAGTTTCGGAGAAGAAGATCTTTGAAATTTCGGCCAATCAGAGCATATTATTGGCCCTGGCAGCCATATTGAATATCCGACTGGAACGAAAAACAGTAACTTTGTAGAGGACCATCCAAGGAACATTCCTGCTAAGTTCGGTTCCAATCGGCCAAGTGGTTTCGGAGAAGAAGCTTGAAATGTGAAAAGTTTACAGACGACAGACGACAGACGACGGACGCCAAGTGATGGCAATAGTTCACCTGGACCTTTGGTCCAGGTGAACTAAAAAAAACAACAACAAATCAGACTTAAAAGTCATAATTTTCGACTCTGGTTCCTTTTGCCTCCCTTTGACCATTTTTAAAAAGCAAGGTCAAATCTGTTTAAAAATACAGGACAGAAATATTATAAGGAATCTAAAACAAAAAAATACCTGTCAAAATCAGACTTATAGGGTGTAATACTATATATATATAATACCTCTATTAAATCAGCTTCCGTAGATAAATTTTTTGTCAACAACTTCAGATCTATATCATTATCCTGTAAAATAGTCAAACAAGTTGACGATGAAGAGAAACATTTAAATAATTTTTCGAATAATAAAATAAGTTGAAATGCTATTTTTCCAATTATAAGTTCATTGAGAATATACCAATTAAACTATATAGTAACCACTATAATTGTGAGTTTGATTCTCGCCACTGGCTATATGTACTCCATACAACTTTATGTGATAAAAGATTTTTTTGGTGACATATTGCGGGTTTACAGTTTTCTCAATGTACTCGGGTTTCTACAATTAATAAAAATAATAAAAATAAAAAAACACTTAATATAGCTAAAATATGATTAAAAGTGGTGTTAAACACATATAAACTATATACAACCAATATCTATAGTCTAGAAAATATACTTAGAACTTTGTAGAATGTGTAAACACATATAAACTATATACAACCAATATCTATAGTCTAGAAAATATACTTAGAACTCTGTAGAATGTGTAAATACAGAGTTGGAAAACAGATATTAATAATATATGACAAAAATATTAAAATTTAAAACCATTGCTCAATTTCAAGAAAAACTGTATCACCTGAAAGAGGATCAGCCAAGGACCATTCCAACCAACCATGGTATAGATGGGCTAACTACTTTCAGAAGAGAAGATTAACCATTTATTGATGCCTTTTCTCTTCTATAGGGGAGAGAGTACACAAATGTGACCACACAGGGAACCAGTAATAAAATAATAAATAAAAGGGAAATAATTGTACCAGAGTAGTAAATGCTGCTTGTCTCAGTAGGTCATTATCTAGTTCTCTATATGTAGCCACTCTGTTCACAGCAACACTGAAAATATATAAACAAAGGTGTTTTCAAAGAAAAAAATACAATTGAAAATCATCTCTTCTGTCCATTTGACATGTTTAAAACATCAATTATTACTTCAGTCAGTGAGTGATTGTTGTTTTTTTAATACTACATCAGCAATTTCTAAACATTTATGGAAACAACATACACTTCTTGATGACCAACATGCTGAGTTGGATTTTTATAGTGACTCTGTGAAACAATCCACATATCTCTTTCCTCTCAGACACATTATCCTGATTTTGAGCCAACAGATCTTTGCTGCTATGCCTTAATGCTGCATGCTTAGTGGAAAAGCAACAAATACCAATTTTATAGTCTTTGGTTTGATCTGACCATGGATTCCACATACAATCTACCACACTTGAGCACTGTAACCATTACATCACCACCAGCACGCTAAAGATTACATCACCATAATCATGCTATCCATTACACCACCAAGTTCATAATTAATACTTGAATGAATATCTATAACATTTTGTAGCTTCATAAAGAAGATTTAGTGGTGAAGTAATCCTTAGTACTGTGAGAATGCCTGCAAGCAACAGATAAATTTTTCTATCATTAAATATGGGGGGAGCAAAATTTATAAAAACAGGGTTTAATATTGATCTACACAGATGACAACTCTTTGATTACAAGGCTCTACACAATTATCTGATACTGTATCTAAAAACCTACTTAGGAGCAATAGCTACTTTGACTTGAATATCATCATCTTGTTGTTCTTCTAGATCTGGTATAACAGGAATGTCTATTAAAGATAAAAACACAAACTCAGTAATGTAAATCTGGTATAACAGGAATGTCTATTAAAGATAAAAACACAAACTCAGTAATGTAAATCTGGTATAACAGGAATGTCTATTAAAGATAAAAACACAAACTCAGTAATGTTAATCTGGTATAACAGGAATGTCTATTAAAGATAAAAACACAAACTCAGTAATGTAAATCTGGTATAACAGGAATGTCTATTAAAGATAAAAACACAAACTCAGTAATGTAAATCTGGTATAACAGGAATGTCTATTAAAGATAAAAACACAAACTCAGTAATGTAAATCTGGTATAACAGGAATGTCTATTAAAGATAAAAACACAAACTCAGTAATGTTAATCTGGTATAACAGGAATGTCTATTAAAGATAAAAACACAAACTCAGTAATGTAAATCTGGTATAACAGGAATGTCTATTAAAGATAAAAAACACAAACTCAGTAATGTAAATCTGGTATAACAGGAATGTCTATTAAAGATAAAAACACAAACTCAGTAATGTAAATCTGGTATAACAGGAATGTCTATTAAAGATAAAAACACAAACTCAGTAATGTAAATCTGGTATAACAGGAATGTCTATTAAAGATAAAAACACAAACTAAGTAATGTAAATCTGGTATAACAGGAATGTCTATTAAAGATAAAAACACAAACTCAGTAATGTAAATCTGGTATAACAGGAATGTCTGTTAAAGATAAAAACACAAACTCAGTAATGTAAATCTGGTATAACAGGAATGTCTGTTAAAGATAAAAACACAAACTCAGTAATGTAAATCTGGTATAACAGGAATGTCTGTTAAAGATAAAAACACAAACTCAGTAATGTAAATCTGGTATAACAGGAATGTCTGTTAAAGATAAAAAACACAAACTCAGTAATGTAAATCTGGTATAACAGGAATGTCTATTAAAGATAAAAACACAAATTCAGTAATGTAAATCTGGTATAACAGGAATGTCTATTAAAGATAAAAACACAAACTCAGTAATGTAAATCTGGTATAACAGGAATGTCTATTAAAGATAAAAACACAAACTCAGTAATGTAAATCTGGTATAACAGGAATGTCTGTTAAAGATAAAAACACAAACTCAGTAATGTAAATCTGGTATAACAGGAATGTCTATTAAAGATAAAAAACACTAACTCAGTAATGTAAATCTGGTATAACAGGAATGTCTATTAAAGATAAAAACACAAACTCAGTAATGTAAATCTGGTATAACAGGAATGTCTATTAAAGATAAAAACACAAACTCAGTAATGTAAATCTGGTATAACAGGAATGTCTATTAAAGATAAAAAAAACACTAACTCAGTAATGTAAATCTGGCATAACAGGAATGTCTATTAAAGATAAAAACACAGTAATGTAAATCTGGTATCACAGGAATGTCTATTAAAGATAAAAACACAAACTCAGTAATGTAAATCTGGTATAACAGGAATGTCTATTAAAGATAAAAACACAAACTCAGTAATGTATATCTGGTATAACAGGAATGTCTATTAAAGATAAAAACACAAACTCAGTAATGTAAATCTGGTATAACAGGAATGTCTATTAAAGATAAAAACACAAACTCAGTAATGTAAATCTGGTATAACAGGAATGTCTATTAAAGATAAAAAAACACTAACTCAGTAATGTAAATCTGGCATAACAGGAATGTCTATTAAAGATAAAAACACAAACTCAGTAATGTAAATCTGGTATAACAGGAATGTCTATTAAAGATAAAAAAACACTAACTCAGTAATGTAAATCTGGCATAACAGGAATGTCTATTAAAGATAAAAACACAAACTCAGTAATGTAAATCTGGTATAACAGGAATGTCTATTAAAGATAAAAACACAAACTCAGTAATGTAAATCTGGTATAACAGGAATGTCTATTAAAGATAAAAACACAAACTCAGTAATGTAAATCTGGTATAACAGGAATGTCTATTAAAGATAAAAACACAAACTCAGTAATGTAAATCTGGTATAACAGGAATGTCTATTAAAGATAAAAACACAAACTCAGTAATGTAAATCTGGTATAACAGGAATGTCTATTAAAGATAAAAACACAAACTCAGTAATGTAAATCTGGTATAACAGGAATGTCTATTAAAGATAAAAACACAAACTCAGTAATGTTAATCTGGTATAACAGGAATGTCTATTAAAGATAAAAACACTAACTCAGTAATGTAAATCTGGTATAACAGGAATGTCTATTAAAGATAAAAAACACAAACTCAGTAATGTAAATCTGGTATAACAGGAATGTCTATTAAAGATAAAAACACAAACTCAGTAATGTTAATCTGGTATAACAGGAATGTCTATTAAAGATAAAAACACTAACTCAGTAATGTAAATCTGGTATAACAGGAATGTCTATTAAAGATAAAAACACTAACTCAGTAATGTTAATCTGGTATAACAGGAATGTCTATTAAAGATAAAAAACACAAACTCAGTAATGTAAATCTGGTATAACAGGAATGTCTGTTAAAGATAAAAACACAAACTCAGTAATGTATATCTGGTATAACAGGAATGTCTATTAAAGATAAAAACACAAACTCAGAAATGTAAATCTGGCATAACAGGAATGTCTATTAAAGATAAAAAAACACTAACTCAGTAATGTAAATCTGGTATAACAGGAATGTCTATTAAAGATAAAAACACAAACTCAGTAATGTAAATCTGGTATAACAGGAATGTCTATTAAAGATAAAAACACAAACTCAGTAATGTAAATCTGGTATAACAGGAATGTCTATTAAAGATAAAAACACAAACTCAGTAATGTAAATCTGGTATAACAGGAATGTCTATTAAAGATAAAAACACAAACTCAGTAATGTAAATCTGGTATAACAGGAATGTCTATTAAAGATAAAAACACAAACTCAGTAATGTAAATCTGGTATAACAGGAATGTCTATTAAAGATAAAAACACAAACTCAGTAATGTAAATCTGGTATAACAGGAATGTCTATTAAAGATAAAAACACAAACTCAGTAATGTAAATCTGGTATAACAGGAATGTCTATTAAAGATAAAAACACAAACTCAGTAATGTAAATCTGGTATAACAGGAATGTCTATTAAAGATAAAAACACAAACTCAGTAATGTTAATCTGGTATAACAGGAATGTCTATTAAAGATAAAAACACTAACTCAGTAATGTTAATCTGGTATAACAGGAATGTCTATTAAAGATAAAAAACACAAACTCAGTAATGTAAATCTGGTATAACAGGAATGTCTGTTAAAGATAAAAACACAAACTCAGTAATGTATATCTGGTATAACAGGAATGTCTATTAAAGATAAAAACACAAACTCAGTAATGTAAATCTGGCATAACAGGAATGTCTATTAAAGATAAAAAAACACTAACTCAGTAATGTAAATCTGGTATAACAGGAATGTCTATTAAAGATAAAAACACAAACTCAGTAATGTAAATCTGGTATAACAGGAATGTCTATTAAAGATAAAAACACAAACTCAGTAACGTAAATCTGGTATAACAGGAATGTCTATTAAAGATAAAAACACAAACTCAGTAATGTAAATCTGGTATAACAGGAATGTCTATTAAAGATAAAAACACAAACTCAGTAATGTAAATCTGGTATAACAGGAATGTCTATTAAAGATAAAAACACAAACTCAGTAATGTAAATCTGGTATAACAGGAATGTCTATTAAAGATAAAAACACAAACTCAGTAATGTAAATCTGGTATAACAGGAATGTCTATTAAAGATAAAAAACACTAACTCAGTAATGTAAATCTGGTATAACAGGAATGTCTGTTAAAGATAAAAACACAAACTCAGTAATGTAAATCTGGTATAACAGGAATGTCTATTAAAGATAAAAACACAAACTCAGTAATGTAAATCTGGTATAACAGGAATGTCTGTTAAAGATAAAAACACAAACTCAGTAATGTAAATCTGGTATAACAGGAATGTCTATTAAAGATAAAAACACAAACTCAGTAATGTAAATCTGGTATAACAGGAATGTCTATTAAAGATAAAAACACACTCAGTAATGTAAATCTGGTATAACAGGAATGTCTATTAAAGATAAAAACACAAACTCAGTAATGTAAATCACATCAGTGTTTCTGCGAAATCACAGTAAGTTCAATATTTTGACATTTATCTTTCGATACCAATAATATGATGAACTACTACTAGTACATGTATTATGAATATATAATTTAATTTGATTTGAATATTTCAATCTGATTGGCTAATCCGCCTGGAGAAAATTTTGACTATACTCAATAACATGGGTTGGTATTGTGACGTTACCAACATGTTCATCTGCCAACGACAAATTAAAATAGTCACATGAAATAATCGTAATTAAAATCGAGGTTTTTTTTGGAGTTTACTAAAAATCCTGTAATACAAAAGAATTAGACTTTTTGGCTCCTTTGTGGTTTTAGGGTTTACTGTAGGTAAAGTCTGAAGATACCAAAGGGGTAATCAAAAGCCAGCAGATGTTCTTATTTTCTTTGTCTTTTTAGGGTTTACTGTAAGCCAGTAATCAAAAGCCAGCAGATGTTCTTATTTTCTTTGTCTTTTTAGAGTTTACTGTAAGCCAGAGAACTTACTCTTTCTTTATGTTTTCTTTGTGTATTTGGAGTTTTTTTGTGAACCACAGCATTTCGTCTTTCTGTTTTGTGAGATCACTGGGAGTCAGATGAGTTTATCTGATAGTTTTCTTTGTGTGTTTCAGAGTTCATCTTGAGTTGGTTTTGTAGTTTTCTTTGTGTTTTGGGAGTTTCCTTTGAGGCAGAATGTGTGGGTCAGAGGAGTAGTTGGTGGTATACTTGATCATCACTGTTTAACATTATTATATTAATTTTACAGATTAATTTTAATTTCTTCATTTGTGAAAAAAATCTTATGGCACACCATGGTTGAAATACCAACACAAAATTATGGCAATATTACAAGTACAGAAACATTCACCAATTTAACACTTCTTTCTAAATAAAATGCCACAAACCAAGTATCTAATGACAAGAGCAAACAAGTAATCTCTCTAAACTGAACTCCAAACCTGTGTAAACTGAATATCAAATTTATTATAGTGTTAATGTTTATATACCACTGTCAATTTGACCTGTCTATTCCAAACAAAAAATGGGTCATTAAAGTGTTCTGTTTAGATAGGCCACATTATCTTACCTGTATCAGAATCATTGTCATCTTCTGGAGTTCTTGGTCTTAATCTTTCACTGAAAATATATATTAGTATCACCTATAGTCTGTGATTGTTTTCTGGGGCGTATATTAATATATATACACATGTACATGTATCTTATTTATCAATCATGTCTGCTATTATTATCAATCCCTCATTCTATTTTTATTCAAAGTCTTAAAATTTTGTAAAACGATGGTGATCGAAAAACATTTTAAAAACTGAATATCACGGCCTGGCTAACATAAATTAAAAATACCAACGTTTCTATTTAAATATTTCTATTATTTTCAAACAATTGTTTAAATAAATAAATTAACAGGAAAATATATAATACCACAGAGCTGTATTTAAAAAAATAAAATAAAATACAAGTCTAAACAAATAAATACACACACACACATATGAAAGTACTGCATATTTCAATTCACTTGACATGTGTTGATCGGTTCCCAGCAATTTACCATATTCTATTTTAAGACAATATGCACTAGTTTGGGTTAGGGAAATATTTAAATCAGGAAGTGTGTTTCAAAGGGAGACCACTCTTACAAATAGTGTAAAATGCAAATCCACTGTATAATAATTATATACAATTAAGGGTGTATGCCTGGGGTATGGGAGATAACTCTATTTTCAGTGTCTTCTCAAATATATGATCATCTGTGCATTTGAAAATTGCCACCCAATTCCAAGCTTCTTGGTGACAAAGATTGTTTACATTGGATATGGCCAGTTAAAAAAAATGACTCCTTTTCCCTTTACTTTTCCATAGCTGTGCTCCTTGTATTTTTATATCTTATTGCTGCTTATGCCAGTGTCAGGCAGTGTGTTATTATTATATGCCGGTGCCCACAAAATATCATTGAAATATCTCTTTCCAGAAAAAATGTGCATTGAATTATTTTGTCAAAAATGCCAGAAATGTAACACAATTTGCGTGACAACCTTTTTCTATTGAATTTCAAGGGTTTGTCAAAAAAAAAATATATATATATACACCAGAATCTTAGATATTATGAAACTATAGAGCAAATTCATTTTATGGTAGTAAAAAAATAGAAAGTTATGTGTTTGGGGAAAAAGTTGTAATATCTGATCCTCTCTTATACCGCCACCCCCTTCTCCTAAGACAACTAAAGAATAACTAGATTAAAGCGAATACAACTGGAGCACAGAATTTGAAGGAATTTAACAATACAGCTGGGTGGCTGTCTGTGTTTTTTGGTGTTTTTTTTTGTAATAAATTAATCAAGTTGAGGCACCCTCAACACCCTCCCCCCCCCCTCCCCAGCCGACTTGAAAATAAGAAAGACAAATGCAGTCATTTGGTAATTTGGACATCCACGGTGTCAATTATAAGAATTCAAAAGCTTTTTGTTATTGTTAACTAGTTATTTCTTATATCACAAACAAAGAAACTAGCAAAGGATGGGTGTGTGATAACTTTCCTCGACAATTTCATTTTTTTCTGGGTGCCATCCATGAAAAACATAAATTTAAATATTTTAAAAATCTGACGATAAATGTTTGTAAAATTTGGTGCAATGATGTCTATATGTCTATTCTTCAGTGTGACATTTTTTGGTGGGAATTAATCAACAGAAATTTTTTTAATCCTCAGGGCATCCCCCCTTTTTTGCAGTTTCCACTGTTTTGCACGTGATTATCTCCAAACAGGATATTCAGATATGCTAGATATTTCATATTTATTCAACAACAACACTCTCAAGTGTATTAAAGCCAAAATATTCCCTTTCAATCTGAAATAAATGTGCATATCTATTAGAATCTTCCGAAACTAGTATTACCATCTGGTGCCTAGAATATCCCCAAAATTGCTATATTTAGGATGTGCTATGGGAAAAAAATGGCACGGTGAAATTTTTTGAAACATTGGCAGATAATGTATTTAGACATAACTATTCCATGATGCAAATTTAAAAAAAAATTGAACGATGGGAAATTTTTTTAGGGTAACCCAGGTCTACACCCTTAAATGGCTGATATCATTAATATGTGCCACAATAAAAGAAATGGTGGTATTTCTTAAAATGTGTCAAAAACATGCAAAATAAATAATGCAAATTGTAATTTAATCAGAAAGACAACTCTTTTTACCGATAATAAAGGAACCAAACAAACTATTCTTCATATACTGACAAACAGTGAATAAAGAGATGATTTTATTCTGACACGCTGGTAACAAATTAAAGGGCATCATCCTACCAATGCTTTTTTTCACAAATTAATTTTCTTTTGTATCTATCTTTTTTTTGGGGTAAAATTATTCAAAATAACCAGTACCAAATTTAAAAGTGCTAAAATTTGTTATTCTACCATATTTAGAACAGGTATTTGCCTGTTAAAACTTCCACCAAATAATTTAAGTATCTAAAACATTGTCCACTATGAAAGGTAGACCACCTGGAATAAGCTTATAAGAATGAAATATTCCTAACAATTAAAAATAGGCAATACATAGTAAACTGATAGTAACCTACAACTGAGTATTTTCTCACTCTAATTAAAATTAGATCTTCCGTACTTGCTCACATTTTTTTTTGCTTGGCCAATTTTAATTATACTTGTATTTTTATACTATTTATTAATGAACCAATGAACAAAACAGGGAGTATATATATATGTACTGTTTAGATAATTATAGCTTTTTATTATCAAAGACATTAAATTTGATGATCAAAGTAGTGGTAATCACTGTTTATTTTCTACTGTAAAATATATCAAAAAGAAGAAATGGAATAGTTTCACACCTTTAATGTCACTGTCAAACATTAATAACAAAAATATAGAGGATTTTTTTATATTCACATTTCACTGGGTCATTCTACTAATTATTTAGATTCATAGATCTCTTCCTCTTACCTCTACTATGTATTGCCTAACTAAACCTTTTTTTATTTTGAAAAACTATACTAATATCCTCTTTGAAATTTACTCTCAAAATGTATAAAAATCCATCTGCTTTAGAATATCATAAAAAGTTCATAAAACCCAAATCTAGTCAGAGCAAATTGTGTTTAGTAACAGAAAAGTGTTATTTAGTTACCACATAAATGATACAAAATATTACCCCATGATATCATCAATATCAGCCATAACATCACTGGGGAGAAATAAAATACAAGTAATCAACATTGTTGGTCAAATAAAACACAGGAACATAAATAAAAGTCTTTGATGGTTTTTGATACATAAATCATACATTAAGCCTTCAGCACAGGTACTTGTGTGTAAAATTAATTTTCATATAAATCTTGAGTAAATCTTTCAACACATGTAATTGTTTGTAAAGTTATGTTGTAAATAAATCTGAGAAATGTTTCGTCAAACAGAAACCAAGTGTGGATTGTTCAACTCAAAGTTTTATCACATCCACTCTTGTCAGTTACAAGTATCGAAGAAAACAATAAAATTGATTAAATTCACTTTAATTAAATTTTCATTATAATTGACAAGTGTACAGGTTACAGAAATATTTAAGATAGATTTATCTATTATATACAACATCAACAAGTGCATTTTTTTCTCTAAAGCCCGGTATACATGATACAAGTTTTGCATCCAAGTCTTCATTCAAGAAAACTTGGATCAAGAATTTGAATTCAAGTTTGTGTATACATGTACACAATGCAAGACATTTTGATGAATACACACAAGTTTTGGCGGGAGATACAACAACAAAATGGCATTTTTGGGAGGAGAGGAGGGTGCTGCCCTTTGTATTGCATTATTATGTACAATTGTACTGCGAAGGAAATTAAGCTCCAAAAAGAGGTCAACATGGGCTCGTAAATGGCTTCGAAGGCGACGATGGGATGTATTTCTATGAAGTCTATTAGATCTTCAATCATTTCATTAGTCCATGTAACTGTCTTTTTCCTGCATTTTGGAGTTTCCTCTTTTCCCGCCATCTTTGCACAACACGTGTAGTTGTTATTATTTACATTCACAAACTCATGCTGATAAGGATTCTGTCTTCTGATTGGTTAATCTCCATCCAAGTTCCATCCAAGTTGAAAGAAAAATAGGATGCATTTCTATTCCATCCAAGTCCGTTCAAGTTTTTTGATTCAATGTTCTTGTATGGTATACACGATCAAAAAACTTGAATTCAAGAAACTTGAATGGAGACTTGGATGCAAAACTTGTATCTTGTATACCGGGCTTAACACGACAATGTTAAAAATATATACAGCTGAAAAATGAAATATATCTGAAACTTTTTTACTGACTGATGATATAAATAAATCAATTGATATTACTAGAAATCATTTTTATCCTTTAAGAAGAAACTGGAAAATTCAATGCAGAATCACATCTATAACAAAAGCTGTCCGACATTGAAAACATGGTGTATACCAGGTAACCCTGACAACAAACCCTTTAACTCATGACAGAAGTAATGTACTGTATAACAGAATGAAATATCAACCATGAAAAATGCATGATGTCACAATGATAAATGTATGATGTCACAATGATAAATGTATGATGTCACAATTTAAAATGTATGATGTCACAATTTAAAATGTATGATGTCACAATAATAAATGTATGATGCCACAATCATATATATATAATGTCACAATGATAAATGTAATTGTATGATGTCACAATTTAAAATGTATGATGTCACAATAATAAATGTATGTCACAATGATAAATGTATGATGTCACAATAAATGTATGATGTCACAATAATAAATGTATGATGCCACAATGATAAATGTATGATGTCACAATAAATGTATGATGTCACAATAATAAATGTATGATGCCACAATGATAAATGTATGATGTCATAATGATAAATGTATGATGTCACAATGTTAAATGTATGATGTCACAATAATAAATGTATGATGTCACAATGTTACATGAATGATGTCACAATGATAAATGTATGATGTCACAACAATAAATGTATGATGTCACAATGATAAATGTATGATGTCACAATAATAAATGTATGATGTCACAATGTTACATGAATGATGTCACAATGATAAATGTATGATGTCACAACAATAAATGTATGATGTCACAATGATAAATGTATGATGTCACAATAATAAATGTATGATGTCACAATGTTACATGAATGATGTCACAATGATAAATGTATGATGTCTCTCCCATATAACCCTACAAATGTAATGTCAAGACTCCTGTGGTAGTAACATGCAACTGATTTAAAAATTAAAAATACCTCATCAGATCATACAGCACAGTGCATTTATTTATAATAATCTAAGCTGTAGATATTTTTTTTTTTCATTTTTAGAAGAAAATAGAATGTATCTAACCCTTCTGTTTTATCTTAAAATATTGGTTTGCTTCCCATCCATCAGAATAAAATTGTCCTGAGAAGTGTAAAAATAGTCAATTATTGATTAATTTCTAAGCATACGGTATATACATACAATTGTTGTTATTTTTAAATTAGCTTAAGTTCAATGTACTTGTTAGTAAGAAGCATTCTGTTTACCATGGCCCACGACTCCATACCTTGTAAAAGCAGTCAACTGGTATATATATATAATTTAATTGGAATCTTGACAACATTTCAACAATAAACAGTATTCTCTGTACATTTACCAAAAGCAACATTCAGCCATCAAATATCAGCCGAAATGATTGTTTGTAGACATTTTCTTCTGATATTACATAAATAATGGTAATGATAATGGATACTGTATAAAAGATCTAGAACTTAGTGTAAAAAAAAAACCTGTCGAAATAAAAAGAAACAGAGTGAAGTCATATAATTTTAATTATAATTATGAGAGATACCTTGTAACATTATTTTTCTTGACAAATGACAAAACATTTTAAACCTATCTGTGAGAAACTAAGCCATTACCCGTGGGTATATGGTATTTCAATATCCACTGAGATCTTGTAAGCTACATTGTATGACCAATATAATTTTTTGTACAATTTATAAAAAGATTGAATGAATGAACCAGTACATTCTGAAGAGATTTTTTAATATCCTGAGCCAAATATTTTTCCTTGTGGGTATATTGTCATATTTGATCAGTATTCTAGGATCATATTGCTGCTCAGTTACGACCCAGTGGTATCTGACAAGATTTAGTCACAGTTCAGTCAATAAAAAACTTTTACCTCATACAGCAGTCATGAAGTAAAGTAAATACTGACTTTAATGTATTTTATTATTGTCACATGTTAATTGACCTACATATATATTCATTTAATTTGGCTTAAGAGACACATGGCATGAAATCAATACATCAAAATGTGCTTAATAATTTAAATTTATCTAAACTTGAATAGCTATTTTAAAATACTACTAAACATTCGTCAGAAATAAAAAATATAATAAAAAATTCTTTTAAAACTAAATAAAAAGTCATGCAAACGATATATGAAGCAAAAACACTTGTAAAAGACATAAAAAAGGTTGAATTTCTGACCACTTCATGATTTGGATTCATTTCAATTCATCATTTAAATTCTAAATAAAGATCAAATCTTAAGTCATCATACAAAGAGCAATTCAACAGAAAATGGTCTATAGATTCAAGTTATCAGTATAATACATGCAAAGACGGTTGTCACCAGGTATCTGATGTATCAACCAGTCGTGATGGCTAACAGGAGTAACCCTCCAGACGGTTGTCACCAGGTATCTGATGTATCAACCAGTCGTGATGGCTAACAGGAGTAACCCTCCAGACGGTTGTCACCAGGTATCTGATGTATCAACCAGTTGTGATGGCTAACAGGAGTAACCCTCCAGACGGTTGTCACCAGGTATCTGATGTATCAACCAGTCGTGATGGTTAACAGGAGTAACCCTCCAAGGAACAGGGTTACATTCAATTTCAATGCCCCATGTGAGTACAGTAGATATCAGGTTATAATCATTACCTGTCAAACCCAATACAAGTGATGTCATGTTTATAATGGAAATTAACTTGAATCTTTATCAATAAAAAGTTGATACTTCTGGAATTGTACCAGAAATTGACCATTCAGTTGTTACTAAATTGACCATTCAGTTGTTACTAAATTGACCATTCAGTTGTTACTAAATTGACTATTCAGTTGTAACTAAATTGACTATTCAGTTGTAACTAAATTGACCATTCAGTTGTTACTAAATTGACCATTCAGTTGTTACTAAATTGACTATTCAGTTGTTACTAAATTGACTATTCATTTGTTACTGGTTGTACTTGAGGAAATTGACCATTCAGTTGTTACTAAATTGACCATTCAGTTGTTACTAAATTGACCCTTCAGTTGTTACTAAATTGACCATTCAGTTGTTACTAAATTGACCCTTCAGTTGTTACTAAATTGACCATTCACTTGTTACTAAATTGACCTTTCAGTTGTTACTAAATTGACCATTCAGTTGTTACTAAATTGACCATTCAGTTGTTACTAAATTGACTATTCAGTTGTTACTAAATTGACCATTCAGTTGTTACTAAATTGACCATTCACTTGTTACTAAATTGACCATTCAGTTGTTACTAAATTGACCATTCAGTTGTTACTAAATTGACTATTCAGTTGTTACTGGTTGTATTTGAGGAAATTGACCATTCAGTTGTTACTAAATTGACCCCTCAGTTGTAACTAAATTGACCATTCAGTTGTAACTAAATTGACCATTCAGTTGTTACTAAATTGACCATTCAGTTGTAGCTAAATTGTCCATTCACTTGTTACTAAATTGACCATTCAGTTATTACTAAATTGATCATTCAGTTGTTACTAAATTGACCATTCAGTTGTTACTAAATTGACCATTCAGTTGTTACTAAATTGACTATTCAGTTGTTACTGGTTGTATGTGAGGAAATTGACCATTCAGTTGCTACTAAATTGACCATTCAGTTGTAGCTAAATTGACCATTCACTTGTTACTAAATTGACCATTCAGTTATTACTAAATTGATCATTCAGTTGTTACTAAATTGACCATTCAGTTATTACTAAATTAACCATTCAGTTGTAACTAAATTGACCATTCAGTTGTTACTAAATTGACTATTCAGTTGTTACTGGTTGTATTTGAGGAAATTGACCATTCAGTTGCTACTAAATTGACCATTCAGTTGTTACTAAACTGACCCTTCAGTTGTAACTAAATTGACCATTCACTTGTAACTAAATTGACCATTCAGTTGTTACTAAATTGACCATTCAGTTGTAGCTAAATTGACCATTCACTTGTTACTAAATTGACCATTCAGTTATTACTAAATTGATCATTCAGTTGTTACTAAATTGACCATTCAGTTGTTACTAAATTGACCATTCAGTTGTTACTAAATTGACCATTCAGTTGTTACTGGTTGTATTTGAGGGGTTAAATTCAACTTTCTGCAGAAAATTGGTGATCGTTGGTTTTGTTTGAGGGGTGGTCATGGGTGAGGGGCAATTTTACACTGCAATGGGGCAATGCTCAAGGTTTCTGAACATATAAACTGGGTGGTCATTGGTGAGGAGATCCTATAATAGGGGGACTACTGAATTAGATTGAAAAGTGAAAAACATGAGACAGATAAAGGGATAATGGGTGACAAAAGCTTCTTTACTCTTTGCCTAACAGAATTAAAAACTGGTCATTGAAACACAAGAAATCGGCAAATGAAACATTTTTCTTTGTTTTGTCAAACAATCTGTTTATCATTACTGTACCTAATAAATCATACATTTACTTCTTGCTTTTTGTACAGAGAAACGTTTATGAGTTATAAATTAAAAAGCTATACAGAAACAGAAACAACAATTTTGTGTACTATTTCTATTGTTTAAAACATGCAGCAGAGAGTTTTGATATATGTGTAAATGTGGCGATTATTGTATAACTGGTTATACAAAAATGTAATACTGGCATGGCATAATAAATGAAGCTTATGGTAGAATATATAGAATGAGGTGATCAAGCCAGCTTACGTTTTACTGCTGAAAATGTGAAAATGGAAACTACAAAATTAGTTATCTAATATAGACTGAAATAAAATTGTAGCATACTGTTTATAAATATACTGGTAGATATGTGCATAGATGTATATAACTATGGAACACAATATAGATAATACAGATATACATATCAACTTTAGCAAGGTGGTCTAAAACTGTAGCATATTTCATAAAACATTCTTACAATCCACTACATAATGCAAAAACTTCATGCTTTTAATAAATCTTATTTTTATGCAACATCAATTTTGATTGGAGGATGGTCAAAATTGTGCTGGGTAATATATGATTTACTGAATGTAATGTTTTTTTCGTTGTTGCAAAAAGTAAATAAAATTAATGAAAAGTTACAGTTGAAAATTCAAATGCTAATATATATATATATACAGTTATTCTTTAAACATACCCTTCTGTAAATTTTATATGATAAAACATTAGAAAGGAATTAAGGATGATACTGTTGAGCTAAGATTGTCATGGTAACATAATAAGACTTTGTTGTAAATTTAGTACAATGTAACATGTATTTAAGTAATAACACAGCACACAGAACACTCGTTCTAAAGACAAAAATAATTGAATTGAACATTTTCAATTTTGTCAATTTTGTCAAAAATTGAAACGCTTGTTCAAATCTACACCAAAATTTGAAAATTTCAAAGAAATGTTTTATATAAAATACCACAATCACTGTAGATGAATTTGTTTATGTCTGATCAAAGTTCCCCTTGGTAAGTTAATCAGTTATCACATTTACTAGGTGTCATAAATATCATCTTATTAAAAGATTATAGAAAAGGTTTAAAGCAGTAAATAAAGTTAAATGTTGGCAGCTATTGTAATTTTGAGAATTCAATAATTATTTCACTGATTGAAAATTGAAAATATATGATTCATAATTTTAGGAATTACAAAGTTTGGCATTAGAACTTAATTCGGACTTTGATTCTAGTCATTTCTTTTAGACAAAGAAGAAAGGTTTTATTTCATAGAATTAAAATAGTTGTCCATTCAAAATATTTTGTCCAGAACTAAACAGTTTGACAGATTCACAGCACACTACTACACACAATACAGAGATAAGACACAATCAGGTCAACATCATTTATAGACAGCACTACTTAAAAACTAGGAGTATTAACATAATTATAATCAGAAAACTGCAGCAAGTAATGTTAATTAATACTTTAAAATAAATAGATCTGATCAGAAGTTAAGTGTCCATAGTTACGTCTGGTTGAGTGCAAATACATGTCCATATTTATATTTCTCTAAAATCTAGTACAGATAACATGTATTTATAATAAATCTTTTAATTAGCAAACTAAATATTTAATATAGGAATACTAGCCAACATATAAATATAAGTTTCCATGGTAACAGTATAATTATATGTACTTACTCTTCAAAATTCTCAAATCCTTCACCAAGTTTACGACTACAAGATAAAGTAAAATAATAATTGTAACTTTATCAAACATAAGAAAACAAACATTTAAACTAAATAATGTTTTTATTTTTTCTATCATTGAACAAATAGAATGTGATCCAGACTCTTTGTGAATTCTATCAGTTCTATCATTAAACAAATAGAATGTGATACAGACTCTTTGTGAATTCTATCAGTTCTATCATTAAACAAATAGAATGTGATCCAGACTCTTTGTGAATTCTATCAGTTCTATCATTAAACAAATAGAATGTGATCCAGACTCTTTGTGAATTCTATCAGTTCTATCATTAAACAAATAGAATGTGATCCAGACTCTTTGTGAATTCTATCAGTTCTATCATTAAACAAATAGAATGTGATCCAGACTCTTTGTGAATTCTATCAGTTCTATCATTAAACAAATAGAATGTGATACAGACTCTTTGTGAATTCTATCAGAAGTTTGTGTCCTTACTATTAAAATAGTAACCAAAAGAATGCTAAATAGATACAACAAACAGACAAAATAAATATCCAGTCTTAGTTTTTTGGAGAATTTCTTACATTAAGAAAATACAGCTGTATTTTTTTTATAGTTGTGTAATAAAAGTACAGGTAATTTGTCAGATATTAGGGCTTGTAATTTAATGAAATGTCTACATATAGTAGGTGTCCTGCTCAACTTTAGCTAGACTTTTCTAAAGTCACAAATAATTTTTGGCGATGCTAAATAGTCAAACCTCATGATATATAGTTTGGTTTGGTTTGATGGTACTTAGCGTCACTTTCAACAATATTTCAGCTATATTGTGGCGGTCAGTTTTATTGGTGGAGGAAACCGGAGTATCCAGAGAAAACCACAGACCTGTTGCAATGCATGGTATATAAGGTATGGAAAAGAAAAAGGACAAATATATAATATAAATTTAACCAGTTATAAATATTAGATTTCACTGTGAAATATTTGACCACAATAATCTACAGGAAATCTTTAATATTGAGCTTACCTTTTACGAGGATTATCTTCACCCCATCCTGAGACTCTTGATGGTTTTGGTGGCTCATCCTGAAATGAAGAACATATTATTTTAACAATACAGATTGTTATAACATATGTAGTTAGTTGTATTAGATACTCTGGGAGAAATGAGGAAGAAAGAAAAGTGTATTAGATACTCTGGGAGAAATGAGGAAGAAAGAAAAGACAACACAAGTTACATACTCAGGAAGAGAAGTTCAATTATATCATCTATCAAATATTAACAGAAACACATATATACATACATGTACACAACAGATGTAAAGGAAATATATAAACCACATATATCAGCTAATATAATTAATCTTTGATTACTAACTCAAGATACCACCCAGTCTTTGGTGAGTACTACATGGCAATGATCAACTCAAAATATCACCATGAATTTGGTGAGTACATGGCAATTACTAATCCAAGATACCATCCAGTCTTTGGTGAGTACTACATGGCAATGATCAACTCAAAATATCACCATGAATTTGGTGAGTACATGGCAATTACTAATCCAAGATACCATCCAGTCTTTGGTGAGTACTACATGGCAATGATCAACTCAAAATATCACCATGAATTTGGTGAGTACATGGCAATGATCAACTCAAAATATCACCATGAATTTGGTGAGTACATGACAATGATCAACTCAAAATATCACCATGAATTTGGTGAGTACATGGCAATTACTAATCCAAGATACCATCCAGAAATGAAAAAATGTTGGTACTTAAAAACATTCAAAGGATATAACTCTAGAAAGGTAATGTGTAGCAGAGTCAAACATACCTTGTATTTAGATATAATTAGCATCCACAAAACTTAAGATTTCATCTGAAAATTTAATATTCTCTAATTTTAAACATTTTCAGACAGTAAACGCTATTAAGATCAAAATCAAAATGATCTATATTTGGTAATAATAACATACCGATTCCTCCTGTCTCACGGGTCGTTTTGATTTTGCCATCTGTGGTGAATTTTCAACACTGGCTTCAAAATCTGGAGCATCTGGTGGATTCAGAGGCTTACTTTGTTGAGCTCTTCTACCAGTTTTGGCAGCCCCCTGAAAATAAAATTAATTCCATAAACAGGTTATTGTACCAGTCACTATCTAATGTCTGCTACTGCAAGCTCCCACCTACCAAATATTGTACCAGTCACTAATATTTTGCCCCAATTTTTGAATTCCAAGTCCTCCATACCTGGTACAACAAGTAGTGTGCAGACTTATAAAACATGTCAACATCAACAACAAAAAAGTGTAGGTATAATTTTTCCATTCGGTTCTTGTTATTCCAAAAAATTTTACATCATAGAAAGGAAGAATGGCTTATCCTTCTTTTGATACCAAATTTACACAGAGAAACATTTTAACACAAAATAATCGCCCTCGGAATCGCTAAGTGCACAGACTTATAATACGACTATTATGCCTTGACTGAATGCTTGACACAGTCATGACAGTAACAGTCACAAAAAAGTGCGGATCTCCTGTACTTGGCGATTGTAATACTGGTATAAAAATTTGTTCCAGTATTGTATACCAGTATTGTGATATAAAAAAAATAATATTTTTCTTGTGTATAGTATTGTAATAGGTATTGTGGAAATGTTACTACTAGTTAGTGATGGGAATTGGTCACATTTTCAAAATCGATGATCGTTATACCAACATCGACAGATGATCAATCATCGGTGACAATGACCTACTAAATGTATTTACTGACTATATTTACTCAGATAGTCTTTATTTCATGAGTATGCTGGATAAAATCGTATCATATTTTTACAAACTACCGGTATAATTTTTCTATTTGTAAACATTAACTTAGAACAAAACAAAAGATCGTTTTCCAGACGTGTAACACCTGACATCAAATGGACTATTCCGGGCAGTAGATAAATAATAGACTAGTCCAAATATGTGCTTGACAAAAGTAAATGTTTGAATAAAATTGTATGGTATATTTACAAACTACAATTTTTCCATTTGTAAACATTAAACAAAACGAAACATTGGTTTCCATATGTGTAACACCTGATATAAAATGGACTATTCCGGGCAGCAGATAAATAATAGACTAGTCCAAATATGTGTATTGACTGAGTGTCAAAAGTATGCTGGGACAAAACTGCAAGATGCTTGTCAGTATGAGGAAAAAAACAGCTGGAATAAAACTCCAAAATGTTTGTCAGTATGAGGACCAAAAAATAAACAAAGAATAAAGTTAAGCATATATATTTTAGACAATAGGAATCAGAATCGACCACAAGGTACATTTTGTATAAGAATCGATCATCGGATCGTATGATGACGTCCGACTGATTAGTCGATGTTTCCGATGATCAGTGCACCACTACTACTAGTATTGTTAATACCCGATTCTACAAGGATTTTTATGTGTGTAGCTATGTTGACTTTGACATGAAAGACTGCATAAAGTGTTGTATGATATATTTATTTAGTACAGTTATAACAAGTGAAAATCGAGCACTATTTCAATGAAAGCACACATTAAAGCACATTTTACAACAAATGAAAATATCATGATAAAATTACATATTAAGGTGGTGATACACAGCTACTGTCATGAGAGTGAGTCTTAAATCTTCAATGGTCTTTGTCTTTAGTGGACCCTGTTCTTGAAGTAGTTGGACCAGGTCTTGGTTTTCTTTGATCTTTTCAAGTAGGTCTTTTTTTCCCTAGGGACATTGCAAACTTCAGTGATCTGTGGATGGACATTGCAGCTTCATCGTCGCCTACTCTACAGTTTGGTTGCTCTCTTCATTAGTACTGTTTGATGTAACTGCCTGTCTCTTTCTGTATTGGTATTCTATTTCTGATGATTTTCTTTTCCTTCTGACAGTGTGACCTGGCTCTGTAGACGGTATCTGAACTGCTCTAAGGCAGTTCAACCCGGTACAATCATCCAATCAGACCAATGGAGAGCCTACAACAGCATCCAGTCTGAACTAAATCTGCAGCATGGAAGTCAACCACTCAAGTCAACTTTATAGACCCAGACACAGGTGTGCACACTCAGACCATAGAGTCTTACTGGGCAAAGGCAAAGTACTAATTTAAAGAAATGAAAGGCGTATCATCATACTTACTACCCAGCTACCTAGACGAAAGAATGTGGCGTGATCATTGGGGCAACTGTGGTAACCAAGCTTTCGGCAACACCCTGGAGTGCATAGCAGAACAGAACCTAGTTTAAGACATTTCATAATAGGACAATTAATGTTATCATCACTTTTTGTTATCTTGTTGAATTATCATGATGATTGTTGTGTATTGTGATGTATTACTGATACGATGTTATAAATGCCAATAAAATGATACACAATGAACTTGTACTTTTAGTATGCTTTTCAACAGTTGATGACATGAACCTCCTAATATGAAGCAATCCAATACACTACAAAAAATCCATGCAATTTCATATTTTCATAATTGAATTACAATACCAATATCTTAATTACATTACTGGTATACCACTGTATTGTACAAAATTTTGAAAAAAATTCATAATACTGGAACAAATTTGTATACTAGTATAGTAGTATTGTGCACAATACTAGTATACCAGTATTGCGATCGCCAAGTACTGAGGTAGTGGGGATCCAAAACTGCAAAAGTGCACGATGTTGAATTTTATGCTTATGCAAGTATGGATGGCAAACGACCACTTTGGTTTACACATTTTTTGCCTTGAACTATTTGTATAGTCTTACTTTGGTACCAGCTTTAGATTCACCAAAATCAAAATCGTCATTCATTTTCTTGATTCCTACAAACAAAAATTAAATATCACTTGTAAAATTTGGCTGCCATGGAATGTGTTTATCAATGGGAAGTAACTCCTCATAATATCCAATAATATGAAAACAATATCGGATCGTTTCCGGGTTTTTGTTCTAAAATTTTTGCTTTTCCACCCGTCTAGTATTCTTTTATGCAACTCTGGCGATTTTTTAAGGAGAAAAACTACTATATCACGATAGTCTACACACTGTACAGTGATAGATAATTTAATAATACCTTTTTCCCAACGAGTTGTGCATAACTTTCGTTTTTTTGTGATTCTTGTGAAAGAAAATTAAATAGTCCAGAATATAGCATTGGTGTTATTTGTTCCATTTTAATTGAAGATATACAAAAAATGTACAGCGGTTCTAAACTTATAACTACATAGAAAGATTATATCATGCAAATTTAATCATTGTAGTATTTAATGTGTGTCAGGTAAAAATGCACCTATAACTTTTTGAAGTGAAGGATTACCGTACTGAATGATTAACAGTTGTGTATTAATACATTGAACTTTAGACAAATGTTACATAAACTTATTCCAATAATTAAACAGAACAAGCAGAATAAACTATCACATAAGATTAGTATTCAGTCACTAAGTGCAGTGTTAAATAATTATAGTCCTCAAATTTATATCTTTAAATGGCGTTTTTCCAATAATGAAATGCTCAATGATATTATAAAGAATCTAGGAAAATCTTTCGTGAAAATGGAAAAAAAAACAAACAGAGGAGATTCGCCTATTCCAACATTGTTATGATAAAAACAGTTTTCGATAAGCGATGGTTCATTGAAAGCAGTATTTTTTTAAGTTGACAAGCACCAGTTGTTTATTTTTGTCTTATCCCATTAAATTACCCCTAATAAAATATTTCGCGTCAAATTTGGATTTTATAACAAATATGAAACTGATCATATAGGAAAATCTCGATCAGTTAGAAAGTCGATGACTTGAAATTATCCTTTGAAATATTTTTCCGCACATGCATCACAATTTATATATTTCTACCATATAATACATATTAAATTCTTTCATGCCAAGTCTCAAAATTCATTAAAAATCAATTTATTCATCGGGTTCTGTTTAAAGACAAAAGTTTATTGGCTTTAGATTTATAAAGAAAAAATACATATTGCAATTTCACACCAATCTCACTTACCTTATGTTAACGGATCACCAATATGTTTGTTACCTTCGAAAAATGCACACACAAAAATGCTAGTTTGTGATGGTCAATCATTTGGTCAACTATTTTGAAACATTTCCCACAAGTAGAATTAATGTGTGTCAGTCATCTGTTGGGGGAAAAGCTATGCAGACCCGATTCCATCATCGGTAACCCACGACTAATCACGCTCCGATCACTTCCCCACTCATGATGAGTGGAGATTATCAGAACGTGATCAATCATGGGTCTGGCGTGATCAGTCGTGGGTCACCAGCGATGTCCCGATTCTTCTGCGATAGTTCCCCATAAGTGGAATACAGATAATAATTAGTCTAAACCAAATTTTATTCAATTAAGGTGACTAGTTTCTACAAGATCGAAAATGATAAAATTATATGTATTTTCGAAAACTGAAAAAGTGTAATTCAAGATGTTCAGATGTTTCTATCTGTCTGCATGTTAATGATGTTGGATCAGTTACTAAACATTTCCTAAATAGATGATCTTTTAATCCATAACTTTCAGTTCCGATCCTGACATGCAAAATTTGACCGTTTCGGTTGTCACTGTGAAATAACCAGGAACAGTCAGCTTGTTTTTGAAACTTCAAACAATACAGGGATGCGCTTTAATATCATTAGGAAGCCAATTCCAGAGACAAACTGTAGACGGAAGAAAGCTACATGACTTGGTTGACCGTTATGGAATATCTTTGTCACAAATGACCACGTATATGTTCCACTTGTCGTAAATACTTCCCGGTCCTTTTCTCATTTATGACTTATCGCCGGGTTTGTAACTAGATTAACACGACGGATGCCACTAGTGGAGCAGGAACTGCCTATCCTTTCGGAGCACTTGAGTTCACCCCGGATTTTAGTGGGGTTCGTGTTACTCGATCTTTAGTAGTGTTTTGTAGATCACTGTTTGTCCTTTTGTACTTTTTCTTTTGGCCATTGTGTTGTCTGTTCTTCTTCGATATACTATGATCTATGATTAAGAGATTGTGATAATTGGGGTACATATTCTTGGAAATAAACATGGATTTTGTTTTCTTAAGATTAAACTTTACCGGCAATCATTTATCAGACATTTTTAAATTCGATCCATATCAGAATAAAGAGAATTTGAAGTTACTAAAGGATTATCAACTATGGAATACGTATTCGTATCATCAGCAAATAACTTTATCTGACAATTGACTTCATTAACATTTATCATTGATAAAAACAGGAATAATACGGTACTGAAATCGATCCTTGTGGCACACCAGCGTTAACATCCGTCCATGAAGATTCTTGTACGTTAATCACCACCCTCTGCTTACAATTTTCTAAGTAGATTTTGATCCACACGATAAACTTTCCAGTGATGCTCATTTAGATATTATTTTGAAAAGTAATCCTATATAACAAACACGAGCGAAAGCTCTACTTTTATATAACAGTTTGTACGTTTTCCTTTGAAATTAAAGAAAGTAGCCTGTCTGATACAAGATGCTGTATCACCAGACTGTGGTGATACAAGAATGGCGCGACGTTACACGAGATATTCTTTGCCGAACTACTTTGTCATGACGTCGTATCGTTGGAATTCGGGAAAACGCATCAACGTAACTGTAAGCAACGTAAGCAAAGTGTCTGTTTTTAATTATAATGTTCATTCATTTATATTATGTATCACGAATTCACGTTCATATTCTCATTTCCAATGATATACATGTACAGAGACGTGCCAAAAGTATCCGGTCACTGTAATTTTTTACTATATATTTCATATAAAACCACAATTTTTCAAAGCATTATTCCAAAGTCAATTCTTGTTCGATTTTGATGAAAGTTTGACCAACAGAAGCGAGAACGTACGTAGTTTTCTGTGATTATTTTGGAAGATTTTAAATATTCATGATTTAAACACAAACTTAAATTATTTGTCTTCAAATGTACTATCAAGTATCATTGTATTGTATTTTTGACGTTCAAAATTTAGTTTTGTGCTTAAATAGTGAACTCATAAAAATTATAGATTATAAAATTATGCTAAAATTACAGTGTAAAACTACATTTAATCCTGTTTTTGTTGGTAAAAAAATCATCAAAATCGAACAATAGTCGACTTTGGAATAATGCTTTTAAAAAATGTGGTTTTATATGAAATATATAGTAAACAATTACAGTGACCGGATACTTTTGGCACGTCTCTGTAGTTTCAATATTTTCGACAACTCTGCGGTCCACATTTCTTCAAAAGAAGCGTTGTCTGACGATTACATAGTTACACTGAGAGTGAGATAATTGGTAAGAAGAGTTTGAAGATACCAAAGGGGTAATCAGAATCCGTATATCGAAAAACAACAGACAATACAATGGCCAAAGGAAAAAGTACAAAAGGACAAACAACGATCTACAAAACATACACATAAAACTAAAGATCGAGTAACACGAGCCCTACTAAAACCGGGGGCGAACCGAGGTGGTCCGAAAGGGTAATGAACGGCAACAAATAACGTGACGTCATGCACAAAATGTAGTCTATAGAGTATTGCACAAATTGTTATCAATCTCACCAGTTGTGTGAACTAACCGCATCGCGACTCGTAGTGATACTGCCGGGTTCACACCACAGGCTTGTGTGGGCTTCATACAAAATGTGTGTTCGGTCCACGCTTTTACACGCGCGCTTCATTCAAAACATGTGCCTCGGTCCACGCTTTTACACGCCTATAAAACTACAAAAAATGCATTCAATTCTTAAATAATCATTGGAAAACTGGTGTATTTTTATTTTCATAAATCTGTTTAGAAAAAGGAGACGCATAAAGTTAACAAATAGAAAACAAACTGTATCATTTCTGTAATAGACTGACTATTTTGAACGAAATTATATGTGTGTTATATCTCATTTCTGTAATAGACTGACTATTTTGAACGAAATTATATGTGTGTTATATCTCATTTTGTTTTAAATTGAGGTTTTAATCAATAAACCCCTAACAAGCTATATTAGTGTCTTAACAAAGGTATGTGTGCATAAATTATTCATTAATAAGTATGTAACATGCTAAAGCAGACACAAGGGAAATACAAGACAGGTTGATATTTATACAACAATCAGTATTACGTGTGCGACGTTGCAAAAGGTTGATTATAGGGTATTATTTAAATTTACATATATTATTTTTTGTTTCAATTTAAAGTAATACGTTGCATAATTATCAAATAAAGATTTAAATTTTAAATACTTTATTGTAGTTTTGACAGCATTAATCCATAATGAAATACATTGCAAGATTAAGGTTTGAATTAAAGTTTTTCTCACTCTAATAGTATGATAAACAATTTAATAAAGAAAAGACCAAAACATTTAACCTTTTTATCAAATATCTCATGTTTTTATATTCATTTATCAAAATCTTTAAATGCTATCATAGATTCCATTGAATTCAAAATATTGAATCTGTCAGATAGCTTTAGACTTTTTAAATTTGAAACTGTGTAATTTTATGCAAACATTTTCTAACTTTATATATTGTTTCTGTATGAGCGATTACTTCATATATTACTGGCATTAGTATATATTGTAGGATTAATTACATTATTCGGTTGGATTAACGGGTCGTCTCCAAGACGACTCAAGACAAAAGAATTAATTTAAAATTGGATCAGTGTGCATTGGTTATTAAATTATTAAACGTTTAACAGGTGAAACTTTAATCCAGGTATACAATAAACTAATCCAAAAAAACACTACTGATGATATGCTGGTATATTTTGAAAATAACGACGGGTGATATATAATCAAGTGTACAAGACAAAAATGGAATCATCTGAAGTTAGAAGAAGGAATCTTTATGGTCCTGAAAGGAATTTACGTGTTGAACAAATTAGACATAACTTATCTAAAAGCTGTGTTTTGAAGGATGGAGAGTACAATTTCACACCAAAATCTTTGTCAAAAACCGTTTTTGGTACCAGCTATGGAATGGATTTTCCGGTAAGTAAAAAAAAATCGAAAAATATAATCAAAGAAGATCCGGTTTATCTTAATGGGATTTAGTAAACAATCCAAAAACGTTATTGAAGAAGATTCATTTATTTTAACGGGTGTGGGCGGTGGGGTGTGGTGTTGTCCACCGTAAGTCAAATGCAATAAACGGTGGAGATATAGACAAAAAATAAATAATAAAATATTTAAATATTAACAAACATATAGTTAGAAAGAAAAGTGTGGAGGCCGAAGAAGACATGACTATATTAAAATGACCAAAACCTTATCGTCGGTAACCTTGACGGTTGAACACGTTGTGACACTCGTGACGAGTGTTGAGTATTGAGAGTGTGATCAACTGTGTGTTGCCGACGATGCCAAAATGGAAAGCATTGTATAAGCCCACGTCCCCTCATTACAATGGAATGAGTCTTCACTTTTGCATGTTCTTGCTGACTGATAGGTAGTTTGGTACGTCTATATTGGATGTCAAGTTTCTGAAAATAATTTAACAAAACGGACAATTTCAACATTAGGTATCAGTAATGTCAAATTTACTGACCGAAAAATTAAACAACCAATCTGCTCTGTTTATTCTTTCCATTTAATGAAATGTTGTAATATCACCTCAGACAATATAATGTATTAATGATAAGTAAAAATATGATAGTTCCACTCAGAAGATCACTCCTCAGTACAGTAACAACCACACGGTGCAATTGAACAACCATGAACAATAATATGTTCTTTCATCAGGCATTATAAGGACAGGAATATATTTCACGTGGGTTGGAACTTCCTGTTTTCTCAGAGAACAGTAAAATGTTGGGGAGGGGCTACAGGGGCGGATCCAAGGGGGGGCGCCCCCTCTAAAATTGGAAAAAAATAAAAATTTTCACACGAAATACCCCAACAATTTTTTTTAAGTGCGCCCCCCTTAACTTGAAATCCTGGATCCGCCCCTGGGCTAGATGTTCAAATCTGTCTAATTTTGATGGAATATAAGAACCTATATCTTACCATATAATGAAAATTACGTATTAAAAATTTGTGCTTAATTTAATGCGTTGTTCAGTACAGTATTAACTGTTATCGCTATTTGAGGCTAATGACATCACATTACCAAATCCTTGATAATAAGTGATTAACGATATAAAATATTGTATTGTGTTTAAAAAAATGTCAGTATCTCAACAAAAATTATTTAATTATGAATACAAAATAGCGATAAAATAATTAAAGATGTTTTTTTTTTTTTTAAAACTCGAAGACGTTTCACAGTCATCTCTGATCTCAGGGCTTCGCCCTTCCCTTCGATGAGAGATGACTGAGAAAAGTGCTCTCGTTTTAAAAAACATCGTTAATCACTTATTACCTATTCATAATTCTAACTTCTCATTGGATAATATACCCTTCAGAAGGCTGTGTAGCATTCAGCTGTATTCTATGAACTGTCTCAAAGTTAGTAGGATGGATGGGACTGCCTTTAAAGTTATCTTAATGAATCTGCATATTTTCGCCACAAACATTTTGCCCACCCCACTTTTGTAAGTGTAGTGGATATGCATCCCTTCCCTCGGCTCCTACGCTCCTGTGTGTGTATGCATTATCCCGATTGTCTTGTTCACGACTTCAGTAAATCATGTATAATCAAAAGTTAATGAACTATTAATTTATAATGTTTTAGTGGAAGGAGGAAATTCACGAAAAGGTAAAAACACGAATGGGTTTGAACACATATATACATGCATGTGGACAAAAGTGATTCCGTTTCCGCCATCTTCCCTATATATTTCATATAAAACCATTTATTTTCATAACATTCTTATGAAGTCATTCCTTATATGATTTTCATGCAATTTTCTGCATTAAATGCAGAAATAAATAGTTTCTTCTTCGTATAATTTGCAAATAATTTTATTTCTACTTTCTCTTAAGAATTGATTTAAAAACAAAGTTTAATCTTTTCACCAAATCTTGCTATATAATCATATAAAATTGTGACGTTCAAGAATTTACATTTGTGTTTAAATCATAAATGCTTGTAAATAAAAGCTCGAAAAAATTACATGAAGATATTAAGATAAACTCTAATTAATTCTGTTTTTAAAGGTGAAAATTTCATGAAAATCGGCTAAGGAATGACTTCATGAGAATGTTATGAAAATAAGTGGTTTTATATGAAATATATAGGGAAGATGGCGGAAACGGAATCACTTTTGTCCACATGCAGTCATATCTATATTTACTTTGTTGATCATTGATATTTTGTGTGCAGTTTTTCTTGATGTTTTCTGTGCACTGTCTTAATTACTAAGCATAGTCGTACGAAATTTATTTTGTTGTTTTATATTAGTATATTATAATAATTAAAAAACGAACGGAAATACCACATTCAGAAAACTTGGCACTTAAGGACGGTGCAATATTCATCAAGCAGGGGGGACCGGTGCAAATTCTGAAACTTGTTCGAAAAATATGGATGTCCCATACTGATCTGGGATATAAAAAATCAATGTCCCATGACTTGCATGCATAGAAAAAGTAAGTGTCCCATTATCATGTGAACATAATTTGTGTCAATCAATTAAGCTTTAGTCATGGTTATATTGGATAAAAATGTATGATAGTATGTACCTATAAATAAGGGAAAAAAGAAATTATGAATTTCAAAACTGATTAATTATTAAAAAAAACCCATATCAAATTGCTAAATAGTCTTTAAATTTAGTGGGCACTTTTATTCTACGCCCTCTTGTTGAGGCATCGTAAACCATATATTGTATTAAGTAAATCTTCCTTAAGTCTTATATGAATATCATACTGACGACAAGTAAGAGGTATTTGTACCAAGTCTGCATACAATTCTTCAGCTACTTTAAAATCAAGCAACAATATAGTTAAGAGAGCACCCAATCGATTTTTTAGACTTTTTGAGGTTGTTGCATTTAACAATGTTTTCAGGCGTAGTGAATTGTTTTTAACTGAACAGGATTGTAATGATACATATACATGCCCCTAGTAAACATCCATCATCGATGCAAACTGTCGAAGTGTTTGCAAAACCAGGATGCTCCAGAGAACCCAGAAAAATACCAAATGAAATCCCATTTTCTGCTGAGTTCCGTGGTATATAACATTGTCCCTTTCAACGTTTTATTTATAGTTCATACTCACTTTTCTTTCTGCGACTGGTTAAAACAGCCTAAAAAACTGTGCACCCCTTGGTTTACAAAACAACCTCCCTAATGTTTGACACGGTGATACATGTAGTTTAAGCAATTGTTGTTATACCTTATAATTTTTCCTCTACATAAATGTATTAGGAATAAAAATCAACATTTTTACTGTTTTAAAAAAAAAAAATCAAATTCCTGAATCAGCTATCTGTTGACCGTCAACAGTTTTCGGTCTGTTGGACCGGGTCCGATCTGTTGACCGCTTGCCCTACTTTTATTGGTTACTTAAAATAGCTGCACGCGTATGTCACGTAATAAGGTATAACAAATCAGTTATAGACTGGTTCCTCGAACAACAGCTGTTTTGTTTGACCCTCTGACTGAACTGTTGCCATCAGTCTTCGGCTTCGGGCAACAAATCAGTCCTCGGGTCAAACAAAACAACTGTTGTCCTCGAACCCAGTCAATAACTGTATATTGTTTTACATGATGATGTAGTTTATTTTTGGTGTCCAAATTATTAATTGTTTTAAAGTTATAGAGTTATTAACTGTTACTAGTGTTAGAATTGTTAACTTTTTTGTATTTGTTTTGTACATTACTTTAATCATAAAAATAAAGTTGATATACTGGTTACATGCTTTTTATATTCTTCATTCATATACATGTAGATTGCTTTTTACATATACAGTACAAGTTGTGAGATTCCATGAAAAATCACAGTGACTGTGAATATCCCCATTTAGGTGATGTGGAATCTTGTTACCTCCTCTTGATAATAGAGTGATGGGGTTAATCACACTTATCACAAAATAAAGTAACAAAATGTAAATAATAGTTTTAAAGATATTTCAACATCATCTAGTTTAATGATTTCATGCATCACTGCGATTTCTTATGTATTCTCAGAAATGTACTGTAACTCTATCTGAAAACTAAATTTAGCAATTATCATGATTATTATACTTTACCATATAAACCAAGCAAGAAATAATTAAGATATTTTAAAGTTTTATTCCATGGAACAAGAAATAACTAATTATTCCCGCGGCAAACTGCACGTAGGTCAAATAACTGTGAGGGAATCTGCACGTAGCACAAAATAACTGTTTGAAATTGGCGCGCTTTTGCACGTCGAACCAATAACTAGTTATTTCCCTCAGCACGTCGAACCAATAACTAGTTATTTCCATCATATTAGTTCAGTATTAGTTCAGTATAATAATACAGTTATGTCCTTCATGAGAAGTTAATATCCATAATTATTAAATCTCGAAAGGGTTATTAACTTCTCATGAAGGCCATAATTGTATATTATAAAATATTAAATTTATTTGATGATTACTACACGTATAGCTGTGCTTGGAATTTGAGGTACTATCTATATACAATATTATATTTTCCTCTGAAGAAGGGGCCCTTAATGAAGATGTCAAAGGGCAGTAGATTTTACTATTCCGATAGTTTTTTTTATTCATTCAAGAAAATTCAGCCACAAAATAATGCATCAAAAAAAGTAATTGTCCCATGGGCATCTCATTTGTAAAAAAAATGTTTCCCCCATGATGGATATGCAACGTTAAAAAAAATCAATGTCCCATGCCCATTTGCACCGGTCCCATGCCTGCGATAAATATTGCCTGGTCCCTTAGCACTTTAAACGGAACGCCCCAGGCACCGTGCAGCATACATCAGAATTGAACGGGAGCGTCACACTCGGACTATTACGCACTTGAAACATAAAACGTGACTGAGGTTCACACTCACATCATTACGCACTTAAAACTTGAGAGGAACGTCACTCATCATTACGCACTCTTAAGATTAACGGGAGCGTCACAATGACAGCAATACACACTTAAAATCTGACTTAAACACCGCTAGTGCACAATTAATATTACTAGGAATGTCATTATTTATGTCAGTCTATATACTTCTAGATGTAATGATTTTGTCTCTCATATTAAATTACACGCAAATTTAAGCGAAAACAAGTGAAATGCAACGAGTAAAAGTAACCTCCCAAAACATTTCTATTTCATGACATTTGATTTGTCCTCATCACTGGAATGTAAATACAAACTTCAAAAGTAACGTGGGAGTGTTTCTATAATGTTTAATCATGTATAAATAGATTCTGACATATATTGGTCTGATTTCAAGTGAAATATACCTGTTTCAATCTCATATTTGGGGTTTGCTTTACCACGTTGTTCTCAACTACATATGGAACACCGATCAACTGTAGAATGACGTCACTGGTTTTCACGTGCGTTCTAAATGCAAACAGTGATAGAGGACAAACTTGCGGTGCGGACGAACTTAGGGTGTTGAATGGATTTCCTCTAATTAATTTTTTCTTCAGTGTGGTGTATAATATTATGTTCTTAAATTCAATTATGTATTATATTTCCTTGCATGTTACAAGTATTCAAATGTGTCATAGGATCACACTGACAAAAAGATAAAACTATTTATGGAAGCCAAATACGACCGTTTCAACTTTTCGTATTGCATGCTAATATATTAGGACGAAAGTTAAAAATCGAAATATTGAGGCGAATACCAGTAAAAAAGCGAAATGTCGAAAAAGTGAAAAAGCGGAAAAATGAAAAAAAAAAAGATATTCAAACGAAAAAGCGACTTCCGTATTTCGCCTTGTGCAACAATTTTTCGCCTTTTCGCTTTTTCGACCTTCGCTTGTCACCCTAATCATATGCAAATCCAAAAGTCGAAATGGCAGCATCCGACTCGCTTATAGATTCTATATTATATTAAAAAATGATATAAATTATTACATACATACAGCAATATGTGATCGAACACACCTAAGTTATAACATTATCTAAAATATTTACTGTGAATTTGAACCATCACATATACATGTTAAAAGACTTGTTTGAATATGGTTCTGTTCTGTTTTTTGTATTTATATTTTATATACTGTGTAATTTTGTTACAGGGACAGTCATTGGACCCTAGTTCCATTCCAGAACAAAAACAACAGGTAATATCTAAAACGAATTAGTAAAACTACATGTATTACAATTAAGACTGTTCATATTTAACACCACTTTCAACCATTCTTCGGTTATATCATTGATTGTTCTCGAGAATTAGATATTGAAGGATGTCAGATTGTTCTCGAGAATTAGATATTGAAGGATGTAAGATTGTTCTCGAGAATTAGATATTGAAGGATGTCAGATTGTTCTCGAGAATTAGATATTGAAGGATGTCAGATTGTTCTCGAGAATTAGATATTGAAGGATGTCAGATTGTTCTCGAGAATTAGATATTGAAGGATGTCAGATTGTTCTCGAGAATTAGATATTCAAGGATGTAAGATTGTTCTCGAGAATTAGATATTGAAGGATGTCAGATTGTTCTCGAGAATTAGATATTGAAGGATGTCAGATTGTTCTATAGAATTAGATATTGAAGGATGTCAGATTGTTCTCGAGAATTAGATATTCAAGGATGTCAGATTGTTCTCGAGAATTAGATATTGAAGAATGTCAGATTGTTCTCGAGAATTAGAAATTGAAGGATGTCAATGTTTGACTTCTGATAAACACGCAACATAAATGTGGTACAGGACCAGCTAATGCTCATTGATATACAGTTTGGGCTTTCAACAATTCAATAGATTCTGTGAACCATATTTTTAAACATCTTTATACAGTGCGGTTAAGCGCATGGGCACACTGGGCAGTTGCCCGGTGACCCCATGCTAATCTATGTATGTTGTGTACAGCATGATTTTTATGTTTAAACACTGATTTTGTTGGAAATACCAATACAATACATATATGTTTAATTTTATCAACCATTTAAATTTTTATTCATGTGAGCGGTGGTGTACAATGCAGTTAAGACGGCCATGTCTTTATACCATGCTAAACTGTGCCATGCATGATCCCAGGTTCGATTATTGACCCATATGAAATACTTTGTAAAGGACTATGGAATGGTCATTCAAATAAGTTCGAGTTCAAATATTTCTGTCCTTTTTAAGAAATGGTTAACACATTTTTCCCATTTGCTTCTCATGTTAAGCTAATGTCCTATCTTAACGTCTGTGTAAATCATGGGGGATGATTACTACATCATAGTCCTCCCCATTTTGTTCTTGTTTTAGCCAATGTCCTGTGATTACATCTAAGTAATTCATTAGAAATAATTAACACATCATAGTCCTGCGGTTACGTCTAAGTGGTTCGTGAGAATGATTAACACATTATATTCCTCCCCATTTTATTCCTGTGTTAGCCAATGTCCTGCGTTAACATCTAAGTAATTCATGAGAAAGTATTAACACATTATTACTATGTGGTTAGCATATGCAAAAATAAAATGATTTTCTTAAACTCTGAAATTGTTTCCAGCTCTCACACCATTTTGACATTGGTAACGATAGTGGAAAAGATGTACCAAAGGAAACATATAAAGATAGCACAACCAAGTCTGACTTCATACCAAAGCCACCCAGCAAGGTGAGTAGTGTGCTATTATGTTGTCTGGATGACTTCATGCCAAAGCCACCCAGCAAGGTGAGTAGTGTGTTGTTATGTTGTCTGGATGACTTCATGCCAATGCCACCCAGGAAGGTGAGTAGTGTACTATTATGTTGTCTGGATGACCTCATGCCAAAGCCACCCAGCAAGGTGAGTAGTGTGTTATTATGTTGTCTGGATGACTTCATGCCAATGCCATCCAGCAAGGTGAGTAGTGTGTTGTTATGTTGTCTGGATGACTTCATGCCAAAGCCACCCAGCAAGGTGAGTAGTGTGTTATTATATTGTCTGGATGACTTCATGCCAATGCCATCCAGCAAGGTGAGTAGTGTGTTGTTATGTTGTCTGGATGACTTCATGCCAAAGCCACCCAGCAAGGTGAGTAGTGTGTTATTATGTTGTCTGGATGACTTCATGCCAATGCCACCCAGCAAGGTGAGTAGTGTGTTATTATGTTGTCTGGATGACTTCATGCCAATGCCACCCAGCAAGGTGAGTAGTGTGTTGTTATGTTGTCTGGATGACTTCATGCCAATGCCACCCAGCAAGGTGAGTAGTGTGTTGTTATGTTGTCTGGATGACTTCATGCCAATGCCACTCAGCAAGGTGAGTAGTGTGTTATTATGTTGTCTGGATGACTTCATGCCAATGCCACCCAGCAAGGTGAGTAGTGTGTTGTTATGTTGTCTGGATGACTTCATACCAAAGCCACCCAGCAAGGTGAGTAGTGTGCTATTATATTGTCTGGATGACTTCATGCCAATGCCACCCAGCAAGGTGAGTAGTGTGTTATTATATTGTCTGGATGACTTCATGCCAATGCCATCCAGCAAGTTGAGTAGTGTGTTGTTATGTTGTCTGGATGACTTCATGCCAAAGCCACCCAGCAAGGTGAGTAGTGTGTTATTATGTTGTCTGGATGACTTCATGCCAATGCCACCCAGCAAGATGAGTAGTGTGTTATTATGTTGTCTGGATGACTTCATGCCAATGCCACCCAGCAAGGTGAGTAGTGTGTTGTTATGTTGTCTGGATGACCTCATGCCAAAGCCACACAGCAAGGTGAGTAGTGTGTTATTATGTTATCATGGCTGGATGAATATTTCTGTTGTATATGTTTTCCATTTTCTTACAAAAAAATCAAAAATACTTTTTTTTTCTAAAAAGAACACCAACGACTAGGCGAATGGAATTTGTCAGCTATACCACACATAGAACAAATTACTTTATCATGATAGTGATGATGTCTGCTTTGCACTAGACCAACACACGGGGTTGGATTTTATATTGCTACCTCACTGTAACAACTAGGGTCGACCGTCGGAGATGCGGGGCCGAATGCTGTTCTCTGTAAACCTACAGTGTGTTGTTGTGTGTACTTGAACAGCCAAGAGTAGATAACTCCAGCGCTAGATCCCTTAAGCGCGGATGTCAATTGGCTTAAGACCGGACCTGGAAACAACAGCACACAGACAGACATGTCGCTCCACTCGAACACATTATTCTGACGCCCGAGTGAACAATTACTTGATCTTACATCTTTATGCTATCTGCCTTGTCGAGAAAGAGTAAGCACCAATGTTATATAAATTATGACGTTTACACGATCGGAGATCGAATCCACGATCCTCATCACTTGAGTCGAGAACACTACCGAGACGGTCAGGTACCAACACGAATTAATCCTAACCACTATTATTGACACCCACGTCTTGGCACCGCCAGACTATCCGCGTTACGCCCCCGGTACTACGCTATATTATTACAGATAACAATAGTACATACATAAGTATTCAATGTCTTCGATATTTAACCATTGTTTTATTCTTTTATAACATATACATCTTACATTTCAATTATATCTATATAGTTATTAAAAAATGATCTAATAAACCGGCGTGCGCAGTTAAATACACAGAGGGCTGTAATATAGAGGCGACACGTGAGAGGAACATGTTCCACTGATATCCCTATTTGTTTGCCACCGAAACATTGTCTTGTCTGACACAAGCAAGAAAAAAAATCATATGCGAGAAATACAACAATCGTATTGATGTACCATTTTTGTTTTAGTGTCTGAGTCTATTTCTGGAAACTTGAAGAACAAATGGTAAAGGGCTAATGTTAATACTCAAATTAAAATGACCTTTTTTTTAATTTCAGCCGGAGATGATTTTGGACAAAAGAATAATTAACTGGCCGGTAAGTTCGTGTATATGTACATTGTATATTCTGGATTTATCTACTATTTTTTCTGTTTGTATTGTTGGTCCAGATGGTAAACACTGTGGAGACCTGATGTTTTTCTGTTTGTATTATTGGTCCAGATGGTAAACACTGTGGAGACCTGATGTTTTTCTGTTTGTATTGTTGGTCCAGATGGTAAACACTGTGGAGACCTGATGTTTTTCTGTTTGTATTGTTGGTCCAGATGGTAAACACTGTGGAGACCTGATGTTTTTCTGTTTGTATTATTGGTCCAGATGGTAAACACTGTGGAGACCTGATGTTTTTCTGTTTGTATTGTTGGTCCAGATGGTAAACACTGTGGAGACCTGATGTTTTTCTGTTTGTATTATTGGTCCAGATGGTAAACACTGTGGAGACCTGATGTTTTTCTGTTTGTATTGTTGGTCCAGATGGTAAACACTGTGGAGACCTGATGTTTTTTTGTTTGTATTGTTGGTCCAGATGGTAAACACTGTGGAGACCTGATGTTTTTCTGTTTGTATTGTTGGTCCAGATGGTAAACACTGTGGAGACCTGATGTTTTTCTGTTTGTATTGTTGGTCCAGATGGTAAACACTGTGGAGACCTGATGTTTTTCTGTTTTTATTATTGGTCCAGATGGTAAACACTGTGGAGACCTGATGTTTTTCTGTTTGTATTGTTGGTCCAGATGGTAAACACTGTGGAGACCTGATGTTTTTCTGTTTGTATTGTTGGTCCAGATGGTAAACACTGTGGAGACCTGATGTTTTTCTGTTTGTATTATTGGTCCAGATGGTAAACACTGTGGAGACCTGATGTTTTTCTGTTTGTATTGTTGGTCCAGATGGTAAACACTGTGGAGACCTGATGTTTTTCTGTTAATTCAAGTACAAATTTGGCCCAAATGAATGAATCGATCGATTGATTGATTGTTGGAACGGACCATATATCCTACACTACAGTAATTGACAGGAAGGGATATACAGTATCATGAGTATGATCGATATTTAATGGAAATTAACGTGGATTTATTTATTGTCGTTGGTATACATTTTGTTCTCCGTTGGGCACTGAATTTCGTGGTTTAGTGATTATCACGAAAATTAGTAACAAACGAATATTTTGGATGTCTGCGTGTATACGACTAGAGCACTGAATAGGATTTTATGGTGTAAACACACTACCAAAAAAAAAAAAAATGTCATCCCACAACTACACTTTGTTCCTATGTTTAGTCAGACCAGTCTATGCTCGTTGTGAACAGAGAAAATACAATTTTACTTTAGATTAACCTGTCTGAAACAATCATACAGACGAACAGTCTTATAATTACAGTTATAACAGAAATTAGTTTGTTCATCGTTCAACTGTTATTAGGAGCTCACAACTTGTCCTTCAAATCGTAATTTTTACTTGTCCTACTTATGAAATAAGTGATTATTCTACATACTGACTTTTAGGTACTAAACTAACATATTTTCAACACTAAAATGCACAATTATATAACAGCGTTTATTGTCATATTTTCAACAAGTAAAGTGCAATTATGTAATTACTAAGCACAGACACAGATTTCATGAAATTATCTCTTTGCCATGGCTTTGACTAGACGTAGTAGAAACCCAACAAGAGCATGTAATTTGTTATCTTAATCGTCCAACAATTATATTACTAATACACACAGGTTTACTACTTTTTTGTACTGAGCCGTGATGCTCATTTAGACTAAGATTTGTTCCTTAGATTTAATTACAAACAAATGGATGCACTACTTTTATTCAAAGAGAAATTTGACAATCAGCTATATGCTGGGCGGGGGAGGGGGGATTTGGTAATAATAATAATTTATTAGTAGGGGCATATCGGAGATTTCGATAACCCCCTCTTCTATTCCAGCGGTTCGTTCCTAATAAGAAGTTACCCCCATCCCGAGGCTGTACGTACGGTGTATTGCTGTTAAATACAGACCTTTGTCAAAAATAATTACCTTTACATATTTTATATTTACATAAGATAATGTATATATCTTCTTAATTTAGGATATGGCTCCGAGGTATATGACTTCTAGGAAAATGGAGACATCTGAGTATAACACAGCTTTTATTCCAGAGGTGAGTTCCCTTCATTTAGTACAACCTTGTACTGTTACAAGATTAAAACAACATAACAAAGTGTGTCAGTGTTATATGTGTACAATTACATTGAAAGTTGAAGGACGGATATTCTATAACATAATTATCTTATTTGAAATTTAAGAAATAAGAAAATTGAACCGCAAGTTGGAATTTACATATAGAAATCTGATATTTGTTCAGATCAAATCAAATTATGCTTAAGTTATTTAATAACTGTCAGTTTATTTACTAGAGCCACACCAAGTGACCTATGTACTGTAAAAATGACTTGTAAGATGAGATCATTATATTTCTGTTTAATACACATTTCTTATTTCAAAGTAGCATGATTCTTTACAATGTTCGTTTAGTAGTACATTTAGTTGAGAAATGAAGGCATGAAGGTGTTTTTGTGTATTCCAAGTTGGATTATATAATGAGCTCTGACGTAGATGATTGGCAACCAAGGCAGGTGTGTCATACACCATGTTGTAGAAATTATTTAAAGTAGAAAATAATTTAAGCTCACTTTAGAAATTCTAAAACAGTTTTTTCGACCGTGAACTGAGGAAACGGACGCGAAACCGATAAGGACCTTTCTTTCTGGGTGGACGTAGATAGTAAACAAATATATATATGAAACAAGTGTCTGTGCATACTGTATATAATTTTTTGATTATTGCTTAACCTCCAGCCTATGGTTCTCGGCAGGCTTTCCGTATTATCGCATGACAACCCCCGATCGAGAGAGACCCCCCCCCTCCCCCCCTATCCGCCTCCCGAGACTCGCTGAGCAGCTCTGTGGGTATGAGCTCTATGAACACTCACCAGTTCCCAGTAGTACACAGGTTCATATTTAAGATATTCTGGTAAAGAACATATTTGAAATGTTGATATAATTTACACATAAATCTTGTTCTTGTTAAAAATCTGGTGATAAGTCATGAAAGAGGAAATAGGGGGAGGGACTATGACTATGACATATAGATCATATCCGTGGTCATCTGTTAACCAAGTCATCTTGGCGACCATAAAACATTAGAAGTGATGACCTCAATTTAACCAATAGGAACCCGTGGTTCGGTATCTTCTTGTAGGGTTCTCTATAAAATTTTGTAGAGACTGATACGAGTTTTTATTGACCTCAGAAATCAATATTGAACGACATCTAGGTCAATATTGATTCTTTAGGTCCATAGAAACTCATACTGACAGATACAAAAGACACAATAGGATAAATGAAAATGAATATTCATGAGTCAATATGACGCTTAACCAACACAATAGATTGTCAGTAAAGAAGCTAGAGTGAAATTGGCATTGAGACGATATGATTTACAATCAGATGATATCAGAAATAACAGAATGTTACATGTCAGTATCTAAATCAATTGTATCATTTTGTAATAAAACGCTATATCAGAAAACGTAACTAAGGGCGTTAGCTAGAAATAAAGCAAAACAAAACTCCTTTAATAATTATATCTAATCCTCCATTTTTGTTATTTTGGGAGTTTTAGATAGATTTTACATGTATGTTTCTAAACTAGAAATCAGATTTTTATTTTATTAATTACAGCTTGCAAAACAAAAAACAACAAAAACATAAAAAAAAAACCCAGATATTTAAATGCAAATGTTATGATATCTAGGTAACACAAGTGTAAATAAACAATATTAATAGATCTATCAGAATGTATTATATATTATAGTACAGCAATTTTTTGAATTTATTTTCTTTACTTCTTTCAGTTGACACGAACACATTCTTTGCCGCCAAATCACCCCAGACTGAACACTTCAACTATGAAACTACCTTTAGCATCACATTTTGTGCATCCACAACGAGGGACAAGCATAGCATTTGGTAGTGATAAACCAGGGTATGACACTAATGATTCCGTTTTATTAATAATTTGTTCTTATAATAAATATATATATTTTTATGAAAGGAATCCAAATTGAGAAACTTCAAAGAAAAACATCCTCACATAGCTCAATTCATATATTTAAAATTTTTGATTTAAATTTGAATCTTCTTTAATAAAGCAGAGACATAGACAACATTAGATGTAAGACACAGAACGAAGACAAACATAACAAAAACATGGCACAGAAAACTAAAAAGATGAGCAACAAGGACCCCACAAAAACCCGTGGGTGAATCCAGGTCCTCACGAAGGGTAAACAGTTCCTGTTTCTAATAAAACACCCGCTGTGTTACTCATAGACAAGTACGGTAAAAGTCTTGTCATTTTAGAAATGGATATATCGTAACGTTCAACCAGTTCGTGATGACGACGGTATAATGTTTGTAACGTTGACTTCAACTTAGAAACAACGAAGCTTAGTTTGAAAGGTATTTGCGTCAGCACTGATAAGCTCTGTCTAGACAATTACTTTATTTGACACACACCCTAGAATAACGTATTATACACGTGCTTTGATATTGCATAGAACTGAAAATTAAATTTACTCGATCTCTCCTATTATACAGTTGGTTCTACATTGTTATAATGTTACCTGTCTGAAAGTCGTCATATTTAAGAAAACATATTTGTACACGTAAATCTAAAATGCTGACTTCCAAGATATATTGGTTTTTTTTATGCAAAATCCCAAATAAAACCATGATTTCCATTGTACTTGTAGCGTTTTCAGCGAATTTCAAAGAGCTTACGGTGTTGGTGACGAAAGCACAAGTAAGATAGAACTCCCTCCTTCTGATGACTCGGTTAGCAAGGATATGAAGTGTCTAGAGAGAGAGTCACACGTGTTCAGAGCAGGAGACTACAATAACATAGGTACATGTCTAATACCTTACAGTTAAAGGCACGCAATTTATAAATTTTGATTTCCAAATTTGTTAGCATCCAGGAAGGCTCTCAGACCTACTTTTTGTATTTATGAAAGGTACATAGCAACCATAATATATGGAATTGAAACAATAACAGTGACATGGAAAATTAGATTCTAATTTATTTGAATTTCAACTTTGTTAGATATCATTGAAGACTCTTATACCTCTTTTTAGAAAATGAAAATCGCTCTATTTCTAAATTTTTAATGTCTATATTTTATTTTCTAGTTGGCAAGATGAAATCAACAGTCAATGATGACTATGGACCAAGAACGTTACCACCTGGTGAAGAGGCTATGCGAAAAACAAAACTATCAGAGTAAGTATGAAAATATGGCCTTTAATTTTATATCATTATCGTTGTAAAATCTGTTATATCATTATCTCATTATCAAGTTTGTTGGGGAAAAGATTATTATCTGACAATTAATAACAACTGTGTTTTTGTTTTTGTTTTAGTATTGAAGAGGACCCAGAAAAAGCAGAAAGCAGTAATCAACTTGCAGAGTATGCCAGACAGGTGACTGTTCCTAAAGTATTTTCAGGTATTGAAATAACATTTCAGCATACTTTTTCTTTTGTTTTTAGCAATTCGTGAAATATTAATTTCTTAGTACTGTTGAATAGTCCTAGGGCTCAGACCCACATAACTGTTCAGTGCATCCCCGGATGGCGGATAGGGGGATCCCTCTCGGAGGTGGGGGGGTTGTCAGGTTATACATACGGAAAGCCTGACCGTGGACAATTTTGGGTAATGTGTTTGTAGAGTGCCTCACTCCCTCAACGCTAAAAGCCTCTTTTGTAAATTTCGAAAGAATAGGCACATTGTAGCCGCTACAAAAAATTAAATTGACAATGAGGACCGGGAACGAAATGTACGACAAGAGAGATGATTTGACAGTGAGGACCGGGAACGAAATGTACGACAAGAGAGATGATTTGACAGTGAGGACCGGGAACGAAATGTACGACAAGAGAGATGATTTGACAGTGAGGACCGGTGAAGAATGAAATGTACGACACGAGAGATGATTTGACAGTGAGGACCGGTTAAGAACGAAATGTACGACAAGAGAGATGATTTGACAGTGAGGACCGGTTAAGAACGAAATGTACAAGAGAGATGATTTGACAGTGAGTACCGGTTAAGAACGAAATGTACGACAAGAAAGATGATTTCAATATTCCAATTGTGAACTTTCAATTTATATGTAGCAACATTCCAACAGCACATTCATAAGGAGCATACATCTATTAGTTGATACGATATTCCATAGCTTATGGTTCCTATCACGATTTTCTTGATAGACGGTTGCTGATAATAAGGTAGCAACTGAAGCAAGGGTTCCTAGTGGTTAATGCGACGTCATCACTTCTAACGTTTTACAACCGCCACAATGTCTTGGTTAACGATTACAGAATATCTGTGTCACAAATGACTAGATATATGTTCTGTTTGTTGTAATAACAATATCGTCCTTTCCTTGTTCATGACTTATCAGCGGGTTTGTAATAAGAGTACTCGTGCTACTAGTGAAGCAGGAACTGACTACCCTATGTACGCCCTGATAATAACCTAAAGTGATAACACTGCCAGACACCTACCTAAGTCCACTGACGCACCCTGATAATAACCTAAAGTGTTAACACTGCCAGACACCTACCTAAGTCCACTGACGCACCCTGATAATAACCTAAAGTGATAACACTGCCATACACCTACCTAAGTCCACTGACGCACCCTGATAATAACCTAAAGTGATAACACTGCCATACACCTACCTAAGTCCACTGACACACCCTGATAATAACCTAAAGTGATAACACTGCCAGACACCTACCTAAGTCCACTGACGCACCCTGATAATAACCTAAAGTGATAACACTGCCAGACACCTACCTAAGTCCACTGACGCACCCTGATAATAACCTAAAGTGATAACACTGCCAGACACCTACCTAAGTCCACTGACGCACCCTGATAATAACCTAAAGTGATAACACTGCCAGACACTCACCTAAGTCCACTGACGCACCCTGATAATAACCTAAAGTGTTAGCACTGCCAGACACTCACCTAAGTCCACTGACGTGCCCTGATAATAACCTAAAGTGTTAACACTGCCAGACACCTACCTAAGTCCACTGACGCACCCTGATAATAACCTAAAGTGTTAACACTGCCAGACACCTACCTAAGTCCACTGACGTGCCCTGATAATAACCTAAAGTGTTAACACTGTATCTACCTAACGCCACTGACGCGCACTTATAATAACCTATAGTGTTAACACTGCCAGACACCTACCTGACGCCACTGACGCGCCCTGATAATAACGTAAAGTATTATCACTGCCAGACACACACCTAAGGCCACTGACGTGCCCTGATAATAACCTAAAGTGTTAACACTGTATCTACCTAACGCCACTGACGCGCACTTATAATAACCTAAAGTGTTAACACTGCCAGACACCTACCTGACGCCACTGACGCGCCCTGATAATAACGTAAAGTATTATCACTGCCAGACACCTACCTAAGGCCACTGACGTGCCCTGATAATAACCTAAAGTGTTAACACTGTATCTACCTAACGCCACTGACGCGCACTTATAATAACCTATAGTGTTAACACTGCCAGACATCTACCTGACGCCACTGACGCGCCCTGATAATAACGTAAAGTATTATCACTGCCAGACACCTACCTAAGTCCACTGACGTGCCCTGATAATAACCTAAAGTGTTAACACTGTATTTACCTAACGCCACTGACGCGCACTTATAATAACCTATAGTGTTAACACTGCCAGACACCTACCTGACGCCACTGACGTGCCCTGATAATAACGTAAAGTATTATCACTGCCAGACACACACCTAAGGTCACTGACGTGCCCTGATAATAACGTAAAGTATTATCACTCCCAGACACACACCTAAGGCCACTGACGTGCCCTGATAATAACGTAAAGTATTATCACTCCCAGACACACACCTAAGGCCACTGACGTGCCCTGATAATAACCTCTAACATTGCTAACATTGCCAGATACCTACCCAACGCAACTGGTGCTTCCTGATAATAACCTATAGTGTTAAGGAGAGTTTTAAGATATTGCCAGACACCTACCTACTGCCCTGATAATAACCCCAAGTGTTAACATCGCCAGACACCTACCTAAGGCCACTGACGCGCCGCGATAATAACCCCAAGTGTTAAAATCGCCAGACACCTACCTAAGGCCACTGTTGCGCCGCGATAATAACCTCAAGTGTTAACATCGCCAGATATCTACCTAAGGCCACTGACGCGCCGCGATAATAACCCCAAGTGTTAACATTGCCAGACATCTACCTAAGGCCGCAGATATAATATGTCTTGGTTGTCCTACCTCGATTAGTCTGTCACTCATGAAATAGCTGAAACAATGATGAAGCTGATGATAAAAACCAATCGGCCTAACCCAATTTTTGTCTAATAAGTGTTCTGAATAATTAAACAATCATGCATTGTGTAAAGAGTCTCCCCTCAAAACTTCCTTCTACATCAGACCAATTTGTTTTTACTGATATAACTTTGCTAAGACTTCTGTTTATTTAATTCTAGATGCTGATGAAGGACGACATTACCAAACAACCGCCCATTTCCAGGTAATTTGATAATTTATATTACTATTTCGTAGAACGTCATAATATTTATATTTAAATGTTATTGGCCAATCTGGTAGGACGGAAGCCATTTTAGCACAACATGTTTGTTTGTTTTATTAAACTTTTAGCTAATAGTACACATTATACAGCTGTTTATGTATTTTACTGTCATGTATGTATAAGAAAGTCAAGAAGAATACAACACAATAAAATATGTCATAAATCATGATTTACATGAACTTGGTGACTGGTCAAAGAGATGGTTGATGTCTTTCAACCCAGACAAAACTGAAATCATGCTTTTTAAAAATGTAGAAAACTCAACAAATTTTAACTTTTATTTTGATGGAAAATTAATTCCACTTACATCAGACCATAAACATTTGGGGATAACATTTAGTGAGGAAGCAAAATGGAATAAACATGTAAAAAAATTAATAAAAAGTGTCTCTAAACACATATGTGTTTTGCGTAAATTGAAATATAAATTAAATAGAAAAAATTTAGAGAAATTATACTTAATTTACATAAGACCAATATTTGAGTATGCATGTGAGGTCTGGGACAACTGTGGTGTCTCTAATTCGTGCAAATTGGAGAGGCTACAGTTGGAGGCAGCTAGATTTATCACCAGACTTCCAATCTTTACCAACACAGAATATCTATATATAGAAACTGGCTGGGAGAGATTGGAAGAAAGAAGAACTAGGAGAAAGCTCAAATTATTATATAATATCCAAAACGGTACCACACCCTCTTATTTACTCGATCTTATTCCCCCAACAATCCAAAGTACGACTATTTATCCCCTTCGAAATGGCAACGATATTATTGTTCCATTCTGTAGACTATCTTTAACTAGAGATTCTTTCGTCTCAGCTACAGTAAGGGAATGGAATAACCTTAATCTTTCAGTGCGTAATCTTGACACACTATCTAAATTTAAAAAGGCAATCCGCAGTTCAATCTCAATACCAATTCCGAGACACTATTCTTATGGTCCTAGAAAACTAAATATAATTCTAACACACTTCGCTGCAATGCATCCTTCTTGAATTACGATTTATGTAAAGTAAAAATTTTAGCAAATGCTTCCTGTAACTGTGGCGCACCATGTGAAAATTCTCACCATTTCTTTTTTGATTGTGATAAATATACAGATAATAGGGAAATAATATTTAATAGTCTTAACTGGCTACCTTCTAATATTAATATTGATGTAAATCTACTGACAAAAGGAAGTGATCTCCTAACATATCAAGAAAATATAACTATTTTTAAACATGCTTTTAAATATATTAAAGACTCCAAAAGATTTACAATTGTCTAAATGATCTAAAGAACCAACACACATCTCCAAAAGTATTTATTCTCTTTTCTTTTTTCTTTATTTTTTTCCCCCATATATTGTCTAAACCTATGTTTTTGTATATAATCATTCTTTGTATATTTAACTCTATGCTATTATATACATATTATATCATTTCATTGCGCATGCTAATCCATATTGTAAATTATTGTATTCGGGAGAAGACTTCATAAGTTGGAAAAACTTGTGTACGATCCCTATTTGTTATATTTAGCAAATAAAAATATGCTTAAACTAAAACACAATAAAAATGATATTTGTATCGTCATAACGGATGTTATCCATGAAGCGTGAGGTGCTAACTCTTTCGAAACACCTGGTATCACCGTCTTTTGCAGTGAATATTCATGTTGTTCGATCTTTTGTTGATTAATTATTGTGTTTCCCTGGTAGTGTTTTGTCTATCTGTAATGTGATGTTTGTTTCTCTGGTGTTGTTTGTCTATCTGTAATGTGATGTTTGTTTCTCTGGTGTTGTTTGTCTATCTGTAATGTGATGTTTGTTTCTCTGGTGTTGTTTTGTCTATCTGTAATGTGATGTTTGTTTCTCTGGTGTTGTTTTGTCTATCTGTAAATGTGATGTTTGTTTCTCTGGTGTTGTTTTGTCTATCTGTAATGTGATGTTTGTTTCTCTGGTGTTGTTTGTTTATCTGTAATGTGATTTTTGTTTCTCTGGTGTTGTTTTGTCTATCTGTAATGTGATGTTTGTTTCTCTGGTGTTGTTTTGTCTATCTGTAAATGTGATTTTTGTTACTCTGGTGTTGTTTTGTCTATCTGTAATGTGATGTTTGTTTCTCTGGTGTTGTTTTGTTTATCTGTAATGTGATGTTTGTTTCTCTGGTGTTGTTTTGTCTATCTGTAATGTGATTTTTGTTACTCTGGTGTTGTTTTGTCTATCTGTAATGTGATGTTTGTTTCTCTGGTGTTGTTTTGTCTATCTGTAATGTGATTTTTGTTACTCTGGTGTTGTTTGTTTATCTGTAATGTGATGTTTGTTTTTCTGGTGTTGTTTGTTTATCTGTAATGTGATGTTTGTTTCTCTGGTGTTGTTTGTTTATCTGTAATGTGATGTTTGTTTCTCTGGTGTTGTTTTGTCTATCTGTAATGTGATGTTTGTTTCCCTGGTGTTGTTTTGTCTATCTGTAATGTGATGTTTGTTTCTCTGGTGTTGTTTGTTTATCTGTAATGTGATGTTTGTTTCTCTGGTGTTGTTTTGTCTATATGTAATGTGATGTTTGTTTCTCTGGTGTTGTTTGTTTATCTGTAATGTGATGTTTGTTTCTCTGGTGTTGTTTGTTTATCTGTAATGTGATGTTTGTTTCTCTGGTGTTGTTTTTTTCTATCTGTAATGTGATGTTTGTTTCTCTGGTGTTGTTTGTCTATCTGTAATGTGATGTTTGTTTCTCTGGTGTTGTTTTGTCTATCTGTAATGTGATGTTTGTTTCTCTGGTGTTGTTTTGTCTATCTGTAATGTGATTTTTGTTACTCTGGTGTTGTTTTGTCTATCTGTAATGTGATGTTTGTTTCTCTGGTGTTGTTTGTTTATCTGTAATGTGATGTTTGTTTCTCTGGTGGTGTTTTTTCTATGTAATTTGTTGTTTATCATTTGTTTTTTAAATCTAGAATGTGATTTGTTTTGTATTGCTCCTTCTAATTGGTAATTTACCCTTTATTTTACTACTGATATGGCTGTACTACAGTCTATACCACGTAATCTCGAACTCAGATAAGAAGGTTTTCTCTGATAACTCGAATAATAAACTGTTGACAGTAACTTTTAGTTTATTTTATCCTGAATAACTAGAATTCTCGACTATTTCTAAGTAACGTATCTGGTGCCTTTAGATTCGACACAAAGAGGTTCAGCTGTATTTGTAAATTAAACTTTATTTATTTTATTTGTATTTATATACGTATACTGGTGTCCAGCATCATTTAAATATCAGATGATGTTCGTATCGTTTAACAGGACGGGTGTCACATGTGAAGCAGAACCCTTCCACGAGTTTATACCCAGTTTTTTGGTGGAGTTTTTCTGTGTTTTGTGGACAATTGTTTGTCTTTCCCTCTTTTTTTTGTCATTGAATTGTCTGTCTGTCTGTCTGTCTGTCCTCGATTTAGTGTTTTTGATTTCCCGTTTGGTATCCAGTGATTATATAAAAAGAACCACCGATAATAAAAACGTAGACTTCATCAGATAAACACTCAAAGTCAAAAGATTGGAAAGCCAAATAACTTTGAGAGCATGAAAATCAAACGGACTTAATCTGGAGAGCAAAAATCTACTTAGGTTACTGATACATGAGAGAGCATAATGCAGGTTTTTTGTAATAATTACATTATTTAGGAACTGTAAATTTCAATAATAAATATATATAATAAACCATATCAATACCGACCTACTGCAGTATACAATCCACAGTCGTCGTATTTTACAACCGAATAATGACTAAAATAACTCGCCAAAAAGGACCAAGATACTTTTATTTTTCTTCTTTGTAGTTTGGTAGTGATCCTGATACATCACATTCCATATACAACAAAGATTATATTACCAGAACAGTGACAACACGTGGTCCACCAACAAAAATGATTACAGCTAATGCTGGGAGTGTAAGTAACACATTTTTGACCAATCAGAGAACATCTATTGTGTAAGTAACACAATTGTTGGGCAGTCACTGAACTTTCACAGTGCAAGGAATAAATATTTAGTAAGTTATTAGATTTGATATTCCGAATAAGGGGAATGTTTTGGCTTTTTGAAACCATACAAATACATAATGGTTAATATATTACATTGAAGGTTGCCCAAAACTACAAGTAATAATCCACTTCCCTTTTCACTAACTAGATCTAAACCTGGATTAAATACGAAAAATCATACATTGAAACTTTACCATTCCATAAAGTATAACAACTATCTCAACAGTGTTTCAATCTTAGGACAAATAAAATGTCGAAGACAACAAGCTATACAATATAAACTAAAAATATGACACAATTAATTGAAATCTTATCTTGTATGTTTGTAGCTTTTCCAAAATGATCCAGCTTACTCCATAGAACCAGCAACGACCAACAAGACAGACTTTAGTTATACACCAGCTGTGCCATATAAGGTAATACATTTATTTTCTACCATCACACACATTTTAAGTAATAAATCTAATTAATTTATACACATTTATTACAATATTATACAATTATAGACTTTTGTTGAGGTAAATAAATGTTTTCTTATCGACCCATTGAAAGTATATAGACAGAGAACGAATTGGTAGAGTGTTTGCTTACCATGCAAGAGGTTCCGAGATAGAGAAATTGTGTCCGAGATAAATTATGCTCTATTGTTACAATATGATTATATCGAACTCATTTCTGAAATTGTAAAATCATATGGTTTTATTCCTCCTTTCTTGCTAAGATTTTGAAAATCAAATTATGACTTTTCATGATTTGTGTGAGAAAATTTATGGCAGGTGTTTAGGACCATTTTGATTATTCGTGAAGCTATATGATTTTTATTCCCCACACTGCTCATCGTGAACATTAACTTTTGCAAAATATCATAAACATGTGTCTTACCTTGTTAATTCTAATGTGCTCTACCTGTGCCATCTTGATCTTCGTCTAGAATTAATGATTAAATTAATTAGATATACGAGTAACATTGCAAGTGTCTTACTGCTTACTCTTCGCACGAGCATCTGAGTGTACTCCCGTTTTTTTTTTGGTGGGATCCGTCTTGCTCATTTTTTTTAATTGTTTTTTTTGTGTGTTGTCATATTATGTGTCTTAACGTTCCGAGTTCCGTGTTGTGATGTCCATTACGATTTCCGCAAAAAATGATGTTCGTTTCCTCTTTACCTCCAGCTGTTTGTATTATTTACGTTATTTGTGTTTGTTTGCGTATAGTGGGGTGAAACACATATTGTGTTGTGTTTTTGGTTTGTTTTTCCTCGTCTTGTTGCCAGTTTCTCTGGATTGTCCATTTTTGATTACCCCTTCGGTATTCTATAACGTTTATTAAAATATTGAATACCGAAATAAAATAATGAAGTGAGCAAGAATAATCTGATACTAATCTATATCCCAGATTTTACTCTTAAAAGCAAACCGTATGCTCTAGTTGTTAAACAAAACCACATCTTCTATTCCCTCTCTATATATAAACATACAATACTTATTTTGTAGAATTCTAGAGGACAAACACTCATGGAAATGAATTTAGAGAAACGTGATACTGACAACGTAGTTATGAGCTATGATCCTAATCGTCATACCTTTGACAGACAAATCTCTTGTGAGTACAACAATCAAAAGTAGTATCTATACAACGCCAACTACCTAGGGACATGCGTAATGTCTTCTACGTCTTTGGCCTGATTTCCTTATTTTAATATAAAAAAATATGACATCTGAAGTCATCTGAGAATTACTATGGTTCCTGTCTTGATATTGGACTAATTGAATAAATGAAAGAGTGCACTTCATGTTGTGTTTTTTCTGCGCTTTACAATGTAAGCCAGAAGTAGAACACTACCCCAGGAATCATCAACTCTAATCATTAGATGGTTCATATCTCTTTGTTAAATGGGATATTATATACGTAAGAAAATCCAATGAGTGCAAGTCGGTTTGTTTTTCTTTTAATATGTTTTGTTGTGTTTGTTGTGTAATTATACTAGAGTAAACATGTTGCATGGTTTTGTTTCCTTATATTTTGTCTGAAAAGAAATGATATTTTTCAATAACAATAGTATCAGTTTGTGAAGACCTGCGTTCCAAAACAAATAACAAACAAACCAACAAAAATACATTTATATGATTTGGTGGAAATTTCATGGAAAAAAATAAAAACGTAGATATCAAATTAAGTGCTCAGGACGAGTTTCTGGAATAACCTTCAATTAAAGTTTTGGGAGCAATAAAACGAAAGGGCCTAAGCTATTTTTTTCACTTGCGAGGTTAAATATTCATATATTGCTTAATTCCAAATGGCAGGTTATATACACGTGTTGTCGTGTTGTGTCATGATAAAAGTCTTTTGTTGTTGTAGGTATAACCTTTCTCACCCCTTGGATAAAGTAGTCCGTTAATTTAAGTGAAAATTTTTTTTTTTTATCTTACCCCGGCTCCTGGGTAAGACAAGCAACACGCCCTTATTCCCGCAAAATTGTTTTCCATTGTTGAATTAAACTGTCGATTTATAGATATGCATCCGTGTCTTGGCAGTATTTTAAATGTATTTCACTATATTTTATAAATATATTATATAAGTATGCGACTACAACAGCGATAAATACAAAATGTACCTGTAAAAAGGTTATTTGACGTTGGTCAAAGGGAGGTAACTGTTTTTTATTTACGTTAGTTACTAACAAGGGAGAGCACTCTATATTTTCTCAAAGTAAACAAATATTGACACACAGAAAGAGATGAGAAAAAGAGTTAAGCACCGTAAAAGGTGCAGGATTTCTTTTCATTGTAGAATCTAATATGAAACCGGTGTTACATACTCATTTTTCCCCCATACTCATTTTTCTCCCCGGAAAAATGAGTATATACTCAGTTTTCCCCCCGGAAAAATGAGTATATACTGAGATTTCCCCCCCGGAAAAATGAGTATATACTGAATTTCCCCCCCGGAAATCCAAGTATGTTTTAACACATACTCATTTTCCCCCTCATACTAGTTTTTCCCCTCTCCTATTTTAATAGGGTTTTTCTTGTGTACACTTATATTCATGTATATGGTGGAAGACATAATAGTTGAATGTGGACGAAAGAGGGTATCAACAATGATAATAGTAATAACTAAGGCAAGCATGAACATGGAGTGAGAACGGATAAGGAGGTAGGAGGAAAGGATGGGAAAAACACTTGAGTGATAAAGCGATCTTCCTTAGTGCAAGTGAGAAAAACTCAAGTTTGTTAAGTGCTGGAAGGCACAGCTGACAGGTATGAGGAAGGGGGCAGGAAGGAAGGAATATAAAGAGAAGGATAGAGAGGACGGAGGGAGAATGGCAAAAAGACGATGGAGAGGAAGGAGAGATACTAGAGGTATAAATAAGGAGGATGAAGGGGAGGAATTAGGGAGGGAGTCAATATGGAAAAGGATGGAGATAGTGAGGAGGATAATGATGAGGAAGTAGTGAAACAGGTATTGAAGAGGAGATTTGAAGGAAGAGGATAGAAAGGACGAAGTAAACGAGGAGGAGAGAAATAGTGAAGAGGAGGTAATAAGGAGGATGATGATGACGACGGAGGAGAAAAGAATACGGAGAAGGTAATTAGGAAGAGTTAAATAAGGAGGATGGAGACGGAAGAACGACAGAGGTAATGAGGTGGATGATAATATTACAGGAAAGAGAAGAGAGGTAATGAGGTGGCGGATTGAAAGGAATGAAGGATGGAGAGGTGGTGAGGATGACTGGGAGGAAGGAGGGAGAGAGGTAGTGAGGATGACTGAGAGGAAGGAGGGAGAGAGGTAGTGAGGAGGATGGATAGGAATGAGGGAGAGAAGTAGTGAGGAGGATTGAGAGGAAGGAAGGAGAGCGGTAGTGAAGAGGATGCCAGAGGAAGGAGGGGAGAGGTAGTGAGAAGGATGGAGAAGAAGGAGAGAGAGGTAGTGAGGAGGAGGATTGAGAGGAAGGAGGGGGGAGAGGATGATTCAGAGGAAGGAGGGAGAGAGATAGTGATGAAGTGGATGGAGAGGAATGAGGGAGAAGTAGTGAGGAGGAGGATTGAGAGAAAGGAGGGAGAGAGGCAGTGAGCAGGAATGAGAGGAAGAAGGGAGAGAGGTAGTAAGAAGAGGAGAGCAAGGAGGGAAATAAGTAGAGAAGAGGAAGAAGGAGGGAGAGAGGTAGTGAGGATGACTGAGAGGAAGGAGGGAGATAGGTAGTGAGGAAGTGGATGGAGAGGAATGAGGGAGAAGTAGTGAGGAGGAGGATTGAGAGGAAGGAGGGAGAGAGGCAGTGAGTAGAAGGGAGAGGAAGAAGGGAGAGAGGTAGTAAGAAGAGGAGAGCAAGGAGGGAGATAAGTAGAGAAGTGAAAGAAGGAGGGAGAGAGGTAGTGAGGATGACTGAGAGGAAGGAGGGAGATAGATAGTGAGGAAGTGGATGGAGAGGAATGAGGGAGAAGTAGTGAGGAGGAGGATTGAGAGGAAGGAGGGAGAGAGGCAGTGAGTAGGAGGGAGAGGAAGAAGGGAGAGAGGTAGTAAGAAGAGGAGAGGAAGGAGGGAAATAAGTAGAGAAGAGGAAGAAGGAGGGAGAGAGGTAGTGAGGATGACTGAGAGGAAGGAGGGAGAGAGGTAGTGAGAAGAGGAGAGCAAGGAGGGAGATAAGTAGAGAAGAGGAATGAGGGAGGGAGGTAGTGAGGAGGAGGATGGAGAAGAAGGAGAGAGAGAGGCAGTGAGGAAGAGGATGGAGAGGAAGGGTGAGAAAGGTAGTGAGGAGGACGACTACTTTAATAAATTTCCCCCGACAATGCCTTCAGTGGTTCTTGAAAATCGATTAATCAGAATGTTCAAAGTCTCCTATCGATCTGCACCAAAGAAACAACACTTGTGTAGTACCTCATAGTGAACACCCTTAAAGTTAAATTGGTTAAATTATGTTCAGTGGTTCTCAATGAGATTACGAAAATGTAATTCATAGGTTTTCAAAGCAATTTTGACCTTCGCTGTCGACCATTTTGAATTTCCGATCGGCATAAAAACCATTATCACCTGTAAAGGACTCTGAAATTTCAAGACAATGTTTACAACCATAATATGCAGGTCAGGTTCAATTGCAGCCAGATCCCATATACGGCTTGGAAGTTAGGCCCACTTAGCTGAAAGCGGAGAACTCCGTGTCCTCAGACACATTCTTCTTTTATTCATTTTTTAACGAATCGGCATGAAAAGTAACAACACTTGCGTAGGACATAATAGTGAACACCTCTGCCAAGTGTGGTTAAATTCTGCTCAGTGTTTTCCAAGTAGACCATGAAAATGTTGCTTTACATATGGTTTCAAAGCAAACTTTGACCTCCGCTGGCAACGATTTTGAATTTCCGATGGGCTCAAAAAGTAACAAGACCTGTCAAGGACCTTAAAATGAACATACAAATCACGTTTCCATACCATCGCTTCAGTGTTTCTTGAAAAAAGATTATTGAAAAACTAACAATGTTTCCAATGTCTCCTGATGACCATTTGTTGACGAATCGGAAAAAATCCCTCATCCGATCTAAACAAACACCAGATCCCTCAGTACAATTTTTAGTCAATATGCAAACCACAGATAAATTCAATGCAGACGAACAATTACGCATTGGTTGACCATATGCGAACGCTAACTGATTTCAAATCCGATACGACAATTATAACGGATTTAAATTCGATTTAATGATTCAGTTTCAATCCGGAATACGTGTGAATATGGTATTATAGTGCTACCACTTTCGGTAGATCAATCAAAAAAGATGGAGACAAACGCATTTATCAAGATGGCTCAATTTTATAATAATTTGATCATGAAACGAAGCAAAAAATAGTTGTGCTGATATAGTAGAGGGGGTTAGGAGGGGGTCTGACCCCGAAACCCCGAACTAAAAAACTTGAAATCCCCTTAGTCCCGAACTAAAAAACTTGAAATCCAGAAGTCCCGAATATAATAAAATTTCAATCCCGAATCCCGAAATGGTCAATCTCGAATTCTCGAGCTTAAAAAAACACCATCCTGGAGTCCTGAAAAGGGTCATTCCCCCCTCGTAGTAGTAGTTTAATTTAGAGAATACTGTTACCGTTTAGTTCATTATTTGAAATGAACATAATATGATAAATCGGTATAATTATGTTCGGTAAAACAAATCTACACTCTTGACAGTAGAACTAATAATTGTATCGTTCATAGTTATGCGTCATTGATGGACACTGCCATTCTATAGTTACTGATCTTTATTTAAAATGATCGATTACAAACAAACAAGCTACCACAAAATAGTTTGTTTAGTTTAAAGCTAATTATGTTGTGTCTCGGTGTACTGTAAACAGTTGAAATTCTTAAGAATAAATTAACAGATAACCATTGGCGAATCCAGGGGGGTTCCGGTGGTCGGAACCCCCCCCCCCCCCCCCCCCCCCGTCCTTCACATTGCGTTCGTCGTCCTTCCGTCCGTCCGTCCGTCGTCCGTCCGTTAACTTTTTACATTTTGATATTCTTCTTGAGAACCACTGAACATAATTTAACCAAACTTGGTATGAATGATCCTTAGGGTGTGTAGACTATAGTTTGTGAATTATATATCCGTCGATGAAAAAACATGGCCGCCATGGCTAAAAATAGAACATAGGGGTCAAACTGCAGTCATTGGCTAATATTTCAAAAAGTATTACATATAGAGAAAAATAGAGGTGATCTTCCTTCTTCAGCATCAAAAGCTCTACAAAAGTCTCCATAGGGTCGACCCCTTATAGGAGTTATCGCCCTTGTATAGTCTATCAGTGCAAAGGGGGAGAATTGAGTATGAGGGGGAAACTTCAGTATATACTCAGATTTCCCCCCTAAAAATCAGGGGGAAAGATGAGTATATACTGATCTTTCCGGGGGGAAAAATGAGTATATACTGATCTTTCCGGGGGAAAAACTAGTATATACTCATTTTTCCGGGGGGAAGAATGAGTAGGGGGAAACATGAGTATGTAACACCGGCACGGCCATGAATGCGCGCGCATCTGAAAATTTTCTGGCAATTTCACGCTCATCCATTGCATCAAAAAGTGTCGAAATTTTTTGGGCCGAGATATATTGGGGACGACTTTTTTTTAGGGCCGAATCTAGTCTCATTCAATCGCAATCGTAACTACTCGGCCATTCTCGCTACCCTGCAAATAACCTCGTATGCATTAGGCGTATAAATCGCACTACTTTTCACATGTCAGTTACATGAAAGTTGAATAAAGTTATATTTTAAACAATTTTCTATATTTCAATTAAAGTTTTAATTAGTTTTGCATGATTAGATTTTACTTAGTATGTCTTCCATATTGGATTTTCGTGGACTATATTTTTGTGCAGCTTAACTTAACTTAACTTCCGGCAAACAATTTAAGAAGAATTTCTACTATGTACGTACGAGGTTATTTGCAGGGTAACGAGAATGGCCGAGTAGTTACGATTGATTCAATCGAGCTGTCGTTCCTTTATTCGATTTATCGGTCCTTACGAAATCTCAAAAGTTAACTTCCGCGTAGAAACAAAAATTCTTGTCAGTATGTCAGAAGATATTTAATAAATTAAAAAATATCAATATAAGTAAAACAAGCTAACAAAATGACTTTTAGTACACACGGGTTCGGGTTTCAGTGGTATCGGACGTACGAGAGAGGGTACGAGACTTCAGGATCACCTTTGTGCTTTAGGTTAAGAAGATCTTCATTAGTTGAGTGTATTAGTGTGTTACACGGAACCGGTGTTTACAAAGCGTCGATTTTTTTTTCTTCGACAGTATGTTCAGCCATGTTTGTTAAACAATCCTAAGTACACATTTTATACCATAAAGAGTAAATCTTGTTTTATTTTATTACGTGGCATTTTGGTCTTGTGATGCGGTTCGCAAATTAATGTGCCAAACTACACAAAAAGTAAACAAACATTGACACGAAAGAAAGGAGTGAGAAAAAGAGTCAAACACCGTGAAAGGTGCAAGATAGTAAAATCTGTGACACCCTCGGGTAAGATATAAATCGTATCCGACTCGGACAAGCCTCGTCCGATACGATTTAAATCTTATCCTCGGGTGTCACAGATTTTACTATCTTGCACCTCTCCTGGTGTTAGACTCTATATCCTCGTCTGACAATAAGTCGGTCAGTCATTGGATAATGTTTGATTATTTTTTTCATGTTTGAAAAGTAAACATTTTTTTCTTTTTAATTATGTTCCTCATCTATTCTTGCTCACATGTGTAAAGTTCCATGGAAAAAAGATCGATAATAATAACACACTGACCCATATTTGTTTACTACCCTTTTTCGTCCCTTTTTCCAAATGGCGTCCTATTACGTCACAAAAAGCCGGTCAGAGGTCAATAAAACACATGATTTTGTAATAGGTCAAACAAACTTAAAAAGTAAACCAGATTAAGAAAGTACAGTATTTTAGCTTGTTCAGTGTAATTGTTTTATCTGAAAAATTTCAAAGGATGTTTTTTTAAAATAGTTTGAAATTGAAGTATTAAAAATTAATTATTTGATGCAAATATTAAACTTGCTTGCCCATATAATAAAGTATTTAATCCAGTGAATCTGGTGTTTTTGCTTTTGTCAATACAATCTATTAGACTGACTACATTCTGCCATATTTTTGTAAAACAATTAATGACTGATTTCAATTTATTTTAATCACATTTATTATCACAGAGTGATAACAATACAGTTTTGTTGATGCTATTTGTAATAATGACAGGGTTTTTTTTACCCAGATAATCTCATTTTTCTATCTGGTTTAATTTAATTCTCTGTTCAATTTATGCTATAGATTTTGATTATTGCTGTAAATTAATTCTTTTTCTATCTTCTCTGTGAATTTCATTTCATTACCCCAAGAAGTAAGGGGTATATTTGTTATTAAAGCAGCAGTGGAAATGCAAAATAATCTGCCATTTTGTGACTAATGGAGAGTACTTGTATATATTTTCCTGGTAAAATCGGCCATTTTCTAGAAAATGGTGGAATCTGAATGATCAATCATCATATTTTCAAAGTATTTTAAAATACAATTTGCTTGGCCTACATTCCAGAAACGGTCATGAACTGTGATGACGATTATGTCTACAAACCGGAAAGATAAAAATGCTTGGGGAACACCATCGATGGAAACATATTTAACAAGCATAATGATCAGGAAAAAAAAGACATTAGTAAAAAGGATCTTTTTTACTTGCATGGAATTTATTCAATTCAAACTTCTCTGTTTTAATCTCATCTTGAAATTTTGACGTTGAAAAGAATTCCCTCTGTGTTTATGTATGCTATGAATACAGAATGACGTCATTGGTCTCGTGCTGCGCCAGAATTGTAAATCAAAACAAGTGACCGACTTTATTGCATGACCGAGCAGATGTCACGTCATGATATGTCTTGTCCTTATTCGATTTACGACTTTTGATACCCTTTTGGTGTCTTCAAACTGTCTTTAGCTTGTATGTCTTGTTGCCTTGGTTTCCGTACTATATTACAGTTGTGTGGTTATTTGACGTTTTATTACTCCGTTTAGTAAATGTCACTCATTTAGTACAGCTGTTGTTTCTTGCAATCCTAGGATATATTTTCTTGCAGTTTTCTTTAATAATTTTGTCTTGTAATCCCTTTGATTACAGTTTTCTTTCCATTCCTTGGTTACAGTCGTGCAAATCCTTGGTAACAATATATATAGACAGTGCTTGTTTTACAGTTTCCTTTGATCTCTTTGTTTTACAGTTTCCTTTGATCTCTTTGTTTTACAGTTTCCTTTGATCTCTTTGCTTTACACTTTCCTTTGATCTCTTTGTTTTACAGTTTCCTTTGATCTCTTTGTTATACAGTTTCCTTTGATCTCTTTGTTTTACAGTTTCCTTTGATCTCTTTGTTATACAGTTTCCTTTGATCTCTTTGTAATATTGTACCATTGTCTCTTATCTTTTTATTGTCTTTATTTGATGTCAATGGTCGCTGTTCTGGTTGTCCAATTCCTCCCTGATTTCTACATATGTTATTTATATTGTTGAACGTGTTCTTGACCTAGATATGCATGAAATACTTGCAGTTCGCCGTTAAGCAACCAAAAATCAATCTGATTTAATTCACAATGAACCTACATAATTGTCACGAGGATTTCCTGAATCAGTTCTTGTGAAACAAAACTAAAAAAGAAACTGAATGTGCACAGATTATTGTCAATATTGGTATATGTTTATATTCAGATCCTACTTACCCCATTTGAATCTTTCATCACTCTTTTCAGTGGCACATGCTGACTATAAAGGACCTCCTAGAGGATTCAAACCCATGGAACCAATGAAAAAGCCAACAGTAGTATTTGATTATCTGACACCAAATGATGCATTACCATACCCCGGACTGCTCGGTAGAGCATCTGAAGCAAAGGTATAGAATGTTTTACTATGAACAATCAAACAAAAAATACCATTTAAACTTATTTAAACGATCCAATTTATTAAGTTCAATTTCGTATCATACAGTTTGTCCCTATTACAATTATCTAAAAGGAAAGTATATTTGAAACATTGAAATGCCCAGAATCAAATATTGGATTTATGTTATGGTAATAGCTAAACGATAGCAGATGCCGTCACATTGAAATGTTTCCCAGATAAATGACTGGTTTATATTGTAGTAATAGACAAACTATAGTAGACATCGTCAAACTGAAATGTTGCCCAGACAGATGCCGTGTTTGTTATATGATAATAGCTAAAAGATAGAAGACATTTCTAAATGGAATGTTGCCAAGAATCAAACGACCGGTTTATAAAACTTAGTGCATACGACGCGTTTCTGGAATAACATCCATATTTATAAGAATATATAATTTGGGAATAATGAAAATATAGAAGACACCATTAAGCCTTTATATAGATTTGTTGCCCATGAAGATTACGCATTTATATTATGGTAATAGAGAAAAGTTCAAAGACACCGTCAAGTTGAAATGTTGCTCAGAAAGCCCACATTTCTGCAATATTTTTAATAACCAAAATCCACAATTGATAATGAAATCATCCAATGAGAACATTGTTTATAAATTTAATTTCTGAATAGGATTCTGGATGACCACTGTTCTTTGTTCTTTGTTCTACGTGAAAAAGATCAATATATGATCATTACACACACTTGATACAAAAATATAATTGCGTAGCTCCGACTAAATTTTACAAAGATCAATACTGAAATAAACTTAAACGTCCTGCTTTGAAATCGTAGAACAGAAAGCCAATTTGAAACCAGGAAGTAATGCCGTAATCTGTATAAAAATAGCTTGCTTGTTAATTAAATAACCGTATCAGTGTCAGTCTTAAGGTATCGCCCAATAGTATACTGATGGGAGGAAGAGGACATGATTCCTTTCATCGTTATTCATTAAAAATAATTGATTTGAATATCTTGTCGTTCTAGTCATGTTCTGTTATTTTAACTACAAACCATTCCTGTCATATTTTTGTCTCCGTGAATCATAAGATCATATTTCGTCTGCTTAGAGTTCCATTACAAATTTATATCTGTCAATATATATGGTTATTAAATTAAAATCATTAGGTAACCAGCTTGTATTGACTTCCATTTTTATTTTTGAAACAAAATACTATATTTTTTTTATCACACTGCTTAGTTAAGCTTGATTCAGCGATTGTATTTTGCAATGTACTAGATAGAAAAAAATAATAATGTACTTCGTTATTTATAAAATACCACATAAGCCTATACAGATAAAATGTTAAATATCGATTGTTTTAGACAAACTTCAGTGGAAGCATGATGACAGGACAGCATGCAGTCGGTAGAAGGAAACAACAAGAACATGTTTGTAGACAAAGATTAGATGATGGCAAAGACACACATTTTACAATCGGCTATCAGCCATTCGATTTTGCTACAGAATCGAAACTCCAGTTCGCAGGAGATCAGAAAAATGACGGACATATTCCACCCGCTGGAAAAATGGAAAAAAAATCAGAAGGTCGACCCTTCTTACATTTCTTCGTCAGCCAAAACACTGAAAATCTTCAGGCAAATGACCCTTTTATAGTTAATCAACAAGAGAGTCTGAGAGCTCGTGCAAATCACTGTCATCTGCCCGCAGAACATTCAATGAGAACGTCAGTGATGAAGTCAGATTTCACACCATTAGAAGCAAGAACGTAAGTAAAATATTGTTTTGCCAATTAAAAATCATTGACATCATTTCTCAGAATCATTAGCATCAATATGCTAATTTTTTTTCATGATACCTGGCTAGCCAAAGATGTGTTAACAATAATATATATGTCATGTCGTTGACGTCAAAACTATGTTTAGTAATTTTTAATTAAAAAAAATACACATTGAGATTTCAAGAAAACACACTTCGATTAAAACATACTTCGAAAACACAGCTTTGAGAATTCAAAATTACATATCGAGATATTAAACAAAGGAAACCAGAGGTTAGGAAAGCTCAAAAACATACACTGTGGTCTTTTAATGTAAAATTGTATTCACTATATTGCATTTTTGTTGGAAAAGAAATGATAAATTTTAGCATTTTAAATGTGCAATGTTAAGACATAGGATAATGTTAGATTATTCCTATTTTACCGCAGGTGACAATACTATAGGATAATGTTATATTATTCCTATTTTACCGCCGGTGACAATACAATAGGATAATGTTGTATTATTCCTATCTTACCGCCGGTGACAATACTATAGGATAATGTTATATTATTCCTATTTCACCGCCGGTGACAATACTATAGGATAATGTTATATTATTCCTATCTTACCGCCGGTGACAATACTATAGGATAATGTTATATTATTCCTATTTTACCGCCGGTGACAATACTACAGGATAATGTTATATCATTCCTATTTTACCGCCGGTGACAATACTATAGGATAATGTTAGATTATTCCTATATTACCGCCGGTGACAATACTATAGGATAATGTTAGATTATTCCTATTTTACCGCCGGTGACAATACTATAGGATAATGTTATATTATTCCTATTTTACCGCCGGTGACAATACTATAGGATAATGTTAGATTATTCCTATTTTACCGCCGGTGACAATACTATAGGATAATGTTATATTATTCCTATCTTACCGCCGGTGACAATACTATATGATAATGTTATATTATTCCTATTTTACCGCCGGTGACCATACTATAGGATAATGTTATATTATTCCTATTTTACCGCCGGTGACAATACTATAGGATAATGATATATTATTCCTATTTTACCGCCGGTGACAATACTACAGGATAATGTTATAACATTCCTATTTTACCGCCGGTGACACTACTATAGGATAATGTTAGATTATTCCTATTTTACCGCCGGTGACAATACTATAGGATAATGTTAGATTATTCCTATTTTACCGCCGGTGACAATACTATAGGATAATGTTAGATTATTCCTATTTTACCGCCGGTGACAATACTATAGGATAATGTTAGATTATTCCTATTTTACCGCCGGTGACAATACTATAGGATAATGTTAGATTATTCCTATTTTACCGCCGGTGACAATACTATAGGATAATGTTAGATTATTCCTATTTTACCGCCGGTGACAATACTATAGGATAATGTTAGATTATTCCTATTTTACCGCCGGTGACAATACTATAGGATAATGTTAGATTATTCCTATTTTACCGCCGGTGACAATACTATAGGATAATGTTAGATTATTCCTATTTTACCGCCGGTGACAATACTATAGGATAATGTTATATTATTCCTATTTTACCGCCGGTGACAATACTATAGGATAATGTTAGATTATTCCTATTTTACCGCCGGTGACAATACTATAGGATAATGTTAGATTATTCCTATTTTACCGCCGGTGACAATACTATAGGATAATGTTAGATTATTCCTATTTTACCGCCGGTGACAATACTATAGGATAATGTTAGATTATTCCTATTTTACCGCCGGTGACAATACTATAGGATAATGTTAGATTATTCCTATTTTACCGCCGGTGACAATACTATAGGATAATGTTAGATTATTCCTATTTTACCGCCGGTGACAATACTATAGGATAATGTTAGATTATTCCTATTTTACCGCCGGTGACAATACTATAGGATAATGTTAGATCATTCCTATTTTATCGCCGGTGACAATACTATAGGATAATGTTAGATTATTCCTATTTTACCGCCGGTGACAATACTATAGGATAGTGTTAGATCATTCCTATTTTACCGCCGGTGACAATACTATAGGATAGTGTTAGATTATTCCTATTTTACCGCCGGTGACAATACTATAGGATAATGATAGATTATTCCTATTTTACCGCCGGTGACAATACTATAGGATAATGTTAGATTATTCCTATTTTACCGCCGGTGACAATACTATAGAATAATGTTAGATTATTCCTATTTTACCGCCGGTGACAATACTATAGGATAATGTTAGATTATTCCTATTTTACCGCCGGTGACAATACTATAGGATAATGTTATATTATTCCTATTTTACCGCCGGTGACAATACTATAGGATAATGTTAGATTATTCCTATTTTACCGCCGGTGACAATACTATAGGATAATGTTAGATTATTCCTATTTTACCGCCGGTGACAATACTATAGGATAATGTTAGATTATTCCTATTTTACCGCCGGTGACAATACTATAGGATAATGTTAGATTATTCCTATTTTACCACCGGTGACAATACTATAGGATAATGTTAGATTATTCCTATTTTACCGCCGGTGACAATACTATAGGATAATGTTAGATTATTCCTATTTTACCGCCGGTGACAATACTATAGGATAATGTTAGATTATTCCTATTTTACCGCCGGTGACAATACTATAGGATAATGTTAGATTATTCCTATTTTACCGCCGGTGACAATACTATAGGATAGTGTTAGATTATTCCTATTTTACCGCCGGTGACAATACTATAGGATAGTGTTAGATTATTCCTATTTTACCGCCGGTGACAATACTATAGGATAATGTTAGATTATTCCTATTTTACCGCCGGTGACAATACTATAGGATAATGTTAGATTATTCCTATTTTACCGCCGGTGACAATACTATAGGATAATGTTAGATTATTCCTATTTTACCGCCGGTGACAATACTATAGGATAATGTTAGATTATTCCTATTTTACCGCCGGTGACAATACTATAGGATAATGTTATATTATTCCTATTTTACCGCCGGTGACAATACTATAGGATAATGTTAGATTATTCCTATTTTACCGCCGGTGACAATACTATAGGATAATGTTAGATTATTCCTATTTTACCGCCGGTGACAATACTATAGGATAATGTTAGATTATTCCTATTTTACCGCCGGTGACAATACTATAGGATAATGTTAGATTATTCCTATTTTATCGCCGGTGACAATACTATAGGATAATGTTAGATTATTCCTATTTTACCGCCGGTGACAATACTATAGGATACTGTTAGATTATTCCTATTTTACCGTCGGTGACAATACTATAGGATAATGTTATATTATTCCTATTTTACCGCCGGTGACAATACTATAGGATAATGTTAGATTATTCCTATTTTACCGCCGGTGACAATACTATAGGATAATGTTAGATTATTCCTATTTTACCGCCGGTGACAATACTATAGGATAATGTTATATTATTCCTATTTTACCGCCGGTGACAATACTATAGGATAATGTTAGATTATTCCTATTTTACCGCCGGTGACAATACTATAGGATAATGTTAGATTATTCCTATTTTACCGCCGGTGACAATACTATAGGATAATGTTAGATTATTCCTATTTTATCGCCGGTGACAATACTATAGGATAATGTTAGATTATTCCTATTTTACCGCCGGTGACAATACTATAGGATAATGTTAGATTATTCCTATTTTACCGTCGGTGACAATACTATAGGATAATGTTAGATTATTCCTATTTTACCGCCGGTGACAATACTATAGGATAATGTTAGATTATTCCTATTTTACCGCCGGTGACAATACTATAGGATAATGTTAGATTATTCCTATTTTACCGTCGGTGACAATACTATAGGATAATGTTAGATTATTCCTATTTTACCGCCGGTGACAATACTATAGGATAATGTTAGATTATTCCTATTTTACCGCCGGTGACAATACTATAGGATAATGTTAGATTATTCCTATTTTACCGCCGGTGACAATACTATAGGATAATGTTAGATTATTCCTATTTTACCGCCGGTGACAATACTATAGGATAATGTTAGATCATTCCTATTTTATCGCCGGTGACAATACTATAGGATAATGTTAGATCATTCCTATTTTACCGCCGGTGACAATACTATAGGATAATGTTAGATTATTCCTATTTTACCGCCGGTGACAATACTATAGGATAATGTTAGATTATTCCTATTTTATCGCCGGTGACAATACTATAGGATAATGTTAGATTATTCCTATTTTACCGCCGGTGACAATACTATAGGATAATGTTAGATTATTCCTATTTTACCGTCGGTGACAATACTATAGGATAATGTTATATTATTCCTATTTTACCGCCGGTGACAATACTATAGGATAATGTTAGATTATTCCTATTTTACCGTCGGTGACAATACTATAGGATAATGTTAGATTATTCCTATTTTACCGCCGGTGACAATACTATAGGATAATGTTAGATTATTCCTATTTTACCGTCGGTGACAATACTATAGGATAATGTTATATTATTCCTATTTTATCGCCGGTGACAATACTATAGGATAATGTTATATTATTCCTATTTTACCGCCGGTGACAATACTATAGGATAATGTTATATTATTCCTATTTTACCGCCGGTGACAATACTATAGGATAATGTTAGATTATTCCTATTTTATCGCCGGTGACAATACTATAGGATAATGTTATATTATTCCTATTTTACCGCCGGTGACAATACTATAGGATAATGTTATATTATTCCTATTTTATCGCCGGTGACAATACTATAAGATAATGTTATATTATTCCTATTTTACCGCCGGTGACAATACTATAGGATAATGTTAGATTATTCCTATTTTACCGCCGGTGACAATACTATAGGATAATGTTAGATTATTCCTATTTTACCGCCGGTGACAATACTATAGGATAATGTTAGATTATTCCTATTTTACCGCCGGTGACAATACTATAGGATAATGTTATATTATTCCTATTTTACCGCCGGTGACAATACTATAGGATAATGTTAGATTATTCCTATTTTACCGCCGGTGACAATACTATAGGATAATGTTAGATTATTCCTATTTTACCGCCGGTGACAATACTATAGGATAATGTTAGATTATTCCTATTTTACCGCCGGTGACAATACTATAGGATAATGTTAGATTATTCCTATTTTATCGCCGGTGACAATACTATAGGATAATGTTAGATTATTCCTATTTTACCGCCGGTGACAATACTATAGGATACTGTTAGATTATTCCTATTTTACCGTCGGTGACAATACTATAGGATAATGTTATATTATTCCTATTTTACCGCCGGTGACAATACTATAGGATAATGTTAGATTATTCCTATTTTACCGCCGGTGACAATACTATAGGATAATGTTAGATTATTCCTATTTTACCGCCGGTGACAATACTATAGGATAATGTTATATTATTCCTATTTTACCGCCGGTGACAATACTATAGGATAATGTTAGATTATTCCTATTTTACCGCCGGTGACAATACTATAGGATAATGTTAGATTATTCCTATTTTACCGCCGGTGACAATACTATAGGATAATGTTAGATTATTCCTATTTTACCGCCGGTGACAATACTATAGGATAATGTTAGATTATTCCTATTTTACCGCCGGTGACAATACTATAGGATAATGTTAGATTATTCCTATTTTACCGTCAGTGACAATACTATAGGATAATGTTAGATTATTCCTATTTTACCGCCGGTGACAATACTATAGGATAATGTTATATTATTCCTATTTTACCGCCGGTGACAATACTATAGGATAATGTTAGATTATTCCTATTTTACCGCCGGTGACAATACTATAGGATAATGTTAGATTATTCCTATTTTACCGCCGGTGACAATACTATAGGATAATGTTAGATCATTCCTATTTTATCGCCGGTGACAATACTATAGGATAATGTTAGATCATTCCTATTTTACCGCCGGTGACAATACTATAGGATAATGTTAGATTATTCATATTTTACCGCCGGTGACAATACTATAGGATAATGTTAGATTATTCCTATTTTATCGCCGGTGACAATACTATAGGATAATGTTAGATTATTCCTATTTTACCGCCGGTGACAATACTATAGGATAATGTTAGATTATTCCTATTTTACCGTCGGTGACAATACTATAGGATAATGTTATATTATTCCTATTTTACCGCCGGTGACAATACTATAGGATAATGTTAGATTATTCCTATTTTACCGCCGGTGACAATACTATAGGATAATGTTAGATTATTCCTATTTTACCGTCGGTGACAATACTATAGGATAATGTTAGATTATTCCTATTTTACCGCCGGTGACAATACTATAGGATAATGTTAGATTATTCCTATTTTACCGTCGGTGACAATACTATAGGATAATGTTATATTATTCCTATTTTATCGCCGGTGACAATACTATAGGATAATGTTATATTATTCCTATTTTACCGCCGGTGACAATACTATAGGATAATGTTATATTATTCCTATTTTACCGCCGGTGACAATACTATAGGATAATGTTATATTATTCCTATTTTATCGCCGGTGACAATACTATAGGATAATGTTATATTATTCCTATTTTACCGCCGGTGACAATACTATAGGATAATGTTATATTATTCCTATTTTATCGCCGGTGACAATACTATAAGATAATGTTATATTATTCCTATTTTACCGCCGGTGACAATACTATAGGATAATGTTAGATTATTCCTATTTTACCGCCGGTGACAATACTATAGGATAATGTTAGATTATTCCTATTTTACCGCCGGTGACAATACTATAGGATAATGTTATATTATTCCTATTTTACCGCCGGTGACAATACTATAGGATAATGTTATATTATTCCTATTTTACCGCCGGTGACAATACTATAGGATAATGTTATATTATTCCTATTTTACCGCCGGTGACAATACTATAGGATAATGTTAGATTATTCCTATTTTACCGCCGGTTTAATGATGGGGTCCGTGTTGCTCCTCTTTTTAGTTTTCTTAGTTGTGTTTTTCTGTTTGTCGTCGTCTTGTCACCAGTGTCTTGTGTCTTGTATCAATGTCACCAGTCGTCTTGTGTCTTGTATCAATGTCACCAGTCGTCTTGTGTCTTGTATCAATGTCACCAGTCGTCTTGTGTCTTGTATCAATGTCACCAGTCTTCTTGTGTCTTGTATCAATGTCACCAGTGTCTTGTGTCTTGTATCAATGTCACCAGTCGTCTTGTGTCTTGTATCAATGTCACCAGTGTCTTGTGTCTTGTATCAATGTCACCAGTCGTCTTGTGTCTTGTATCAATGTCACCAGTGTCTTGTGTCTTGTATCAATGTCACCAGTCGTCTTGTGTCTTGTATCAATGTCACCAGTCGTCTTGTGTCTTGTATCAATGTCACCAGTCGTCTTGTGTCTTGTATCAATGTCACCAGTCGTCTTGTGTCTTGTAACAATGTCACCAGTCGTCTTGTGTCTTGTATCAATGTCACCAGTGTCTTGTGTCTTGTATCAATGTCACCAGTGTCTTGTGTCTTGTATCAATGTCACCAGTCGTCTTGTGTCTTGTATCAATGTCACCAGTCGTCTTGTGTCTTGTATCAATGTCACCAGTGGCTTGTGTCTTGTATCAATGTCACCAGTCGTCTTGTGTCTTGTATCAATGTCACCAGTGTCTTGTATCAATGTCACCAGTGTCTTGTGTCTTGTATCAATGTCACCAGTCGTCTTGTATCTTGTATCAATGTCACCAGTCGTCTTGTGTCTTGTATCAATGTCACCAGTGTCTTGTGTCTTGTATCAATGTCACCAGTGTCTTGTGTCTTGTATCAATGTCACCAGTCGTCTTGTGTCTTGTATCAATGTCACCAGTGTCTTGTATCAATGTCACCAGTGTCTTGTGTCTTGTATCAATGTCACCAGTGTCTTCATTGCCCTTCGCTTTTCTCTAACGTTTATTTAAACAGTACCAACAATAGTACATGGTTAATGTGACAAGGTCATTTACAGATAGAAAACACTATTATTTCTTGTGAATATTGATATGATACCAATCTAATACATAAAAATGACTTTCGTATTGTACCAGATTGTACGATGGGGAACTAAGTTACTCGCATCTAGGAAAGAAAACATGGAGAATCAGAGATAAACTCATTGCCAATGACAATTTTGAATAAAGACTGTTTTCATACGCCATTCTCAGAATCAAAGGGTTGTTTCCTTGATTTTGTGGGGTTTTTTTTAACGACGCTGTGTAAACTGATATCATAATACTGTAGAATAAACAGAATACGCATAGCTTGTCTGTAAATATGAAATTTATTTTTGTACTCTTCCTAAGCCGCATACATATAAAGAATATATCCAATACACATATTCCCAGGGAATTACATAAATATGTGTAACTATTAATTATATTATATAAGTTGTGTCTTTCTTGTTTGGTAGTGTTTCAAACATTGAATTACGGACGATGATGGATTGTGATAAGAAGTTTGGGAAACCTATATCTTCAAGCCATTTGTTTCATACAGACAACTCTGGCAGTAAGTTATTTTTAAATTCAATGGTGTAAAATGGAAGTTTGTTATCAACTTCTCCATATAGTTGTTTTGTTATTTCATAATAAAATGAAAGCAAAAAAATACCACACTGTCTGAACAATTCTAAAATAAAATACCACACTGTCTGAACAATTCTAAAATCAAATATCAAAATCGTAGAAAGAGGCAAATCATACCACTAACACACAAATACGTGACGTCTAACACACAAATACGTGACCGCTCACATTCCTGGCTTGGTACAGGCTTGGTAACGATACCCCTAACACACAAATACGTGACCGCTCACATTCCTGGCTTGGTACAGGCTTGGTAACGATACCCCTAACACACAAATACGTGACCGCTCACATTCCTGGCTTGGTACAGGCTTGGTAACGATACCCCTAACACACAAGTACGTGACCGCTCACATTCCTGGTTTGGTACAGGCTTGGTAACGATACCTCTAACACACAAATACGTGACCGCTCACATTCCTGGTTTGGTACAGGCTTGGTAACGATACCCCTAACACACAAGTACGTGACTACTCACATTCCTGGCTTGGTACAGGCTTGGTAACGATACCCCTAACACACAAGTACGTGACCGCTCACATTCCTGGCTTGGTACAGGCTTGGTAACGATACCCCTAACACACAAGTACGTGACCGCTCACATTCCTGGCTTGGTACAGGCTTGGTAACGATACCCCTAACACACAAGTACGTGACCGCTCACATTCCTGGCTTGGTACAGGCTTGGTAACGATACCCCTAACACACAAATACGTGACCGCTCACATTCCTGGCTTGGTACAGGCTTGGTAACGATACCCCTAACACACAAATACGTGACCGCTCACATTCCTGGTTTGGTACAGGCTTGGTAACGATACCTCTAACACACAAATACGTGACCGCTCACATTCCTGGCTTGGTACAGGCTTGGTAACGATACCCCTAACACACAAATACGTGACTACTCACATTCCTGGCTTGGTACAGGCTTGGTAACGATACCCCTAACACACAAGTACATGACCGCTCACATTCCTGGCTTGGTACAGGCTTGGTAACGATACCTCTAACACACAAATACGTGACCGCTCACATTCCTGGCTTGGTACAGGCTTGGTAACGATACCCCTAACACACAAATACGTGACCGCTCACATTCCTGGCTTGGTACAGGCTTGGTAACGATACCCCTAACACACAAATACGTGACCGCTCACATTCCTGGCTTGGTACAGGCTTGGTAACGATACCCCTAACACACAAATACGTGACCGCTCACATTCCTGGCTTGGTACAGGCTTGGTAACGATGCCCCTAACACACAAATACGTGACCGCTCACATTCCTGGCTTGGTACAGGCTTGGTAACGATACCCCTAACACACAAATACGTGACCGCTCACATTCCTGGCTTGGTACAGGCATTTCAATAAAAAGTGGTGGGGTTAAACTAAATTTATGGGCTCAATGAAACGATGCGATCGTGTAAGTGCTTTCCATGTGTGAGTAAGATGCCAACCCTCAGTGAACCATAATGACACAATTGTCGGATTAGTATAGAACCGTATTCACATAAGCTTTGGATCGATATGGAGAATTAGCACAGGTTTCGGACCAAATTCGGATCGTTATGAGGCCATATCACGCATGTTTCTGATGAGTTGTGATAAGTATGGAACCACAATCACAACAGATTAAGATCATTATGGAGTCATAATCACACAAAGCTCAGAATAGTATAAAACCCTAATCACATAAGGTTCGGATAAATATGGAGACACAATAATACAAGTTCCTGATAAGTATGGAATTCCCGAACCATTATCACACAAGATTCGGATCAATAATGAACAGTAATCGCACAAGCTTATGATCAATATAGATACATATAATCAAGATATACAGGAAATAAGAAAGCACGGTGACATATTATAACACTTACAACTATTCCATTGTTTTGAGTATCAAAAATATAACGGGAGGACCGAACTAAAAATAACTGTGAATGCCTGTAGCACACGATTGGGTTAAAATGGTAGTTCAAGAGTGGAATATTTTTACAATATAAACCGGAATAGTAAAATCGTGTTTATTAATTAGATACGTATGTAATCTGTTTGATACCAGTTGAAAACCAAGGTATTTTAATTTTTGTTGTGATATAAAAGATATTTTCTAGTAACAACATTGTAACATCACATACGGCAGTAATATTGTCTTCTTTATTAACTCACATGGCCGAAAGGCGATGCCAGCTTTTCCAATCACTTGGTGTCCGTTGTCTGTCGGCTGTTAAATGTTCACATTGGTATCTTCCATAAAAATATGGCGGTGTTAAACCGGTAAATGGAATCAAAACTCTCCCTTCTTGATAACAGGATCTTCAACGGCAATACATAGCAAACGATAAAAACCTGCACAGATTCAGTTCCTTTCAAAAAGACCACACAATATCACAAAATGAATGACAACATAAACATGGACAGTGCAATAGTATAGTCAATGAATGACAACATAAACATGGACAATGCAATAGTAGAGTCGATGAATGACAACATAAACATGGACAGTGCAATAGTAGAGTCAATGAATGACAACATAAACATGGACAGTGCAATAGTAGAGTCAATGAATGACAACATAAACATGGACATTACAATAGCAGGGTCAATGAATGACAACATAAACATGGACAGTGCAATAGAAGAGTCAATGAATGACAACATAAACATGGACAGTACAATAGTAGAGTCAATGAATGACAACATAAACATGGACAGTGCAATAGCAGGGTCAATGAATGACAACATAAACATGGACAGTGCAATAGAAGAGTCAATGAATGACAACATAAACATGGACAGTGCAATAGTAGAGTCAATGAATGACAACATAAACATGGACAGAACAATAGCAGGGTCAATGAATGACAACATAAACATGGACAGTGCAATAGTAGAGTCAATGAATGACAACATAAACATGGACAGTATAATAGTAGAGTCAATGAATGACAACATAAACATGGACAGTGCAATAGTAGAGTCAATGAATGACAACATAAACATGGACAGTGCAATAGTAGAGTCAATGAATGACAACATAAACATGGACAGTGCAATAGTAGAGTCAATGAATGACAACATAAACATGGACAGTATAATAGTAGAGTCAATGAATGACAACATAAACATGGACAGTGCAATAGTAGAGTCAATGAAGGAAAACATAAACATGGACAGTGCAATAGTAGAGTCAATGAATGACAACATAAACATGGACAGTGCAATAATAGAGTCAATGAATGACAACATAAACATGGACAGTGCAATAGTAGAGTCAATGAATGACAACATAAACATGGACAGTGCAATAGTAGAGTCAATGAATGACAACATAAACATGGACAGTGCAATAGTAGAGTCAATGAATGACAACATAAACATGGGCAGTACAATAGTAGAGTCAATGAATGACAACATAAACATGGAAAGTGCAATAGCAGGGTCAAGGACTGTGCAATAGTAGAGTCAATGAATGACAACATAAACATGGACAGTACAATAGTAGAGTCAATGAATGACAACATAAACATGGACAGTGCAATAGCAGGGTCAAGGACTGTGCAATAGTAGAGTCAATGAATGACAACATAAACATGGACAGAACAATAGCAGGGTCAATGAATGACAACATAAACATGAACAGTGCAATAGTAGAGTCAATGAATGACAACATAAACATGGACAGTGCAATAGTAGAGTCAATGAATGACAACATAAACATGGACAGTGCAATAGTAGAGTCAATGAATGACAACATAAACATGGACAGTGCAATAGCAGGGTCAATGAATGACAACATAAACATGGACAGTGCAATAGTAGAGTCAATGAATGACAACATAAACATGGACAGTACAATAGTAGAGTTAACGAATGACAACATAAACATGGACAGTGCAATAGCAGGGTCAATGAATGACAACATAAACATGGACAGTGCAATAGAAGAGTCTATGAATGACAACATAAACATGGACAGTGCAATAGTAGAGTCAATGAATGACAACATAAACATGGACAGTGCAATAGTAGAGTCAATGAATGACAACATACACATGGACAGTGCAATAGTAGAGTCAATGAATGACAACATAAACATGGACAGTGCAATAGCAGGGTCAATGAATGACAACATAAACATGGACAGTGCAATAGTAGAGTCAATGAATGACAACATACACATGGACAGTGCAATAGTAGAGTCAATGAATGACAACATAAACATGGACAGTGCAATAGTAGAGTCAATGAATGACAACATAAACATGGGCAGTACAATAGTAGAGTCAATGAATGACAACATAAACATGGACAGTGCAATAGCAGGGTCAAGGACTGTGCAATAGTAGAGTCAATGAATGACAACATAAACATGGACAGTACAATAGTAGAGTCAATGAATGACAACATAAACATGGACAGTGCAATAGCAGGGTCAAGGACTGTGCAATAGTAGAGTCAATGAATGACAACATAAACATGGACAGAACAATAGCAGGGTCAATGAATGACAACATAAACATGAACAGTGCAATAGTAGAGTCAATGAATGACAACATAAACATGGACAGTGCAATAGTAGAGTCAATGAATGACAACATAAACATGGACAGTGCAATAGTAGAGTCAATGAATGACAACATAAACATGGACAGTGCAATAGCAGGGTCAATGAATGACAACATAAACATGGACAGTGCAATAGTAGAGTCAATGAATGACAACATAAACATGGACAGTACAATAGTAGAGTCAACGAATGACAACATAAACATGGACAGTGCAATAGCAGGGTCAATGAATGACAACATAAACATGGACAGTGCAATAGAAGAGTCTATGAATGACAACATAAACATGGACAGTGCAATAGTAGAGTCAATGAATGACAACATAAACATGGACAGTGCAATAGTAGAGTCAATGAATGACAACATAAACATGGACAGTGCAATAGTAGAGTCAATGAATGACAACATAAACATGGACAGTATAATAGTAGAGTCAATGAATGACAACATAAACATGGACAGTGCAATAGTAGAGTCAATGAAGGAAAACATAAACATGGACAGTGCAATAGTAGAGTCAATGAATGACAACATAAACATGGACAGTGCAATAATAGAGTCAATGAATGACAACATAAACATGGACAGTGCAATAGTAGAGTCAATGAATGACAACATAAACATGGACAGTGCAATAGTAGAGTCAATGAATGACAACATAAACATGGACAGTGCAATAGTAGAGTCAATGAATGACAACATAAACATGGGCAGTACAATAGTAGAGTCAATGAATGACAACATAAACATGGAAAGTGCAATAGCAGGGTCAAGGACTGTGCAATAGTAGAGTCAATGAATGACAACATAAACATGGACAGTACAATAGTAGAGTCAATGAATGACAACATAAACATGGACAGTGCAATAGCAGGGTCAAGGACTGTGCAATAGTAGAGTCAATGAATGACAACATAAACATGGACAGAACAATAGCAGGGTCAATGAATGACAACATAAACATGAACAGTGCAATAGTAGAGTCAATGAATGACAACATAAACATGGACAGTGCAATAGTAGAGTCAATGAATGACAACATAAACATGGACAGTGCAATAGTAGAGTCAATGAATGACAACATAAACATGGACAGTGCAATAGCAGGGTCAATGAATGACAACATAAACATGGACAGTGCAATAGTAGAGTCAATGAATGACAACATAAACATGGACAGTACAATAGTAGAGTTAACGAATGACAACATAAACATGGACAGTGCAATAGCAGGGTCAATGAATGACAACATAAACATGGACAGTGCAATAGAAGAGTCTATGAATGACAACATAAACATGGACAGTGCAATAGTAGAGTCAATGAATGACAACATAAACATGGACAGTGCAATAGTAGAGTCAATGAATGACAACATACACATGGACAGTGCAATAGTAGAGTCAATGAATGACAACATAAACATGGACAGTGCAATAGCAGGGTCAATGAATGACAACATAAACATGGACAGTGCAATAGTAGAGTCAATGAATGACAACATACACATGGACAGTGCAATAGTAGAGTCAATGAATGACAACATAAACATGGACAGTGCAATAGTAGAGTCAATGAATGACAACATAAACATGGGCAGTACAATAGTAGAGTCAATGAATGACAACATAAACATGGGCAGTACAATAGTAGAGTCAATGAATGACAACATAAACATGGACAGTGCAATAGCAGGGTCAAGGACTGTGCAATAGTAGAGTCAATGAATGACAACATAAACATGGACAGTACAATAGTAGAGTCAATGAATGACAACATAAACATGGACAGTGCAATAGCAGGGTCAAGGACTGTGCAATAGTAGAGTCAATGAATGACAACATAAACATGGACAGAACAATAGCAGGGTCAATGAATGACAACATAAACATGAACAGTGCAATAGTAGAGTCAATGAATGACAACATAAACATGGACAGTGCAATAGTAGAGTCAATGAATGACAACATAAACATGGACAGTGCAATAGTAGAGTCAATGAATGACAACATAAACATGGACAGTGCAATAGCAGGGTCAATGAATGACAACATAAACATGGACAGTGCAATAGTAGAGTCAATGAATGACAACATAAACATGGACAGTACAATAGTAGAGTCAACGAATGACAACATAAACATGGACAGTGCAATAGCAGGGTCAATGAATGACAACATAAACATGGACAGTGCAATAGAAGAGTCTATGAATGACAACATAAACATGGACAGTGCAATAGTAGAGTCGATGAATGACAACATAAACATGGACAGTGCAATAGTAGAGTCAATGAATGACAACATAAACATGGACAGTGCAATAGTAGAGTCAATGAATGACAACATAAACATGGACAGTACAATAGCAGGGTCAATGAATGACAACATAAACATGGACAGTGCAATAGCAGGGTCAATGAATTACAACATAAACATGGACAGTACAATAGCAGGGTCAATGAATGACAACATAAACATTGACAGTACAATAGCAGAGTCAATGAATGACAACATAAACATGGACAGTACAATAGCAGGGTCAATGAATGACAACATAAAAATGGACAGTACAATAGTAGAGTCAATGAATGACAACATAAACATGGACAGTACAATAGCAAGGTCAATGAATGACAACATAAACATGGACAGTGCAATAGTAGAGTCAATGAATGACAACATAAACATGGACAGTGCAATAACAGAGTCAATGAATGACAACATAAACATGGACAGTGCAATAGTAGAGTCAATGAATGACAACATAAACATGGACAGTGCAATAGCAGGGTCAATGAATGACAACATAAACATGGACAGTACAATAGTAGAGTCAATGAATGACAACATAAACATGGACAGTGCAATAGCAGGGTCAATGAATGACAACATAAACATGGACAGTGCAATAGCAGGGTCAATGAATGACAGCATAAACATAGACAGTACAGTAGCAGGGTCAAAGAATGACAACATAAACATGGACAGTACAATAGCATGGTCAATGAATGACAACATAAACATGGACAGTGCAATAGTAGAGTAAATGAATGACAACATAAACATGGACAGTGCAATAGCAGAGTCAATGAATGACAACATAAACATGGACAGTGCAATAGTAGAGTCAATGAATGACAACATAATCATGGACAGTACAATAGCAGAGTCAATGAATGACAACATAAACATGGACAGTGCAATAGCAGGGTCAATGAATGACAACATAAACATGGACAGTGCAATAGCAGGGTCAATGAATGACAACATAAACATGGACAGGGCAATATCAGGGTCAATGAATGACAACATAAACATGGACAGTACAATAGCAGGGTCAATGAATGACAACATAAACATGGACAATACAATAGTAGAGTCAATGAATGACAACATAAACATGGACAGTACAATAGCAGGGTCAATGAATGACAACATAAACATGGACAGTACAATAGCAGGGTCAATGAATGACAACATAAACATGGACAGTACAATAGCATGGTCAATGAATGACAACATAAACATGGACATTGCAATAGTAGAGTCAATGAATGACAACATAAACATGGACAGTGCAATAGCAGAGTCAATGAATGACAACATAAACATGGACAGTGCAATAGTAGAGTCAATGAATGACAACATAAACATGGACAGTGCAATAGCAGTCAATGAATGACAACATAAACATGGACAGTGCAATAGTAGAGTCAATGAATGACAACATAAACATGGACAGTGCAATAGCAGGGTCAATGAATGACAACATAAACATGGACAGTACAATAGTAGAGTCAATGAATGACAACATAAACATGGACAGTGCAATAGCGGGGTCAATGAATGACAACATATACATGGACAGTACAATAGCAGGGTCAATGAATGACAACATAAACATGAACAGTACAATAGCATGGTCAATGAATGACAACATAAACATGGGCAGTGCAATAGTAGAGTCAATGAATGACAACATAAACATGGACAGTGCAATAGCAGAGTCATTGAATGACAACATAAACATGGACAGTGCAATAGTAGAGTCAATGAATGACAACATAAACATGGACAGTGCAATAGCAGAGTCAATGAATGACAACATAAACATGGACAGTGCAATAGTAGAGTCAATGAATGACAACATAAACATGGACAGTGCAATAGCAGGGTCAATGAATGACAACATAAACATGGACAGTACAATAGTAAAGTCAATGAATGACAACATAAACATGGACAGTGCAATAGCAGGGTCAATGAATGACAACATAAACATGGACAGTGCAATAGCAGGGTCAATGAATGACAACATAAACATGGACAGTACAATAGTAGAGTCAATGAATGACAACATAAACATGGACAGTGCAATAGTAGAGTCAATGAAAGACAACATAGACATGGACAGTGCAATAGTAGAGTCAATGAATGACAACATAAGCATGGACAGTGCAATAGTAGGGTCAATGAATGTTCGTAGTTAACTGACTACTAGCTAGGAAGGTAGAATCTGTTGGTTAAAGACCATTATTCTTTAGAGTAAAATATCATAACTAATACTTCTAACAGATTTAATATCAATTAGTCATGGACATCCAAAGGAATCTAGACAATTCCTTGGTGAAAGTCTTCGTGGGAGACCAGAATAAAGAGGAATCAAATATTGAACACTGTATGTATTCAAAACAATAATAAATAAATAAATTTTCACAATTTACAGGAAACAATTTCCAATCCACTGCTATGTCGGACTTCACTAAACCTGAAAACATGACAGGTAATTATATCAGAAATATTTATATGTGTAATTTCAAAATCGTTAAATATAGAGACCTCCGTATTTTAAAATATTTTATTTGCAATAATAAATTAAAAGTTTTGTTATAATATATAAAATGTTTCAATTTTAATTTTCAAAACATACAACTTTTTTGTAAGATATTGTAATATTGTCAGTAAAAATGATAATAAAGCTAACAGTAAAATATTGAATTTGAAACCTTTAGAGGCAAGACGTCGTGCAGGTAAGATGGGTTATGGTTAGTTAGATAGCAAGTATAACCTCATTTGAGACTGGATAAAACTTAAGTTGGTTGCAACTTTATTATCTAGACTATTCCTTAGTGAATATAAATTTTGCTACAATATGACTCCAAAATTAGGCGGGGAGGGAAGAAACAAGAGTTTTATTAATTCGCTCTTCCCGGAATTCGATTCTTGCACAATTTTAAAATAGACATATTTAGTTAGTAGATTAGCCTGCTTTAAAGTCACATTCCTTGTAGAATTATTATATGTCGGAACCTATTTTTTGCTAAGTAGAGATGGACCAATTCAGAAATGTAATGGGGATATATTTGGTTCTGATTTATTGTTGCTGTTGTTATTAGGCGTGATGGATTAGAGTGAATTGTTTCCGTACCACCCTGTTGTATGCACGTTATTATGATGCTCTGATTTTCATAAATTAATTGTGAAAGATTATTGTTCAATGAAAACTGATCATTTAGAAGTGTACATTTTTGAATTATTAATCGAGTTATAACGTTGGACTCATGTATGGCTCATTTCCTCTTCCAATATACAATAAATTCTGACGAATACGTCAAACAAAGTTCTAATTTTGTATATATCTTTTTTCAAAATTTACTAAGCTACAACAAAAGTATTACAATTACGAATGTAGGTCCTTTGCAAAAGTAAATCCATTTGTTTTCCATTTTATCAGATAACAGAAGTAGAAAGACTTTTTAAATATGCTAAAACTTATCATTTACAGGACAGAAATTCTTAGCTGCTCGCTAGTATAGTTCCCGACGAAGAGGATTTATACACAGTGAAGGTGCTAGACGAATGAAACAATAAATATATGCTAGCTTGGACAATTCGATGGAATTTGGACTTTCTGTGTAAGACGACGATATTTATCTTCTTTTATTATTATTATTATTGTTTTGAACGTCAATAAAATATTTATTTAAATGTCTTTAAGCAAATTTGTTCTGTTTTTGTATTCATATTCATGTTCATCTGTTTGTTGTTGTCAATGTTTTTTTTTCTCCATTTGTTTTTATGTTCTACTGTATTCAGACTGTTTTGTTTAACCTTCACTAAGATGTTCTGGAATGAAAACTAAAGGTAAAGTGTGACTATTAGCTGACTATTGGCTAACGATTAGACTTGTTATGAAAAGGATAGTTTAAATATTCACACTATTATAATTATCAGAAGAAAGTTTTGAGTAAATAAGTGATACTGATACAACAATAGTACAAGCACAAAGCTTGGCGAGTGTAACACAGTGAACTGTTACAGAAATCTCCCAAACCTACTCACTTTCCACCATTTTGGCTTTTTTCCCTTTCAGAGGAATCCAAGGTACTAATTATTATAACGATTAATTTCTCAATTATCTTTCTATAGATATATAACAACCCTATTTCTATAGATATATAACAACCCTATTTCTATAGATATATAACAACCCTATTTCTATAGATATATAACAACCCTATTTCTATAGATATATAACAACCCTATTTCTATAGATATATAACAACCCTATTTCTATAGATATATAACAACCCTATTTCTATAGATATATAACAACCCTATTTCTATAGATATATAACAACCCTATTTCCAGTTGATTTCATACTTTTGGACCCCATCCATGTTTGAACCCCTAAAAGATACCTTTAAGAACTCCAACACTAAACTATTAACTAGATATCCAAGCTTAACACACCTAAAACATTAAATACACCTGGCTTGCAGTTTCTGAGAATGATCAAAAAGTAGAACTCTAATTTAGTCACACGACGTGTTTTTGGAAAAACCGTCATCAGGTACACTCATAGTCAAAAGATTGAAAAGCAAATAATTTATAAGTCTTTGGATAACCAAAACAAGCTAAGGTTGTATATTCCAGAAGGAGATATACCTTAGTGTTAATAAATTATACTATTTAGGAACTATAACTTCTAAGCCTAAATGTATCTAAAAAAAACATGTCAGAGCAGAAGAACTGACTATTTTGCGAATGATGCCATCGGGGATTAACCTTTGTATCACTGACCTACATTTTATTCTGACGTTGATATTCTCCTTCGTATCACTGACCTACATTCTATTCTGACGTTGGTATTCTCCTTCGTATCACTGACCTACATTCTGTTCGAACTTTGGTATTCTCCTTTGTATCACTGGCATACATTCTGTTCTGACTTTGGCATTCTCCTTCGTATCACTGACCAATATTCTATTCTGACTTTGGTATTTTCCATCCTCTCATTGACTTACATTCTGTTCTGACTTTGGTATTCTCCATCCTCTTATTGACTTACATTCTGTTCTGACTTGGTATTCTCCATCCACTCATTAACCTACAATCTGCTCTGACTTTGTTATTCTTTGTTGGTATCACTGACCTACAATCTGTTCTGACTTTGGTATTCTTCGTTGGTACCACTGACCTACAATCTGTTCTGACTTTGGTATTTTTCGTTGGTATCACTGACCTACATTCTGTTCTGACTTTGGTATTCTTCGTTGGTATCACTGACCTACATTCTGTTCTGACTTTGGTATTCTTCGTTGGTATCACTGACCTTCATTCTGTTCTGACTTTAATATTATCTGTTTGTATCACTGGCCTACATTCTGATCTGACTTTGGTATTATCCGTTCGTATCACTGGCCTACATTCTGTTCTGACTTTGATATTATCCGTTCGCATCACTGACCTACATTTTGTTCTGACTTTGGTATTCTCCTTCGTATCACCGACGCGTGCTATCCTTAAGTGTTTTATACCGTGCCGAGAGTTCAATTACATGTCGGGACAAAATCAAAGACTATACAATTGGTATGTGTTGCTTCTCCGCTAAGCATGCACCATTAAGGAGTAAGGTCCGTACCATTAAGATATGCTAAAATGTGTTGTTGTACCAACAACATAGACAAGATGTGTACCTGTATCAATAATACAAGCAAGATGACTTATTGTACAATAATGGGCATTTATATTACAATCTTAAGTCAAATGTGTCTACAATATTGTATCTATGTAATTCGTTTTGTCGGAATCTTTAATAACCCACTAACACAGTAGTGATTTATAAAGTACAGTTAATATCAAATAACGAAGCGAAGTCAGCAATATTATAGATGAAGCTTTACTGGTGTACCTCTTAAATCTTACTACAGAATCTGTAAGGAAATGGTATTACAATTACTGAACATTGTCAACAAGGAAATCTAGGGTTATGCTATGTCTACCATCATGTATAGAAAATACCTATATAAAAACTAATTAGACACAAGACAATAGTATACTAGAGAGAAATATCGTGAAATGTTTTAATAACTACCATTGTGAGGATTGGATTATTACGTTTTTTAAGAAACGTTTGACAAAATCAAAGGGGTTATATCAGAAGTCGTAAATCAAAGGGGTAATATCAGAAGTCGTAAATCAAAGGGGTAATATCAGAAGTCGTAAATCAAAGGGGTAATATCAGAAGTCGTAAATCAAAGGGGTAATATTAGAAATCGTAAATCAAAGGGGTAATATCAGAAGTTGCAAATCAAAGGAGTAATATCAGAAGTCGTAAATCAAAGGGGTAATATCAGAAGTTGCAAATCAAAGGGGTAATATCAGAAGTCGTAAATCAAAGGGGTAATATCAGAAGTTGCAAATCAAAGGGGTAATATCAGAAGTCGTAAATCAAAGAGGTAATATCAGAAGTCGTAAATCAAAGGTGTAATATCAGAAGTCGTAAATCAAAGAGGTAATATCAGAAGTCGTAAATCAAAGGGGTAATATCAGAAGTCATAAATCAAAGAGGTAATATCAGAAGTCGTAAATCAAAGGGGTAATATCAGAAGTCGTAAATCAAAGGGGTAATATCAGAAGTTGCAAATCAAAGGGGTAATATCAGAAGTTGCAAATCAAAGGGGTAATATCAGAAGTCGTAAATCAAAGGGGTAATATCAGAAGTTGCAAATCAAAGGGGTAATATCAGAAGTTGCAAATCAAAGGGGTAATATCAGAAGTCGTAAATCAAAGGGGTAATATCAGAAGTTGCAAATCAAAGGGGTAATATCAGAAGTCGTAAATCAAAGAGGTAATATCAGAAGTCGTAAATCAAAGGTGTAATATCAGAAGTCGTAAATCAAAGAGGTAATATCAGAAGTCGTAAATCAAAGGAGTAATATCAGAAGTCGTAAATCAAAGGGGTAATATCAGAAGTTGCAAATCAAAGGGGTAATATCAGAAGTCGTAAATCAAAGGGGTAATATCAGAAGTTGCAAATCAAAGGGATAATATCAGAAGTCGTAAATCAAAGAGGTAATATCAGAAGTCGTAAATCAAAGGGGTAATATCAGAAGTCGCAAATCAAAGAGGTAATATCAGAAGTCATAAATCAAAGGGGTAATATCAGAAGTCATAAATCAAAGAGGTAATATCAGAAGTCGCAAATCAAAGGGGTAATATCAGAAGTCATAAATCAAAGAGGTAATATCAGAAGTCGCAAATCAAAGAGATAATATCAGAAGTCGCAAATCAAAGGGGTACATGTACAGTTAAAACTATATACAAAAAGACACGGAACTAGTGTGTGAAGTATGCAAATTGGCTGGAACTCATCTGCATACGGAAACTCTCGATGGTATTGGCTGATGTAGTTGTTTCTGGTAGCCTGTTCCAATCAGTGGTGGTTCTTGGAAAGAAAGAGAACTGTAGATATCCTTGTCGGTTGTTGGTTGACGATATCTATTTGCGCCCCTTGTTCTAGCATCACCTGGTAGTAAGTAGGATGGTGCATTGATGTCAATGAGGTCATGTGTGATCATATGTCAACCGGCGATATTCTAGGGGTTCCCATTTGAGTTGGTTTATCATCGCTGTTACATAACCTGGAGTGCGGTCATAAAAGTTACCGCTAACAAATCTGACGGCTCTTCGCTGGACCCCCTCGAGTGATCTGATGTGGACCTGATGGTGTGGGTCCCATACTGTGCCTGCATATTCTAATGTCGGTCTCACCATGGTGGTATAGGCGGTTAACTTAACATTTGATTTGCATCCACGGAGGTTTCTCTGTAAAAAGCCTAAGGTACTACTGGCTTTGCCTTTGATGTTGGTTATATGTTGGGTCCAATTCAGCTTGTTGTTGATAGTAACTCCCAGATATTTGCTGTTTTCCATTACTTCCAGTATGTGATCATGTAACTTATAACTATGTGTGATGGGTTTACGTTTGTTGGCTACATGAATGACATTACATTTTTGCGGATGGAACTGCATCTGCCATGTTTCTTCCCATTGCTGTAGTGATGTTAGGTCCTTCTGTAAGGCTGCCGCATCTTCATCATTTCGGATATGTCTGTACAACAGACAGTCGTCTGCGAAGAGTCGAACATCAGATATAGTATGTTCTGGCAAGTCATTTATGAAGGTTAAAAACAGCAATGGGCCCATCACAGTACATTGAGGGACTCCGGATATAACGTCTGCGCAGGAGGATGTAACACCGTCTAATACGACTTTCTGCGTTCTCTTACTCAAGAAGTCCTGTACCCATTTCCAGGTGTTTCCTCTCAATCCATAATAGTCCAGCTTGTAGAGCAGTCGATGATGGGGAACCTTATCGAAGGCTTTAGAGAAATCAAGCAAGATCACATCAACTTGTTCTCCTTTGGCCAAGGACTTGGCTAGCGCATCGATGGTGATGATCAGTTGTGACTCGCAAGATCTCCTACTTCTAAACCCATGTTGTTTATCTGTCAGTATGTTCCAACGGTCGAAATGGTCCATTATCTGGCTGTGAATGACATGTTCCAGTATTTTACAAGATACGGCCGTGAGTGAAACTGGCCTATAGTTTGATGCTTGGTGTCTGTCTCCTTTCTTTAATAATGCTACCATGTTTGACTCTCTCCAATCGTCGGGTATATTACCTTTATCTAATGACAGTTGGAATTAGAAAGTCATGATTGGTGCTAGTTCTTCTGCGTAGTCATGAAGACATATTGTAGGTATTACATCTGGGCCTGTCGCTTTATGTATGCTAAGACCCTTCAGTAGTTTCTTGATGCCATTACTGTTGACCTGTATGTTAGGCATAGTTGGGTGAGGACTAGGTCCTTTTGATGGTAAGTTGTCAAAATCCTCCTTTGTGTAAACCGAGTGGAATTGGTTGATCAAAATCACAGCTTTTGCAGGCGTGTAGCTGTTCAGAAGACCGTCAGTATCTTTCAGTGGTGCTACCCCACTGGAATCTTGTTTCTTATGCTTTATGTATGACCATAGTTTCTTCGAATTATTCTTCATGTCGCCGCTTACGATGTCCTGTAAGTAAGAGTCATGTGACTTCCTTATCTCTCTTTGACATGCTGATTTTACATTGGTGTATCGATTCCAGTCTTTTGATTTCTTTGTGGATCTTGCTTTTTTTGTGTGCTCGGTTTTTATTTCTTGTAAGTTTATTGATGTTGCGGTTTATCCATGGGTGTGAATTTCTGGTAGAAGTTAATTTAGTTGGTATGTACTTCTTCATGCTATCCTCAATTGTTGTCCTGAATTGATCCCATGTTTTGTTGACATCGTTGCTGTTATCGATTATGTCTGTTTGTGATTTGATTAGAGCTGTTTTAATGCCGTCTTCGTCTGCTTTTTTCCATAGTAATATATTTCTACGAGGTTTCTTAACTCTGTTAGGTGTGATGAGAGTGTCGCATAGTACAATATCATGATCTCCTTTACCTAATGGTGGTAATGTTTTGGTACGCTCCACTAATGTTGGATGTGTTGTAAAAAAGAGATCTAGTATGTTTTCTCCTCTAGTGCTACATTCGACAACTTGTTCCATAAACATATCCTCCCCGAACTTAATTATTTCCTCGTTGGTTTTATGTGGGTAGTTATTTCCATTTAAATTATTCTAGTCCAGTTTTCCAGTCAATATCGGGCAGGTTGAAGTCCCCACCAATACAAAAAATAGCTTTATCATGTCTTGTCTTTAGTTCTGATATTTCCTTGATGTAGTTTTGTATATATACTTCATCAGTCTTAGGGGGTCTATAGAATGATGAAACTATGAGTGTCTTTTTATTTGGCAGGTCTATTTTTACACTTATAAGCTCTACTGTTTTGCTATTGTGAACTTCTGCATTTGTGAGATTGTTCATTGTTGCTATTATTACTCCGCCATGATCATCGGTTCCCCTATCACGGCGATAAATGGTATTCTTATCTGAGTAAAACTCTGATGGGTGCATAGTATTGTTGGTCCATGTTTCTGTACCAATTATGATATCTAGAGATGTAGATTCTAGTAAAATATCTAATTCTGGTACTTTATTTTTAACAGATCGAAAATTTAATTTGAGAGTTCTAAGTCCTTGTTTAGCTTTTGCCTGTGGTTTGTTGCGCACTCGTCTGGGTGATGATGTGGCTGTAGGACTGTCTATCGAACTAATTATCGAATTAAAGGAGTCAGGTTGTAGCGATGAAAAACGGTTGGCAACACTGCTACTAAGGTCATACAGCAGAGTTGAGTGATTTGGTCGGTTGCAGTTTGTACAGTACCATGACACTGATGTATTCGCCAGGTTGTCATATGCTGAGTTTGATATTCCCATGCATGCTGTATGAAACCATTGATCACAATCATCGCAGGCTAAAGCTTTTTGATTCCACCTACATGCCTTGCTGCACACGCCGCAGGGGTATTTTATCGGCCCTGGGTTGGTTTCTACTTCGCTTATTATTAGAAGAAATGTGTTGATCAAGTTCAGTGATTTGCCTGGTGGTTGGTTACTTTTACGGATGTCATTAAGCCAGTATAAAACACAGGTATTGTTGTCATACTCATTTATTGTAAGTAACGACAGTGGATAAGCTGACAGTGGGTATTCTGGTTCTGAGCCTCTGATTCTAGGTGCTTGTTGTGTACCTTACCAGATGTTTATGGGGTAGGGCTAGGATGCAAATGATTATCTAAATCTAAGATAATTCGGAAGCACAGTGAAATATGTGCTGACGATCATAAATCCAAACAAAATCAAATAAATATCCAGCTGGAATGAAAGGTGATGGGTCGTCTTGGGCATGCGTTCTGATTATGCTGAAGTCCAATGCAAGTAGCAAATAATGAGTGCTACAGAAAGTATGAATACATACAACATCACGACATACATAAATCAAAACCTAATCAAGAAAAGAAGTTAATACTTGAACGACACAAGTACAATATATATCCCCGTATGACAATAAGTCGTTCAGTCATTGGATAATGTTTGATTATTTTTTTCATGTTTGAAAAGTAAACATTTTTTTCTTTTTAATTATGTTTCTCATCTATTCTTGCTCACATGTGTAAAGTTCCATGGAAAAAAGATCGATAATAATAACACACTGACCCGTATTTGTTTACTACCTTTTTTCCAAATGGCGTCCTATTACGTCACATAAGGCCGGTCAAAGGTCAATAAAGCACATGATTTTGTCATAGGCCAACCAAGCTTAAAAAGTAAACCAGATTAAGAAAGTACAGTATTTCAGCTTTTTCAGTGTAATTGTTTTGTCTGAAAAATTTCAAAAGATGTTTTTTTTAAATAGTTTGAAATTGAAGTATTAAAAATTAATTATTTGATGCAAATATTAAACTTGCTTACCCATATAATAAAGTGAATTTTGGTGTTTTTGTTTTTGTCAAAACAACCTATTAGACTGACTACATTCTGCCATATTTTTGTAAAACAATTAATGACTGATTTCAATTTATTTTAATCACATTTAATATCACAGAATACATCACTCATAAATCAGCCATTTTCTAAAAAATGGTAGAATCTGAATGATCAATCATCATATTTTCAAAGTATTTTAAAATACAATTTGCTTGGCCTACATTCCAGAAACGGTCATGAACTGTGATGACGATTATGTCAACAAACCGGAAAGGTAAAAATGCTTGGGGAATACATTTGTACCATCGCTTCAAATAAATTTCACAGGCAGAATGACCAGGTAAAAAGGACATTAGTAAAAAGGAGCTTTTTTACTTGCATGGAATTTGTTCAATTCAATCTTAACTGTTTTGATCGCATTTTATAATCTTCAAGTTTTAAAAAACTGCTTCGGCGTCTATATACGTTATAAATATACAGAATGACGTCATTGGCCTCGTGCTGCGCGAGAATGCCGGTAAATCAAAACAAATGACCGACTTTATTGCATGACCGAGCAGATGTCACGACACGATACATGTACAGTGCTGTTCCATAATTTACCGGCAAAATCCAAGATGGCGGCATTCAAGCGTAACGGGTGTCACAATAAATTACACTGTTGTATTTCATCCTGGGGAATAAATAAACATCTATTTTATGACAATGTATTTTTAAAATAAGAACGGAAATAAACCTGTCGTCTGCTATGTTAGGCCAAAACGTTGATATTTTCATCATGGCTGGAAAACGTAAACAGTTGTCAAATGACATCAAAAATGTGATCGTAGAAATGCATAAGAGTGGTCATAAACTACAGGAGATTGCAGATACCTTGAATATTCCTAGAGGAACGGTTTCGGATGTAGTTGTTCGTTTTAAGCGCAGAGGATCAGTGGAAAACAAGCCTCATACAGGACGTCATCGTTTGCTGGACGAGAGAGACACAAGGGGGCTTGTTAGGCTAGTTCGGAGCGACCGTAAGACCCCATTGAAGGACGTGACAACAAGATTTAATGAAAATAGAGAGACTCAGGTGTCTAAAAGAACAGTTCAGCGTTCCTTGTATCAAGAAGGATACAACAGGCGAGTTGTAAAGAAGAAAGTCAGGATCAGAGAGGTTAACAGGAAAAAGCGTGTGAAATGGGCCCGAGAAAAGCTTCATTGGAGAATTGAAGGTCAGTGAGACAGAGTTATATTTTCAGACGAAAGTCAGGTGGTCGTTGGAAACAATAATCGGATTTATATTTGGCGGAAAAAGGACGAGGCCGAGTCCAGAGATTGTGTTTGTCCACCGGCACAGAGAAGACTTTCGGTCATGATCTGGGGGTGCATATCACACTACGGTGTGGGGACAATTACAACAGTGAATGGCACGATAAATAGACATAGATACATTGAAATTCTCGAGGACAACTTATGGCCTGTGATTGCGAGACATTTTCCAGAGCAGGACTGTTTATTTCAGGACGACAACGCTCCCATACATCGGGCAAACGACGTTAAAACCTATAAGGAAGAGAACCATATACATTGCTTCGAGTGGCCTGCACAGTCACCCGACTTAAACGTAATCGAGAACGTGTGGCTAAAACTGAAAATACGATTGCAGCAGAGAGTTGAAGTATTGAACACTGCCGATGAATTGTCAGCGGCCATCAAAGACATTTGGGAAAATCTCAGTGTGGACTACATTCAAGGACTTTATCATTCGATTCCAACGCGTTTACGCAAGGTATTGAAGGTGAAGGGAGAAATGACAAAGTATTGAGTAAAGGTAAGCACCTTTTTCATAAATTTATTGTTTTTTTATTAATGCAAAACTTGATGGTTGCATGCCGCCATCTTGGATTTTGCCGGTAAATTATGGAACAGCACTGTAGTTCTGGAAACATCAAAAGCAATCTCGGATGTAAGAAAAAAAAAGGAAACACCACAAATATGAACCCATTTTGATGGTGATTTATATTAATTTGAATCGAGTATTAGAATATTTAGGATATAAAGTCTGTAAAATTAAAACTTTGCAATTCGTTAACAATATCTGTATTTGTTCAAATTCCATTACGAGATGTAGTTTGTATACACTTGACATTTTTAGTAACATATCAACTTGCTTCGTTCAGATTTATTAATATAATGTCAATTGACATTTATTTTTGCTTCCGTGTACGTAATCTATTAGATATTAATTTTCACTATTTTTCAAAGAATTTTATCTTGTCAAATGAATCTGAATAAAGAAAAAGAAAAACAATTATTAATAGAATAATGGATTTACTCAGAAATATCGGTTGGTTAGTATTATTTGTGATGTGGCTAAATTTCTACTCTTTAAACCATTTCGGACAGAATTGTTATCACAAGATTACAGATCTTAATTTGTCCTATAAAGGAATCAATGCCGTCAATCTTAGCAACATATTGAATTATAAAGAAGTGATTTCCCATGTTCCTGAGTATTTTCAGAATCAAAGTGTGCCAATTGTATATTATACTTGCACTGATACAATTGCATATAAGATTTTGAATTACAAAAAGGCATTCCAGAACTTTAACGTTGAGGAATACTTACAAAACACCATTAAATGTACTTGTTCTCATTCTCCTGTCAACTATGACCCATTGTGACAAGTCGTACGGGCGACCTTAATATAATCAACCATGATAATCTCTGGAAGATCATCTCCAATGGACCTAAATTCAGGGAAGCACAGCATTGTCAGAATGGACTAAATCAATCCTTGATACTCCTTGATACTCCGTCGAATTCACAAACTGAGATTGTGTGCGAGTGCTCGGGCAAAGTCAATATTTAAGGATACAAACCAAATAAGAACTATAGTAATCCTACTTATAAAAACCAAAGAAGAACTATGGTAATCCTACTTACAAAAACCAAAGAACTATAGTAATCCTACTTACAAAAACCAAATAAGAACTATAGTAATCCTACTTATAAAAACCAAAGAAGAACTATGGTAATCCTACTTATAAAAACCAAAGAAGAACTATGGTAATCCTACTTACAAAAACCAAAGAACTATAGTAATCCTACTTACAAAAACAAAAGAAGAACTATGGTAATTCTACTTACAAAAACCAAAGAAGAACTATGGTAATCCTACTTATAAAAACCAAAGAAGAACTATGGTAATCCTACTTACAAAAACCAAAGAACTATAGTAATCCTACTTACAAAAACCAAAGAAGAACTATGGTAATCCTACTTACAAAAACCAAACAAGAACTATGGTAATCCTACTTATAAAAACCAAAGAAGAACTATGGTAATCCTACTTACAAAAACCAAAGAAGAACTATGGTAATCCTACTTACAAAAACCAAAGAAGAACTATGGTAATCCTACTTACAAAAACCAAAGAAGAACTATAGTAATCCTACTTACAAAAACCAAAGAAGAACTATGGTAATCCTACTTACAAAAACCAAAGAAGAACTATGGTAATCCTGCATACAAAAACCAAAGAAGAACTATGGTAATCCTACTTATAAAAACCAAAGAAGAACTATGGTAATCCTACTTATAAAAACCAAAGAACTATAGTAATCCTACTTACAAAAACCAAATAAGAACTATAGTAATCCTACTTACAAAAACCAAAGAAGAACTATGGTAATCCTACTTATAAAAACCAAAGAAGAACTATGGTAATCCTACTTACAAAAACCAAAGAAGAACTATGGTAATCCTACTTACAAAAACCAAAGAAGAACTATGGTAATCCTACTTATAAAAACCAAATAAGAACTATGGTAATCCTACTTACAAAAACCAAAGAAGAACTATGGTAATCCTACTTACAAAAACCAAAGAACTATAGTAATCCTACTTACAAAAACCAAATAAGAACTATAGTAATCCTACTTATAAAAACCAAAGAAGAACTATGGTAATCCTACTTATAAAAACCAAAGAAGAACTATGGTAATCCTACTTACAAAAACCAAAGAACTATAGTAATCCTACTTACAAAAACAAAAGAAGAACTATGGTAATTCTACTTACAAAAACCAAAGAAGAACAATGGTAATCCTACTTATAAAAACCAAAGAAGAACTATGGTAATCCTACTTACAAAAACCAAAGAACTATGGTAATCCTACTTACAAAAACCAAAGAAGAACTATGGTAATCCTACTTACAAAAACCAAAGAAGAACTATGGTAATCCTACTTATAAAAACCAAAGAAGAACTATGGTAATCCTACTTACAAAAACCAAAGAAGAACTATGGTAATCCTACTTACAAAAACCAAAGAAGAACTATGGTAATCCTACTTATAAAAACCAAAGAAGAACTATGGTAATCCTACTTACAAAAACCAAAGAAGAACTATGGTAATCCTACTTATAAAAACCAAAGAAGAACTATGGTAATCCTACTTATAAAAACCAAAGAAGAACTATGGTAATCCTACTTACAAAAACCAAAGAAGAACTATGGTAATCCTACTTATAAAAACCAAAGAAGAACTATGGTAATCCTACTTACAAAAACCAAAGAGGGAACTATGGTAATCCTACTTACAAAAACAAAAGAACTATAGTAATCCTACTTACAAAAACCAAAGAAGAACTATGGTAATCCTACTTACAAAAACAAAAGAAGAACTATGGTAATCCTACTTATAAAAACCAAAGAAGAACTATGGTAATCCTACTTACAAAAACCAAAGAAGAACTATGGTAATCCTACTTATAAAAACCAAAGAAGAACTATGGTAATCCTACTTACAAAAATCAAAGAAGAACTATGGTAATCCTACTTACAAAAACCAAAGAAGAACTATGGTAATCCTACTTACAAAAACCAAAGAAGAACTATGGTAATCCTACTTACAAAAACCAAAGAACTATAGTAATCCTACTTACAAAAACCAAAGAAGAACTATGGTAATCCTACTTATAAAAACCAAAGAAGAACTATGGTAATCCTACTTATAAAAACCAAAGAAGAACTATGGTAATCCTACTTACAAAAACTAAAGAAGAACTATGGTAATCCTACTTATAAAAACCAAAGAAGAACTATGGTAATCCTACTTACAAAAACCAAAGAAGAACTATGGTAATCCTACTTACAAAAACCAAAGAAGAACTATGGTAATCCTACTTACAAAAACCAAAGAAGAACTATGGTAATCCTACTTATAAAAACCAAAGAAGAACTATGGTAATCCTACTTACAAAAACCAAAGAAGAGCTATGGTAATCCTACTTACAAAAACCAAAGAACTATAGTAATCCTACTTACAAAAACCAAAGAAGAACTATGGTAATCCTACTTACAAAAACCAAAGAAGAACTATGGTAATCCTACTTATAAAAACCAAAGAAGAACTATGGTAATCCTACTTATAAAAACCAAAGAAGAACTATGGTAATCCTACTTACAAAAACCAAAGAAGAACTATGGTAATCCTACTTATAAAAACCAAAGACGAACTATGGTAATCCTACTTACAAAAACCAAAGAACTATAGTAATCCTACTTACAAAAACCAAAGAAGAACTATGGTAATCCTACTTACAAAAACCAAAGAAGAACTATGGTAATCCTACTTATAAAAACCAAAGAAGAACTATGGTAATCCTACTTATAAAAACCAAAGAAGAACTATGGTAATCCTACTTATAAAAACCAAAGACGAACTATGGTAATCCTACTTATAAAAACCAAAGAAGAACTATGGTAATCCTACTTACAAAAACCAAAGAAGAACTATGGTAATCCTACTTACAAAAACCAAAGAACTATAGTAATCCTACTTACAAACACCAAAGAAGAACTATGGTAATCCTACTTATAAAAACCAAAGAAGAACTATGGTAATCCTACATATAAAAACCAAAGAAGAACTATGGTAATCCTACTTATAAAAACCAAAAAAGAACTATGGTAATCCTACTTATAAAAACCAAAGAAGAACTATGGTAATCCTACTTATAAAAACCAAAGAAGAACTATGGTAATCCTACATATAAAAACCAAAGAAGAACTATGGTAATCCTACATATAAAAACCAAAGAAGAACTATGGCAATCCTACATATAAAAACCAAAGAAGAACTATGGTAATCCTACTTATAAAAACCAAAGAAGAACTATAGTAATCCTACTTACAAAAACCAAAGAAGAACTATGGTAATCCTACTTACAAAAACCAAAGAAGAACTATGGTAATCCTACTTATAAAAACCAAAGAAGAACTATGGTAATCCTACTTACAAAAACCAAAGAAGAACTATGGTAATCCTACTTATAAAAACCAAAGAAGAACTATGGTAATCCTACTTATAAAAACCAAAGAAGAACTATGGTAATCCTACTTACAAAAACTAAAGAAGAACTATGGTAATCCTACTTATAAAAACCAAAGAAGAACTATGGTAATCCTACTTACAAAAACCAAAGAAGAACTATGGTAATCCTACTTACAAAAACCAAAGAAGAACTATGGTAATCCTACTTACAAAAACCAAAGAAGAACTATGGTAATCCTACTTATAAAAACCAAAGAAGAACTATGGTAATCCTACTTACAAAAACCAAAGAAGAGCTATGGTAATCCTACTTACAAAAACCAAAGAACTATAGTAATCCTACTTACAAAAACCAAAGAAGAACTATGGTAATCCTACTTACAAAAACCAAAGAAGAACTATGGTAATCCTACTTATAAAAACCAAAGAAGAACTATGGTAATCCTACTTACAAAAACCATAGAAGAACTATGGTAATCCTACTTACAAAAACCAAAGAAGAACTATGGTAATCCTACTTACAAAAACCAAAGACGAACTATGGTAATCCTACTTACAAAAACCAAAGAACTATAGTAATCCTACTTACAAAAACCAAAGAAGAACTATGGTAATCCTACTTACAAAAACCAAAGAAGAACTATGGTAATCCTACTTATAAAAACCAAAGAAGAACTATGGTAATCCTACTTATAAAAACCAAAGAAGAACTATGGTAATCCTACTTATAAAAACCAAAGACGAACTATGGTAATCCTACTTATAAAAACCAAAGAAGAACTATGGTAATCCTACTTACAAAAACCAAAGAAGAACTATGGTAATCCTACTTACAAAAACCAAAGAACTATAGTAATCCTACTTACAAACACCAAAGAAGAACTATGGTAATCCTACTTATAAAAACCAAAGAAGAACTATGGTAATCCTACATATAAAAACCAAAGAAGAACTATGGTAATCCTACTTATAAAAACCAAAAAAGAACTATGGTAATCCTACTTATAAAAACCAAAGAAGAACTATGGTAATCCTACTTATAAAAACCAAAGAAGAACTATGGTAATCCTACATATAAAAACCAAAGAAGAACTATGGTAATCCTACATATAAAAACCAAAGAAGAACTATGGTAATCCTACATATAAAAACCAAAGAAGAACTATGGTAATCCTACTTATAAAAACCAAAGAAGAACTATAGTAATCCTACTTACAAAAACCAAAGAAGAACTATGGTAATCCTACTTACAAAAACCAAAGAAGAACTATGGTAATCCTACTTATAAAAACCAAAGAAGAACTATGGTAATCCTACTTACAAAAACCAAAGAAGAACTATGGTAATCCTACTTATAAAAACCAAAGAAGAACTATGGTAATCCTACTTACAAAAACCAAAGAAGAACTATGGTAATCCTACTTATAAAAACCAAAGAAGAACTATGGTAATCCTACTTACAAAAACCAAAGAAGAACTATGGTAATCCTACTTACAAAAACAAAAGAAGAACTATGGTAATCCTACTTATAAAAACCAAAGAAGAACTATGGTAATCCTACTTACAAAAACCAAAGAAGAACTATGGTAATCCTACTTATAAAAACCAAAGAAGAACTATGGTAATCCTACTTACAAAAACCAAAGAAGAACTATGGTAATCCTACTTACAAAAACCAAAGAAGAACTATGGTAATCCTACTTACAAAAACCAAAGAAGAACTATGGTAATCCTACTTACAAAAACCAAAGAACTATAGTAATCCTACTTACAAAAACCAAAGAAGAACTATAGTAATCCTACTTATAAAAACCAAAGAAGAACTATGGTAATCCTACTTATAAAAACCAAAGAAGAACTATGGTAATCCTACTTACAAAAACTAAAGAAGAACTATGGTAATCCTACTTATAAAAACCAAAGAAGAACTATGGTAATCCTACTTACAAAAACCAAAGAAGAACTATGGTAATCCTACTTACAAAAACCAAAGAAGAACTATGGTAATCCTACTTACAAAAACCAAAGAAGAACTATGGTAATCCTACTTATAAAAACCAAAAAAGAACTATGGTAATCCTACTTACAAAAACCAAAGAAGAGCTATGGTAATCCTACTTACAAAAACCAAAGAACTATAGTAATCCTACTTACAAAAACCAAAGAAGAACTATGGTAATCCTACTTACAAAAACCAAAGAAGAACTATGGTAATCCTACTTATAAAAACCAAAGAAGAACTATGGTAATCCTACTTATAAAAACCAAAGAAGAACTATGGTAATCCTACTTACAAAAACCAAAGAAGAACTATGGTAATCCTACTTACAAAAACCAAAGAAGAACTATGGTAATCCTACTTACAAAAACCAAAGAACTATAGTAATCCTACTTACAAAAACCAAAGAAGAACTATGGTAATCCTACTTACAAAAACCAAAGAAGAACTATGGTAATCCTACTTATAAAAACCAAAGAAGAACTATGGTAATCCTACTTATAAAAACCAAAGACGAACTATGGTAATCCTACTTATAAAAACCAAAGAAGAACTATGGTAATCCTACTTACAAAAACCAAAGAAGAACTATGGTAATCCTACTTACAAAAACCAAAGAACTATAGTAATCCTACTTACAAACACCAAAGAAGAACTATGGTAATCCTACTTATAAAAACCAAAGAAGAACTATGGTAATCCTACATATAAAAACCAAAGAAGAACTATGGTAATCCTACTTATAAAAACCAAAAAAGAACTATGGTAATCCTACTTATAAAAACCAAAGAAGAACGATGGTAATCCTACTTATAAAAACCAAAGAAGAACTATAGTAATCCTACATATAAAAACCAAAGAAGAACTATGGTAATCCTACATATAAAAACCAAAGAAGAACTATGGTAATCCTACATATAAAAACCAAAGAAGAACTATGGTAATCCTACTTATAAAAACCAAAGAAGAACTATAGTAATCCTACTTACAAAAACCAAAGAAGAACTATGGTAATCCTACTTACAAAAACCAAAGAAGAACTATGGTAATCCTACTTATAAAAACCAAAGAAGAACTATGGTAATCCTACTTACAAAAACCAAAGAAGAACTATGGTAATCCTACTTATAAAAACCAAAGAAGAACTATGGTAATCCTACTTACAAAAACCAAAGAAGAACTATGGTAATCCTACTTATAAAAACCAAAGAAGAACTATGGTAATCCTACTTACAAAAACCAAAGAAGAACTATGGTAATCCTACTTATAAAAACCAAAGAAGAACTATGGTAATCCTACTTACAAAAACCAAAGAAGAACTATGGTAATCCTACTTATAAAAACCAAAGAAGAACTATGGTAATCCTACTTATAAAAACCAAAGAAGAACTATGGTAATCCTACTTATAAAAACCAAAGAAGAACTATGGTAATTCTACTCACAAAAACCAAAGAAGAACTATGGTAATCCTACTTATAAAAACCAAAGAAGAACTATGGTAATCCTACTTACAAAAACCAAAGAACTATGGTAATCCAACTTACAAAAACCAAAGAAGAACTATGGTAATCCTACTTACAAAAACCAAAGAAGAACTATGGTAATCCTACTTACAAAAACCAAAGAAGAACTATGGTAATCCTACTTACAAAAACCAAAGAACTATAGTAATCCTACTTACAAAAACCAAAAACCAAAGAAGAACTATGGTAATCCTACTTACAAAAACCAAAGAAGAACTATGGTAATCCTACTTATAAAAACCAAAGAAAAACTATGGTAATCCTACTTACAAAAACCAAAGAAGAACTATGGTAATCCTACTTATAAAAACCAAAGAAGAACTATGGTAATCCTACTTACAAAAACCAAAGAAGAACTATGGTAATCCTACTTACAAAAACCAAAGAAGAACTATGGTAATCCTACTTACAAAAACCAAAGAAGAACTATGGTAATCCTACTTATAAAAACCAAAGAAGAACTATGGTAATCCTACTTACAAAAACCAAAGAAGAACTATGGTAATCCTACTTACAAAAACCAAAGAACTATGGTAATCCTACTTACAAAAACCAAAGAAGAACTATGGTAATCCTACTTACAAAAACCAAAGAAGAACTATGGTAATCCTACTTATAAAAACCAAAGAAGAACTATGGTAATCCTACTTATAAAAACCAAAGAAGAACTATGGTAATCCTACTTACAAAAACCAAAGAAGAACTATGGTAATCCTACTTACAAAAACCAAAGAAGAACTATGGTAATCCTACTTACAAAAACCAAAGAACTATGGTAATCCTACTTACAAAAACCAAAGAAGAACTATGGTAATCCTACTTCTAAAAACCAAAGAAGAACTATGGTAATCCTACTTATAAAAACCAAAGAAGAACTATGGTAATCCTACTTACAAAAAACAAAGAAGAACTATGGTAATCCTACTTACAAAAACCAAAGAACTATAGTAATCCTACTTACAAAAACCAAAGAAGAACTATGGTAATCCTACTTACAAAAACCAAAGAAGAACTATGGTAATCCTACTTATAAAAACCAAAGAAGAACTATGGTAATCCTACTTACAAAAACCAAAGAAGAACTATGGTAATCCTACTTACAAAAACCAAAGAAGAACTATGGTAATCCTACTTATAAAAACCAAAGAAGAACTATGGTAATCCTACTTACAAAAACCAAAGAAGAGCTATGGTAATCCTACTTACAAAAACCAAAGAACTATAGTAATCCTACTTACAAAAACCAAAGAAGAACTATGGTAATCCTACTTACAAAAACCAAAGAAGAACTATGGTAATCCTACTTATAAAAACCAAAGAAGAACTATGGTAATCCTACTTATAAAAACCAAAGAAGAACTATGGTAATCCTACTTACAAAAACCAAAGAAGAACTATGGTAATCCTACTTACAAAAACCAAAGACGAACTATGGTAATCCTACTTATAAAAACCAAAGAACTATAGTAATCCTACTTACAAAAACCAAAGAAGAACTATGGTAATCCTACTTACAAAAATCAAAGAAGAACTATGGTAATCCTACTTATAAAAACCAAAGAAGAACTATGGTAATCCTACTTATAAAAACCAAAGAAGAACTATGGTAATCCTACTTATAAAAACCAAAGAAGAACTATGGTAATTCTACTCACAAAAACCAAAGAAGAACTATGGTAATCCTACTTATAAAAACCAAAGAAGAACTATGGTAATCCTACTTACAAAAACCAAAGAACTATGGTAATCCAACTTACAAAAACCAAAGAAGAACTATGGTAATCCTACTTACAAAAACCAAAGAAGAACTATGGTAATCCTACTTACAAAAACCAAAGAAGAACTATGGTAATCCTACTTACAAAAACCAAAGAACTATAGTAATCCTACTTACAAAAACCAAAAACCAAAGAAGAACTATGGTAATCCTACTTACAAAAACCAAAGAAGAACTATGGTAATCCTACTTATAAAAACCAAAGAAAAACTATGGTAATCCTACTTACAAAAACCAAAGAAGAACTATGGTAATCCTACTTATAAAAACCAAAGAAGAACTATGGTAATCCTACTTACAAAAACCAAAGAAGAACTATGGTAATCCTACTTACAAAAACCAAAGAAGAACTATGGTAATCCTACTTACAAAAACCAAAGAAGAACTATGGTAATCCTACTTATAAAAACCAAAGAAGAACTATGGTAATCCTACTTACAAAAACCAAAGAAGAACTATGGTAATCCTACTTACAAAAACCAAAGAACTATAGTAATCCTACTTACAAAAACCAAAGAAGAACTATGGTAATCCTACTTACAAAAACCAAAGAAGAACTATGGTAATCCTACTTATAAAAACCAAAGAAGAACTATGGTAATCCTACTTATAAAAACCAAAGAAGAACTATGGTAATCCTACTTACAAAAACCAAAGAAGAACTATGGTAATCCTACTTACAAAAACCAAAGAAGAACTATGGTAATCCTACTTACAAAAACCAAAGAACTATGGTAATCCTACTTACAAAAACCGATGAAGAACTATGGTAATCCTACTTCTAAAAACCAAAGAAGAACTATGGTAATCCTACTTATAAAAACCAAAGAAGAACTATGGTAATCCTACTTACAAAAAACAAAGAAGAACTATGGTAATCCTACTTACAAAAACCAAAGAACTATAGTAATCCTACTTACAAAAACCAAAGAAGAACTATGGTAATCCTACTTACAAAAACCAAAGAAGAACTATGGTAATCCTACTTATAAAAACCAAAGAAGAACTATGGTAATCCTACTTACAAAAACCAAAGAAGAACTATGGTAATCCTACTTACAAAAACCAAAGAAGAACTATGGTAATCCTACTTATAAAAACCAAAGAAGAACTATGGTAATCCTACTTACAAAAACCAAAGAAGAACTATGGTAATCCTACTTACAAAAACCAAAGAACTATAGTAATCCTACTTACAAAAACCAAAAACCAAAGAAGAACTATGGTAATCCTACTTACAAAAACCAAAGAAGAACTATGGTAATCCTACTTATAAAAACCAAAGAAAAACTATGGTAATCCTACTTACAAAAACCAAAGAAGAACTATGGTAATCCTACTTATAAAAACCAAAGAAGAACTATGGTAATCCTACTTACAAAAACCAAAGAAGAACTATGGTAATCCTACTTACAAAAACCAAAGAAGAACTATGGTAATCCTACTTACAAAAACCAAAGAAGAACTATGGTAATCCTACTTATAAAAACCAAAGAAGAACTATGGTAATCCTACTTACAAAAACCAAAGAAGAACTATGGTAATCCTACTTACAAAAACCAAAGAACTATAGTAATCCTACTTACAAAAACCAAAGAAGAACTATGGTAATCCTACTTACAAAAACCAAAGAAGAACTATGGTAATCCTACTTACAAAAACCAAAGAAGAACTATGGTAATCCTACTTACAAAAACCAAAGAAGAACTATGGTAATCCTACTTATAAAAACCAAAGAAGAACTATGGTAATCCTACTTACAAAAACCAAAGAAGAACTATGGTAATCCTACTTACAAAAACCAAAGAACTATGGTAATCCTACTTACAAAAACCAAAGAAGAACTATGGTAATCCTACTTACAAAAACCAAAGAAGAACTATGGTAATCCTACTTATAAAAACCAAAGAAGAACTATGGTAATCCTACTTATAAAAACCAAAGAAGAACTATGGTAATCCTACTTACAAAAACCAAAGAAGAACTATGGTAATCCTACTTACAAAAACCAAAGAAGAACTATGGTAATCCTACTTACAAAAACCAAAGAACTATGGTAATCCTACTTACAAAAACCAAAGAAGAACTATGGTAATCCTACTTCTAAAAACCAAAGAAGAACTATGGTAATCCTACTTATAAAAACCAAAGAAGAACTATGGTAATCCTACTTACAAAAAACAAAGAAGAACTATGGTAATCCTACTTACAAAAACCAAAGAACTATAGTAATCCTACTTACAAAAACCAAAGAAGAACTATGGTAATCCTACTTACAAAAACCAAAGAAGAACTATGGTAATCCTACTTATAAAAACCAAAGAAGAACTATGGTAATCCTACTTACAAAAACCAAAGAAGAACTATGGTAATCCTACTTACAAAAACCAAAGAAGAACTATGGTAATCCTACTTATAAAAACCAAAGAAGAACTATGGTAATCCTACTTACAAAAACCAAAGAAGAGCTATGGTAATCCTACTTACAAAAACCAAAGAACTATAGTAATCCTACTTACAAAAACCAAAGAAGAACTATGGTAATCCTACTTACAAAAACCAAAGAAGAACTATGGTAATCCTACTTATAAAAACCAAAGAAGAACTATGGTAATCCTACTTATAAAAACCAAAGAAGAACTATGGTAATCCTACTTACAAAAACCAAAGAAGAACTATGGTAATCCTACTTACAAAAACCAAAGACGAACTATGGTAATCCTACTTATAAAAACCAAAGAACTATAGTAATCCTACTTACAAAAACCAAAGAAGAACTATGGTAATCCTACTTACAAAAATCAAAGAAGAACTATGGTAATCCTACTTATAAAAACCAAAGAAGAACTATGGTAATCCTACTTATAAAAACCAAAGAAGAACTATGGTAATCCTACTTATAAAAACCAAAGAAGAACTATGGTAATTCTACTCACAAAAACCAAAGAAGAACTATGGTAATCCTACTTATAAAAACCAAAGAAGAACTATGGTAATCCTACTTACAAAAACCAAAGAACTATGGTAATCCAACTTACAAAAACCAAAGAAGAACTATGGTAATCCTACTTACAAAAACCAAAGAAGAACTATGGTAATCCTACTTACAAAAACCAAAGAAGAACTATGGTAATCCTACTTACAAAAACCAAAGAACTATAGTAATCCTACTTACAAAAACCAAAAACCAAAGAAGAACTATGGTAATCCTACTTACAAAAACCAAAGAAGAACTATGGTAATCCTACTTATAAAAACCAAAGAAAAACTATGGTAATCCTACTTACAAAAACCAAAGAAGAACTATGGTAATCCTACTTATAAAAACCAAAGAAGAACTATGGTAATCCTACTTACAAAAACCAAAGAAGAACTATGGTAATCCTACTTACAAAAACCAAAGAAGAACTATGGTAATCCTACTTACAAAAACCAAAGAAGAACTATGGTAATCCTACTTATAAAAACCAAAGAAGAACTATGGTAATCCTACTTACAAAAACCAAAGAAGAACTATGGTAATCCTACTTACAAAAACCAAAGAACTATAGTAATCCTACTTACAAAAACCAAAGAAGAACTATGGTAATCCTACTTACAAAAACCAAAGAAGAACTATGGTAATCCTACTTATAAAAACCAAAGAAGAACTATGGTAATCCTACTTATAAAAACCAAAGAAGAACTATGGTAATCCTACTTACAAAAACCAAAGAAGAACTATGGTAATCCTACTTACAAAAACCAAAGAAGAACTATGGTAATCCTACTTACAAAAACCAAAGAACTATGGTAATCCTACTTACAAAAACCAAAGAAGAACTATGGTAATCCTACTTCTAAAAACCAAAGAAGAACTATGGTAATCCTACTTATAAAAACCAAAGAAGAACTATGGTAATCCTACTTACAAAAAACAAAGAAGAACTATGGTAATCCTACTTACAAAAACCAAAGAACTATAGTAATCCTACTTACAAAAACCAAAGAAGAACTATGGTAATCCTACTTACAAAAACCAAAGAAGAACTATGGTAATCCTACTTATAAAAACCAAAGAAGAACTATGGTAATCCTACTTACAAAAACCAAAGAAGAACTATGGTAATCCTACTTACAAAAACCAAAGAAGAACTATGGTAATCCTACTTATAAAAACCAAAGAAGAACTATGGTAATCCTACTTACAAAAACCAAAGAAGAACTATGGTAATCCTACTTACAAAAACCAAAGAACTATAGTAATCCTACTTACAAAAACCAAAAACCAAAGAAGAACTATGGTAATCCTACTTACAAAAACCAAAGAAGAACTATGGTAATCCTACTTATAAAAACCAAAGAAAAACTATGGTAATCCTACTTACAAAAACCAAAGAAGAACTATGGTAATCCTACTTATAAAAACCAAAGAAGAACTATGGTAATCCTACTTACAAAAACCAAAGAAGAACTATGGTAATCCTACTTACAAAAACCAAAGAAGAACTATGGTAATCCTACTTACAAAAACCAAAGAAGAACTATGGTAATCCTACTTATAAAAACCAAAGAAGAACTATGGTAATCCTACTTACAAAAACCAAAGAAGAACTATGGTAATCCTACTTACAAAAACCAAAGAACTATAGTAATCCTACTTACAAAAACCAAAGAAGAACTATGGTAATCCTACTTACAAAAACCAAAGAAGAACTATGGTAATCCTACTTATAAAAACCAAAGAAGAACTATGGTAATCCTACTTATAAAAACCAAAGAAGAACTATGGTAATCCTACTTACAAAAACCAAAGAAGAACTATGGTAATCCTACTTACAAAAACCAAAGAAGAACTATGGTAATCCTACTTACAAAAACCAAAGAACTATGGTAATCCTACTTACAAAAACCAAAGAAGAACTATGGTAATCCTACTTCTAAAAACCAAAGAAGAACTATGGTAATCCTACTTATAAAAACCAAAGAAGAACTATGGTAATCCTACTTACAAAAAACAAAGAAGAACTATGGTAATCCTACTTACAAAAACCAAAGAACTATAGTAATCCTACTTACAAAAACCAAAGAAGAACTATGGTAATCCTACTTACAAAAACCAAAGAAGAACTATGGTAATCCTACTTATAAAAACCAAAGAAGAACTATGGTAATCCTACTTACAAAAACCAAAGAAGAACTATGGTAATCCTACTTACAAAAACCAAAGAAGAACTATGGTAATCCTACTTATAAAAACCAAAGAAGAACTATGGTAATCCTACTTACAAAAACCAAAGAAGAGCTATGGTAATCCTACTTACAAAAACCAAAGAACTATAGTAATCCTACTTACAAAAACCAAAGAAGAACTATGGTAATCCTACTTACAAAAACCAAAGAAGAACTATGGTAATCCTACTTATAAAAACCAAAGAAGAACTATGGTAATCCTACTTATAAAAACCAAAGAAGAACTATGGTAATCCTACTTACAAAAACCAAAGAAGAACTATGGTAATCCTACTTACAAAAACCAAAGACGAACTATGGTAATCCTACTTACAAAAACCAAAGAACTATAGTAATCCTACTTACAAAAACCAAAGAAGAACTATGGTAATCCTACTTACAAAAACCAATGAAGAACTATGGTAATCCTGCTTATAAAAACCAAAGAAGAACTATGGTAATCCTACTTATAAAAACCAAAGAAGAACTATGGTAATCCTACTTATAAAAACCAAAGACGAACTATGGTAATCCTACTTATAAAAACCAAAGAAGAACTATGGTAATACTACTTACAAAAACCAAAGAAGAACTATGGTAATCCTACTTACAAAAACCAAAGAACTATAGTAATCCTACTTACAAACACCAAAGAAGAACTATGGTAATCCTACTTATAAAAACCAAAGAAGAACTATGGTAATCCTACATATAAAAACCAAAGAAGAACTATGGTAATCCTACTTACAAAAACCAAAGAAGAACTATGGTAATCCTACTTACAAAAACCAAAGAAGAACTATGGTAATCCTACTTACAAAAACCAAAAAAGAACTATGGTAATCCTACTTATAAAAACCAAAGAAGAACTATGGTAATCCTACTTATAAAAACCAAAGAAGAACTATGGTAATCCTACTTACAAAAACCAAAGAAGAACTATGGTAATCCTACTTATAAAAACCAAAAAAGAACTATGGTAATCTTACTTATAAAAACCAAAGAAGAACTATGGTAATCCTACTTACAAAAACCAAAGAAGAACTATGGTAATCCTACTTATAAAAACCAAAGAAGAACTATGGTAATCCTACTTATAAAAACCAAAGAAGAACTATGGTAATCCTACTTATAAAAACCAAAGAAGAACTATGGTAATCCTACATATAAAAACCAAAGAAGAACTATGGTAATCCTACTTACAAAAACCAAAGAAGAACTATGGTAATCCTACTTACAAAAACCAAAGAAGAACTATGGTAATCCTACTTACAAAAACCAAAGAAGAACTATGATAATCCTACTTATAAAAACCAAAGAAGAACTATGGTAATCCTACTTACAAAAACCAAAGAAGAACTATGGTAATCCTACTGACAAAAACCAAAGAAGAACTATGGTAATCCTACTTATAAAAACCAAAGAAGAACTATGGTAATCCTACTTACAAAAACCAAAGAAGAACTATGGTAATCCTACTTATAAAAACCAAAGAAGAACTATGGTAATCCTACTTATAAAAACCAAAGAAGAACTATGGTAATCCTACTTATAAAAACCAAAGAAGAACTATGGTAATCCTACTTATAAAAACCAAAGAAGAACTATGGTAATTCTACTTACAAAAACCAAAGAAGAACTATGGTAATCCTACTTATAAAAACCAAAGAAGAACTATGGTAATCCTACTTACAAAAACCAAAGAACTATGGTAATCCAACTTACAAAAACCAAAGAAGAACTATGGTAATCCTACTTACAAAAACCAAAGAAGAACTATGGTAATCCTACTTACAAAAACCAAAGACGAACTATGGTAATCCTACTTACAAAAACCAAAGAACTATAGTAATCCTACTTACAAAAATCAAAAACCAAAGAAGAACTATGGTAATCCTACTTACAAAAACCAAAGAAGAACTATGGTAATCCTACTTATAAAAACCAAAGAAAAACTATGGTAATCCTACTTTCAAAAACCAAAGAAGAACTATGGTAATCCTACTTATAAAAACCAAAGAAGAACTATGGTAATCCTACTTACAAAAACCAAAGAAGAACTATGGTAATCCTACTTACAAAAACCAAAGAAGAACTATGGTAATCCTACTTACAAAAACCAAAGAAGAACTATGGTAATCCTACTTATAAAAACCAAAGAAGAACTATGGTAATCCTACTTACAAAAACCAAAGAAGAACTATGGTAATCCTACTTACAAAAACCAAAGAACTATAGTAATCCTACTTACAAAAACCAAAGAAGAACTATGGTAATCCTACTTACAAAAACCAAAGAAGAACTATGGTAATCCTACTTATAAAAACCAAAGAAGAACTATGGTAATCCTACTTACAAAAACCAAAGAAGAACTATGGTAATCCTACTTACAAAAACCAAAGAAGAACTATGGTAATCCTACTTACAAAAACCAAAGAAGAACTATGGTAATCCTACTTACAAAAACCAAAGAACTATGGTAATCCTACTTACAAAAACCAAAGAACTATGGTAATCCTACATATAAAAACCAAAGAAGAACTATGGTAATCCTACTTATAAAAACCAAAAAAGAACTTTGGTAATCCTACTTATAAAAACCAAAGAAGAACTATGGTAATCCTACTTACAAAAACCAAAGAAGAACTATGGTAATCCTACTTACAAAAACCAAAGAAGAACTATGGTAATCCTACTTATAAAAACCAAAGAAGAACTATGGTAATCCTACTTACAAAAACCAAAGAACTATAGTAATCCTACTTATAAAAACCAAAGAACTATGGTAATCCTACTTACAAAAACCAAAGAAGAACTATGGTAATTCTACTTACAAAAACCAAAGAAGAACTATGGTAATCCTACTTATAAAAACCAAAGAAGAACTATGGTAATCCTACATATAAAAACCAAAGAAGAACTATGGTAATCCTACTTACAAAAACCAAAGAAGAACTATGGTAATCCTACTTATAAAAACCAAAGAAGAACTATGGTAATCTTACTTACAAAAACCAAAGAAGAACTATGGTAATCCTACTTACAAAAACCAAAGAAGAACTATGATAATCCTACTTATAAAAACCAAAGAAGAACTATGGTAATCCTACTTACAAAAACCAAAGAAGAACTATGGTAATCCTACTTACAAAAACCAAAGAAGAACTATGGTAATCCTACTTACAAAAACCAAAGAAGAACTATGGTAATCCTACTTATAAAAACCAAAGAAGAACTATGGTAATCCTACTTACAAAAACCAAAGAAGAACTATGGTAATTCTACTTATAAAAACCAAAGAAGAACTATGGTAATCCTACTTATAAAAACCAAAGAAGAACTATGGTAATCCTACTTATAAAAACCAAAGAAGAACTATGGTAATCCTACTTACAAAAACCAAAGAAGAACTATGGTAATCCTACTTATAAAAACCAAAGAACTATAGTAATCCTACTTACAAAAACCAAAGAAGAACTATGGTAATTCTACTTACAAAAACCAAAGAAGAACTATGGTAATCCTACTTATAAAAACCAAAGAAGAACTATGGTAATCCTACATATAAAAACCAAAGAAGAACTATGGTAATCCTACTTACAAAAACCAAAGAAGAACTATGGTAATCCTACTTATAAAAACCAAAGAAGAACTATGGTAATCTTACTTACAAAAACCAAAGAAGAACTATGGTAATCCTACTTACAAAAACCAAAGAAGAACTATGATAATCCTACTTATAAAAACCAAAGAAGAACTATGGTAATCCTACTTACAAAAACCAAAGAAGAACTATGGTAATCCTACTTACAAAAACCAAAGAAGAACTATGGTAATCCTACTTACAAAAACCAAAGAAGAACTATGGTAATCCTACTTATAAAAACCAAAGAAGAACTATGGTAATCCTACTTACAAAAACCAAAGAAGAACTATGGTAATTCTACTTATAAAAACCAAAGAAGAACTATGGTAATCCTACTTATAAAAACCAAAGAAGAACTATGGTAATCCTACTTATAAAAACCAAAGAAGAACTATGGTAATCCTACTTACAAAAACCAAAGAAGAACTATGGTAATCCTACTTACAAAAACCAAAGACGAACTATGGTAATCCTACTTACAAAAACCAAAGAACTATAGTAATCCTACTTACAAAAACCAAAGAAGAACTATGGTAATCCTACTTACAAAAACCAAAGAAGAACTATGGTAATCCTACTTATAAAAACCAAAGAAGAACTATGGTAATCCTACTTATAAAAACCAAAGAAGAACTATGGTAATCCTACTTATAAAAACCAAAGACGAACTATGGTAATCCTACTTATAAAAACCAAAGAAGAACTATGGTAATCCTACTTACAAAAACCAAAGAAGAACTATGGTAATCCTACTTACAAAAACCAAAGAACTATAGTAATCCTACTTACAAACACCAAAGAAGAACTATGGTAATCCTACTTATAAAAACCAAAGAAGAACTATGGTAATCCTACATATAAAAACCAAAGAAGAACTATGGTAATCCTACTTATAAAAACCAAAAAAGAACTATGGTAATCCTACATATAAAAACCAAAGAAGAACTATGGTAATCCTACTTATAAAAACCAAAGAAGAACTATGGTAATCCTACATATAAAAACCAAAGAAGAACTATGGTAATCCTACATATAAAAACCAAAGAAGAACTATGGTAATCCTACATATAAAAACCAAAGAAGAACTATGGTAATCCTACTTATAAAAACCAAAGAAGAACTATAGTAATCCTACTTACAAAAACCAAAGAAGAACTATGGTAATCCTACTTACAAAAACCAAAGAAGAACTATGGTAATCCTACTTATAAAAACCAAAGAAGAACTATGGTAATCCTACTTACAAAAACCAAAGAAGAACTATGGTAATCCTACTTATAAAAACCAAAAAAGAACTATGGTAATCCTACTTACAAAAACCAAAGAAGAACTATGGTAATCCTACTTATAAAAACCAAAGAAGAACTATGGTAATCCTACTTACAAAAACCAAAGAAGAACTATGGTAATCCTACTTATAAAAACCAAAGAAGAACTATGGTAATCCTACTTATAAAAACCAAAGAAGAACTATGGTAATCCTACTTATAAAAACCAAAGACGAACTATGGTAATCCTACTTATAAAAACCAAAGAAGAACTATGGTAATTCTACTCACAAAAACCAAAGAAGAACTATGGTAATCCTACTTATAAAAACCAAAGAAGAACTATGGTAATCCTACTTACAAAAACCAAAGAACTATGGTAATCCAACTTACAAAAACCAAAGAAGAACTATGGTAATCCTACTTACAAAAACCAAAGAAGAACTATGGTAATCCTACTTACAAAAACCAAAGAAGAACTATGGTAATCCTACTTACAAAAACCAAAGAACTATAGTAATCCTACTTACAAAAACCAAAAACCAAAGAAGAACTATGGTAATCCTACTTACAAAAACCAAAGAAGAACTATGGTAATCCTACTTATAAAAACCAAAGAAAAACTATGGTAATCCTACTTACAAAAACCAAAGAAGAACTATGGTAATCCTACTTACAAAAACCAAAGAAGAACTATGGTAATCCTACTTACAAAAACCAAAGAAGAACTATGGTAATCCTACTTACAAAAACCAAAGAAGAACTATGGTAATCCTACTTATAAAAACCAAAGAAGAACTATGGTAATCCTACTTACAAAAACCAAAGAAGAACTATGGTAATCCTACTTACAAAAACCAAAGAACTATAGTAATCCTACTTACAAAAACCAAAGAAGAACTATGGTAATCCTACTTACAAAAACCAAAGAAGAACTATGGTAATCCTACTTATAAAAACAAAAGAAGAACTATGGTAATCCTACTTATAAAAACCAAAGAAGAACTATGGTAATCCTACTTACAAAAACCAAAGAAGAACTATGGTAATCCTACTTACAAAAACCAAAGAAGAACTATGGTAATCCTACTTACAAAAACCAAAGAACTATGGTAATCCTACTTACAAAAACCAAAGAAGAACTATGGTAATCCTACTTCTAAAAACCAAAGAAGAACTATGGTAATCCTACTTATAAAAACCAAAGAAGAACTATGGTAATCCTACTTACAAAAAACAAAGAAGAACTATGGTAATCCTACTTACAAAAACCAAAGAACTATAGTAATCCTACTTACAAAAACCAAAGAAGAACTATGGTAATCCTACTTACAAAAACCAAAGAAGAACTATGGTAATCCTACTTATAAAAACCAAAGAAGAACTATGGTAATCCTACTTACAAAAACCAAAGAAGAACTATGGTAATCCTACTTACAAAAACCAAAGAAGAACTATGGTAATCCTACTTATAAAAACCAAAGAAGAACTATGGTAATCCTACTTACAAAAACCAAATAAGAGCTATGGTAATCCTACTTACAAAAACCAAAGAACTATGGTAATCCTACTTACAAAAACCAAAGAAGAACTATGGTAATCCTACTTATAAAAACCATAGAAGAACTATGGTAATCCTACTTACAAAAAACAAAGAAGAACTATGGTAATCCTACTTACAAAAACCAAAGAACTATAGTAATCCTACTTACAAAAACCAAAGAAGAACTATGGTAATCCTACTTACAAAAACCAAAGAAGAACTATGGTAATCCTACTTATAAAAACCAAAGAAGAACTATGGTAATCCTACTTACAAAAACCAAAGAAGAACTATGGTAATCCTACTTATAAAAACCAAAGAAGAACTATGGTAATCCTACTTACAAAAAACAAAGAAGAACTATGGTAATCCTACTTACAAAAACCAAAGAACTATGGTAATCCTACTTACAAAAACCAAAGAAGAACTATGGTAATCCTACTTACAAAAACCAAAGAAGAACTATGGTAATCCTACTTATAAAAACCAAAGAAGAACTATGGTAATCCTACTTATAAAAACCAAAGAAGAACTATGGTAATCCTACTTACAAAAACCAAAGAAGAACTATGGTAATCCTACTTACAAAAACCAAAGAAGAACTATGGTAATCCTACTTATAAAAACCAAAGAAGAACTATGGTAATCCTACTTATAAAAACCAAAGAAGAACTATGGTAATCCTACTTACAAAAGCCAAAGAAGAACTATGGTAATCCTACTTACAAAAACCAAAGACGAACTATGGTAATCCTACTTACAAAACCAAAGAACTATAGTAATCCTACTTACAAAAACCAAAGAAGAACTATGGTAATCCTACTTACAAAAACCAATGAAGAACTATGGTAATCCTACTTATAAAAACCAAAGAAGAACTATGGTAATCCTACTTATAAAAACCAAAGAAGAACTATGGTAATCCTACTTATAAAAACCAAAGACGAACTATGGTAATCCTACTTATAAAAACCAAAGAAGAACTATGGTAATCCTACTTATAAAAACCAAAGAAGAACTATGGTAATCCTACTTACAAAAACCAAAGAAGAACTATGGTAATCCTACTTACAAAAACCAAAGAAGAACTATGGTAATCCTACTTATAAAAACCAAAGAAGAACTATGGTAATCCTACTTACAAAAACCAAATAAGAGCTATGGTAATCCTACTTACAAAAACCAAAGAACTATAGTAATCCTACTTACAAAAACCAAAGAAGAACTATGGTAATCCTACTTATAAAAACCATAGAAGAACTATGGTAATCCTACTTACAAAAAACAAAGAAGAACTATGGTAATCCTACTTACAAAAACCAAAGAACTATAGTAATCCTACTTACAAACACCAAAGAAGAACTATGGTAATCCTACTTATAAAAACCAAAGAAGAACTATGGTAATCCTACATATAAAAACCAAAGAAGAACTATGGTAATCCTACTTATAAAAACCAAAAAAGAACTATGGTAATCCTACATATAAAAACCAAAGAAGAACTATGGTAATCCTACTTATAAAAACCAAAGAAGAACTATGGTAATCCTACATATAAAAACCAAAGAAGAACTATGGTAATCCTACATATAAAAACCAAAGAAGAACTATGGTAATCCTACATATAAAAACCAAAGAAGAACTATGGTAATCCTACTTATAAAAACCAAAGAAGAACTATAGTAATCCTACTTACAAAAACCAAAGAAGAACTATGGTAATCCTACTTACAAAAACCAAAGAAGAACTATGGTAATCCTACTTATAAAAACCAAAGAAGAACTATGGTAATCCTACTTACAAAAACCAAAGAAGAACTATGGTAATCCTACTTATAAAAACCAAAAAAGAACTATGGTAATCCTACTTACAAAAACCAAAGAAGAACTATGGTAATCCTACTTATAAAAACCAAAGAAGAACTATGGTAATCCTACTTACAAAAACCAAAGAAGAACTATGGTAATCCTACTTATAAAAACCAAAGAAGAACTATGGTAATCCTACTTACAAAAACCAAAGAAGAACTATGGTAATCCTACTTATAAAAACCAAAGAAGAACTATGGTAATCCTACTTATAAAAACCAAAGAAGAACTATGGTAATCCTACTTATAAAAACCAAAGAAGAACTATGGTAATTCTACTCACAAAAACCAAAGAAGAACTATGGTAATCCTACTTATAAAAACCAAAGAAGAACTATGGTAATCCTACTTACAAAAACCAAAGAACTATGGTAATCCAACTTACAAAAACCAAAGAAGAACTATGGTAATCCTACTTACAAAAACCAAAGAAGAACTATGGTAATCCTACTTACAAAAACCAAAGAAGAACTATGGTAATCCTACTTACAAAAACCAAAGAACTATAGTAATCCTACTTACAAAAACCAAAAACCAAAGAAGAACTATGGTAATCCTACTTACAAAAACCAAAGAAGAACTATGGTAATCCTACTTATAAAAACCAAAGAAAAACTATGGTAATCCTACTTACAAAAACCAAAGAAGAACTATGGTAATCCTACTTATAAAAACCAAAGAAGAACTATGGTAATCCTACTTACAAAAACCAAAGAAGAACTATGGTAATCCTACTTATAAAAACCAAAGAAGAACTATGGTAATCCTACTTATAAAAACCAAAGAAGAACTATGGTAATTCTACTTACAAAAACCAAAGAAGAACTATGGTAATCCTACTTATAAAAACCAAAGAAGAACTATGGTAATCCTACTTACAAAAACCAAAGAACTATGGTAATCCAACTTACAAAAACCAAAGAAGAACTATGGTAATCCTACTTACAAAAACCAAAGAAGAACTATGGTAATCCTACTTACAAAAACCAAAGACGAACTATGGTAATCCTACTTACAAAAACCAAAGAACTATAGTAATCCTACTTACAAAAATCAAAAACCAAAGAAGAACTATGGTAATCCTACTTACAAAAACCAAAGAAGAACTATGGTAATCCTACTTATAAAAACCAAAGAAAAACTATGGTAATCCTACTTTCAAAAACCAAAGAAGAACTATGGTAATCCTACTTATAAAAACCAAAGAAGAACTATGGTAATCCTACTTACAAAAACCAAAGAAGAACTATGGTAATCCTACTTACAAAAACCAAAGAAGAACTATGGTAATCCTACTTACAAAAACCAAAGAAGAACTATGGTAATCCTACTTATAAAAACCAAAGAAGAACTATGGTAATCCTACTTACAAAAACCAAAGAAGAACTATGGTAATCCTACTTACAAAAACCAAAGAACTATAGTAATCCTACTTACAAAAACCAAAGAAGAACTATGGTAATCCTACTTACAAAAACCAAAGAAGAACTAAGGTAATCCTACTTATAAAAACCAAAGAAGAACTATGGTAATCCTACTTACAAAAACCAAAGAAGAACTATGGTAATCCTACTTACAAAAACCAAAGAAGAACTATGGTAATCCTACTTACAAAAACCAAAGAAGAACTATGGTAATCCTACTTACAAAAACCAAAGAACTATGGTAATCCTACTTACAAAAACCAAAGAAGAACTATGGTAATCCTACATATAAAAACCAAAGAAGAACTATGGTAATCCTACTTATAAAAACCAAAAAAGAACTTTGGTAATCCTACTTATAAAAACCAAAGAAGAACTATGGTAATCCTACTTACAAAAACCAAAGAAGAACTATGGTAATCCTACTTACAAAAACCAAAGAAGAACTATGGTAATCCTACTTATAAAAACCAAAGAAGAACTATGGTAATCCTACTTACAAAAACCAAAGAACTATAGTAATCCTACTTATAAAAACCAAAGAACTATAGTAATCCTACTTACAAAAACCAAAGAAGAACTATGGTAATTCTACTTACAAAAACCAAAGAAGAACTATGGTAATCCTACTTATAAAAACCAAAGAAGAACTATGGTAATCCTACATATAAAAACCAAAGAAGAACTATGGTAATCCTACTTACAAAAACCAAAGAAGAACTATGGTAATCCTACTTATAAAAACCAAAGAAGAACTATGGTAATCTTACTTACAAAAACCAAAGAAGAACTATGGTAATCCTACTTACAAAAACCAAAGAAGAACTATGATAATCCTACTTATAAAAACCAAAGAAGAACTATGGTAATCCTACTTACAAAAACCAAAGAAGAACTATGGTAATCCTACTTACAAAAACCAAAGAAGAACTATGGTAATCCTACTTACAAAAACCAAAGAAGAACTATGGTAATCCTACTTATAAAAACCAAAGAAGAACTATGGTAATCCTACTTACAAAAACCAAAGAAGAACTATGGTAATTCTACTTATAAAAACCAAAGAAGAACTATGGTAATCCTACTTATAAAAACCAAAGAAGAACTATGGTAATCCTACTTATAAAAACCAAAGAAGAACTATGGTAATCCTACTTACAAAAACCAAAGAAGAACTATGGTAATCCTACTTATAAAAACCAAAGAACTATAGTAATCCTACTTACAAAAACCAAAGAAGAACTATGGTAATTCTACTTACAAAAACCAAAGAAGAACTATGGTAATCCTACTTATAAAAACCAAAGAAGAACTATGGTAATCCTACATATAAAAACCAAAGAAGAACTATGGTAATCCTACTTACAAAAACCAAAGAAGAACTATGGTAATCCTACTTATAAAAACCAAAGAAGAACTATGGTAATCTTACTTACAAAAACCAAAGAAGAACTATGGTAATCCTACTTACAAAAACCAAAGAAGAACTATGATAATCCTACTTATAAAAACCAAAGAAGAACTATGGTAATCCTACTTACAAAAACCAAAGAAGAACTATGGTAATCCTACTTACAAAAACCAAAGAAGAACTATGGTAATCCTACTTACAAAAACCAAAGAAGAACTATGGTAATCCTACTTATAAAAACCAAAGAAGAACTATGGTAATCCTACTTACAAAAACCAAAGAAGAACTATGGTAATTCTACTTATAAAAACCAAAGAAGAACTATGGTAATCCTACTTATAAAAACCAAAGAAGAACTATGGTAATCCTACTTATAAAAACCAAAGAAGAACTATGGTAATCCTACTTACAAAAACCAAAGAAGAACTATGGTAATCCTACTTACAAAAACCAAAGACGAACTATGGTAATCCTACTTACAAAAACCAAAGAACTATAGTAATCCTACTTACAAAAACCAAAGAAGAACTATGGTAATCCTACTTACAAAAACCAAAGAAGAACTATGGTAATCCTACTTATAAAAACCAAAGAAGAACTATGGTAATCCTACTTATAAAAACCAAAGAAGAACTATGGTAATCCTACTTATAAAAACCAAAGACGAACTATTGTAATCCTACTTATAAAAACCAAAGAAGAACTATGGTAATCCTACTTACAAAAACCAAAGAAGAACTATGGTAATCCTACTTACAAAAACCAAAGAACTATAGTAATCCTACTTACAAACACCAAAGAAGAACTATGGTAATCCTACTTATAAAAACCAAAAGAAGAACTATGGTAATCCTACATATAAAAACCAAAGAAGAACTATGGTAATCCTACTTATAAAAACCAAAAAAGAACTATGGTAATCCTACATATAAAAACCAAAGAAGAACTATGGTAATCCTACTTATAAAAACCAAAGAAGAACTATGGTAATCCTACATATAAAAACCAAAGAAGAACTATGGTAATCCTACATATAAAAACCAAAGAAGAACTATGGTAATCCTACATATAAAAACCAAAGAAGAACTATGGTAATCCTACTTATAAAAACCAAAGAAGAACTATAGTAATCCTACTTACAAAAACCAAAGAAGAACTATGGTAATCCTACTTACAAAAACCAAAGAAGAACTATGGTAATCCTACTTATAAAAACCAAAGAAGAACTATGGTAATCCTACTTACAAAAACCAAAGAAGAACTATGGTAATCCTACTTATAAAAACCAAAAAAGAACTATGGTAATCCTACTTACAAAAACCAAAGAAGAACTATGGTAATCCTACTTATAAAAACCAAAGAAGAACTATGGTAATCCTACTTACAAAAACCAAAGAAGAACTATGGTAATCCTACTTATAAAAACCAAAGAAGAACTATGGTAATCCTACTTACAAAAACCAAAGAAGAACTATGGTAATCCTACTTATAAAAACCAAAGAAGAACTATGGTAATCCTACTTATAAAAACCAAAGAAGAACTATGGTAATCCTACTTATAAAAACCAAAGAAGAACTATGGTAATTCTACTCACAAAAACCAAAGAAGAACTATGGTAATCCTACTTATAAAAACCAAAGAAGAACTATGGTAATCCTACTTACAAAAACCAAAGAACTATGGTAATCCAACTTACAAAAACCAAAGAAGAACTATGGTAATCCTACTTACAAAAACCAAAGAAGAACTATGGTAATCCTACTTACAAAAACCAAAGAAGAACTATGGTAATCCTACTTACAAAAACCAAAGAACTATAGTAATCCTACTTACAAAAACCAAAAACCAAAGAAGAACTATGGTAATCCTACTTACAAAAACCAAAGAAGAACTATGGTAATCCTACTTATAAAAACCAAAGAAAAACTATGGTAATCCTACTTACAAAAACCAAAGAAGAACTATGGTAATCCTACTTATAAAAACCAAAGAAGAACTATGGTAATCCTACTTACAAAAACCAAAGAAGAACTATGGTAATCCTACTTACAAAAACCAAAGAAGAACTATGGTAATCCTACTTACAAAAACCAAAGAAGAACTATGGTAATCCTACTTATAAAAACCAAAGAAGAACTATGGTAATCCTACTTACAAAAACCAAAGAAGAACTATGGTAATCCTACTTACAAAAACCAAAGAACTATAGTAATCCTACTTACAAAAACCAAAGAAGAACTATGGTAATCCTACTTACAAAAACCAAAGAAGAACTATGGTAATCCTACTTATAAAAACAAAAGAAGAACTATGGTAATCCTACTTATAAAAACCAAAGAAGAACTATGGTAATCCTACTTACAAAAACCAAAGAAGAACTATGGTAATCCTACTTACAAAAACCAAAGAAGAACTATGGTAATCCTACTTACAAAAACCAAAGAACTATGGTAATCCTACTTACAAAAACCAAAGAAGAACTATGGTAATCCTACTTCTAAAAACCAAAGAAGAACTATGGTAATCCTACTTATAAAAACCAAAGAAGAACTATGGTAATCCTACTTACAAAAAACAAAGAAGAACTATGGTAATCCTACTTACAAAAACCAAAGAACTATAGTAATCCTACTTACAAAAACCAAAGAAGAACTATGGTAATCCTACTTACAAAAACCAAAGAAGAACTATGGTAATCCTACTTATAAAAACCAAAGAAGAACTATGGTAATCCTACTTACAAAAACCAAAGAAGAACTATGGTAATCCTACTTACAAAAACCAAAGAAGAACTATGGTAATCCTACTTATAAAAACCAAAGAAGAACTATGGTAATCCTACTTACAAAAACCAAATAAGAGCTATGGTAATCCTACTTACAAAAACCAAAGAACTATAGTAATCCTACTTACAAAAACCAAAGAAGAACTATGGTAATCCTACTTATAAAAACCATAGAAGAACTATGGTAATCCTACTTACAAAAAACAAAGAAGAACTATGGTAATCCTACTTACAAAAACCAAAGAACTATAGTAATCCTACTTACAAAAACCAAAGAAGAACTATGGTAATCCTACTTACAAAAACCAAAGAAGAACTATGGTAATCCTACTTATAAAAACCAAAGAAGAACTATGGTAATCCTACTTACAAAAACCAAAGAAGAACTATGGTAATCCTACTTATAAAAACCAAAGAAGAACTATGGTAATCCTACTTACAAAAAACAAAGAAGAACTATGGTAATCCTACTTACAAAAACCAAAGAACTATAGTAATCCTACTTACAAAAACCAAAGAAGAACTATGGTAATCCTACTTACAAAAACCAAAGAAGAACTATGGTAATCCTACTTATAAAAACCAAAGAAGAACTATGGTAATCCTACTTATAAAAACCAAAGAAGAACTATGGTAATCCTACTTACAAAAACCAAAGAAGAACTATGGTAATCCTACTTACAAAAACCAAAGAAGAACTATGGTAATCCTACTTATAAAAACCAAAGAAGAACTATGGTAATCCTACTTATAAAAACCAAAGAAGAACTATGGTAATCCTACTTACAAAAGCCAAAGAAGAACTATGGTAATCCTACTTACAAAAACCAAAGACGAACTATGGTAATCCTACTTACAAAAACCAAAGAACTATAGTAATCCTACTTACAAAAACCAAAGAAGAACTATGGTAATCCTACTTACAAAAACCAATGAAGAACTATGGTAATCCTACTTATAAAAACCAAAGAAGAACTATGGTAATCCTACTTATAAAAACCAAAGAAGAACTATGGTAATCCTACTTATAAAAACCAAAGACGAACTATGGTAATCCTACTTATAAAAACCAAAGAAGAACTATGGTAATCCTACTTATAAAAACCAAAGAAGAACTATGGTAATCCTACTTACAAAAACCAAAGAAGAACTATGGTAATCCTACTTACAAAAACCAAAGAAGAACTATGGTAATCCTACTTATAAAAACCAAAGAAGAACTATGGTAATCCTACTTACAAAAACCAAATAAGAGCTATGGTAATCCTACTTACAAAAACCAAAGAACTATAGTAATCCTACTTACAAAAACCAAAGAAGAACTATGGTAATCCTACTTATAAAAACCATAGAAGAACTATGGTAATCCTACTTACAAAAAACAAAGAAGAACTATGGTAATCCTACTTACAAAAACCAAAGAACTATAGTAATCCTACTTACAAACACCAAAGAAGAACTATGGTAATCCTACTTATAAAAACCAAAGAAGAACTATGGTAATCCTACATATAAAAACCAAAGAAGAACTATGGTAATCCTACTTATAAAAACCAAAAAAGAACTATGGTAATCCTACATATAAAAACCAAAGAAGAACTATGGTAATCCTACTTATAAAAACCAAAGAAGAACTATGGTAATCCTACATATAAAAACCAAAGAAGAACTATGGTAATCCTACATATAAAAACCAAAGAAGAACTATGGTAATCCTACATATAAAAACCAAAGAAGAACTATGGTAATCCTACTTATAAAAACCAAAGAAGAACTATAGTAATCCTACTTACAAAAACCAAAGAAGAACTATGGTAATCCTACTTACAAAAACCAAAGAAGAACTATGGTAATCCTACTTATAAAAACCAAAGAAGAACTATGGTAATCCTACTTACAAAAACCAAAGAAGAACTATGGTAATCCTACTTATAAAAACCAAAAAAGAACTATGGTAATCCTACTTACAAAAACCAAAGAAGAACTATGGTAATCCTACTTATAAAAACCAAAGAAGAACTATGGTAATCCTACTTACAAAAACCAAAGAAGAACTATGGTAATCCTACTTATAAAAACCAAAGAAGAACTATGGTAATCCTACTTACAAAAACCAAAGAAGAACTATGGTAATCCTACTTATAAAAACCAAAGAAGAACTATGGTAATCCTACTTATAAAAACCAAAGAAGAACTATGGTAATCCTACTTATAAAAACCAAAGAAGAACTATGGTAATTCTACTCACAAAAACCAAAGAAGAACTATGGTAATCCTACTTATAAAAACCAAAGAAGAACTATGGTAATCCTACTTACAAAAACCAAAGAACTATGGTAATCCAACTTACAAAAACCAAAGAAGAACTATGGTAATCCTACTTACAAAAACCAAAGAAGAACTATGGTAATCCTACTTACAAAAACCAAAGAAGAACTATGGTAATCCTACTTACAAAAACCAAAGAACTATAGTAATCCTACTTACAAAAACCAAAAACCAAAGAAGAACTATGGTAATCCTACTTACAAAAACCAAAGAAGAACTATGGTAATCCTACTTATAAAAACCAAAGAAAAACTATGGTAATCCTACTTACAAAAACCAAAGAAGAACTATGGTAATCCTACTTATAAAAACCAAAGAAGAACTATGGTAATCCTACTTACAAAAACCAAAGAAGAACTATGGTAATCCTACTTACAAAAACCAAAGAAGAACTATGGTAATCCTACTTACAAAAACCAAAGAAGAACTATGGTAATCCTACTTATAAAAACCAAAGAAGAACTATGGTAATCCTACTTACAAAATCCAAAGAAGAACTATGGTAATCCTACTTACAAAAACCAAAGAACTATAGTAATCCTACTTACAAAAACCAAAGAAGAACTATGGTAATCCTACTTACAAAAACCAAAGAAGAACTATGGTAATCCTACTTATAAAAACAAAAGAAGAACTATGGTAATCCTACTTATAAAAACCAAAGAAGAACTATGGTAATCCTACTTACAAAAACCAAAGAAGAACTATGGTAATCCTACTTACAAAAACCAAAGAAGAACTATGGTAATCCTACTTACAAAAACCAAAGAACTATGGTAATCCTACTTACAAAAACCAAAGAAGAACTATGGTAATCCTACTTCTAAAAACCAAAGAAGAACTATGGTAATCCTACTTATAAAAACCAAAGAAGAACTATGGTAATCCTACTTACAAAAAACAAAGAAGAACTATGGTAATCCTACTTACAAAAACCAAAGAACTATAGTAATCCTACTTACAAAAACCAAAGAAGAACTATGGTAATCCTACTTACAAAAACCAAACAAGAACTATGGTAATCCTACTTACAAAAACCAAAGAAGAACTATGGTAATCCTACTTATAAAAACCAAAGAAGAACTATGGTAATCCTACTTACAAAAACCAAAGAAGAACTATGGTAATCCTACTTACAAAAACCAAAGAAGAACTATGGTAATCCTACTTATAAAAACCAAAGAAGAACTATGGTAATCCTACTTACAAAAACCAAATAAGAGCTATGGTAATCCTACTTACAAAAACCAAAGAACTATAGTAATCCTACTTACAAAAACCAAAGAAGAACTATGGTAATCCTACTTATAAAAACCATAGAAGAACTATGGTAATCCTACTTACAAAAAACAAAGAAGAACTATGGTAATCCTACTTACAAAAACCAAAGAACTATAGTAATCCTACTTACAAAAACCAAAGAAGAACTATGGTAATCCTACTTACAAAAACCAAAGAAGAACTATGGTAATCCTACTTATAAAAACCAAAGAAGAACTATGGTAATCCTACTTACAAAAACCAAAGAAGAACTATGGTAATCCTACTTATAAAAACCAAAGAAGAACTATGGTAATCCTACTTACAAAAAACAAAGAAGAACTATGGTAATCCTACTTACAAAAACCAAAGAACTATAGTAATCCTACTTACAAAAACCAAAGAAGAACTATGGTAATCCTACTTACAAAAACCAAAGAAGAACTATGGTAATCCTACTTATAAAAACCAAAGAAGAACTATGGTAATCCTACTTATAAAAACCAAAGAAGAACTATGGTAATCCTACTTACAAAAACCAAAGAAGAACTATGGTAATCCTACTTACAAAAACCAAAGAAGAACTATGGTAATCCTACTTATAAAAACCAAAGAAGAACTATGGTAATCCTACTTATAAAAACCAAAGAAGAACTATGGTAATCCTACTTACAAAAGCCAAAGAAGAACTATGGTAATCCTACTTACAAAAACCAAAGACGAACTATGGTAATCCTACTTACAAAAACCAAAGAACTATAGTAATCCTACTTACAAAAACCAAAGAAGAACTATGGTAATCCTACTTACAAAAACCAATGAAGAACTATGGTAATCCTACTTATAAAAACCAAAGAAGAACTATGGTAATCCTACTTATAAAAACCAAAGAAGAACTATGGTAATCCTACTTATAAAAACCAAAGACGAACTATGGTAATCCTACTTATAAAAACCAAAGAAGAACTATGGTAATCCTACTTATAAAAACCAAAGAAGAACTATGGTAATCCTACTTACAAAAACCAAAGAAGAACTATGGTAATCCTACTTACAAAAACCAAAGAAGAACTATGGTAATCCTACTTATAAAAACCAAAGAAGAACTATGGTAATCCTACTTACAAAAACCAAATAAGAGCTATGGTAATCCTACTTACAAAAACCAAAGAACTATAGTAATCCTACTTACAAAAACCAAAGAAGAACTATGGTAATCCTACTTATAAAAACCATAGAAGAACTATGGTAATCCTACTTACAAAAAACAAAGAAGAACTATGGTAATCCTACTTACAAAAACCAAAGAACTATAGTAATCCTACTTACAAAAACCAAAGAAGAACTATGGTAATCCTACTTACAAAAACCAAAGAAGAACTATGGTAATTCCTACTTATAAAAACCAAAGAAGAACTATGGTAATCCTACTTACAAAAACCAAAGAAGAACTATGGTAATCCTACTTATAAAAACCAAAGAAGAACTATGGTAATCCTACTTACAAAAAACAAAGAAGAACTATGGTAATCCTACTTACAAAAACCAAAGAACTATAGTAATCCTACTTACAAAAACCAAAGAAGAACTATGGTAATCCTACTTACAAAAACCAAAGAAGAACTATGGTAATCCTACTTATAAAAACCAAAGAAGAACTATGGTAATCCTACTTACAAAAACCAAAGAAGAACTATGGTAATCCTACTTACAAAAACCAAAGAAGAACTATGGTAATCCTACTTATAAAAACCAAAGAAGAACTATGGTAATCCTACTTATAAAAACCAAAGAAGAACTATGGTAATCCTACTTACAAAAGCCAAAGAAGAACTATGGTAATCCTACTTACAAAAACCAAAGACGAACTATGGTAATCCTACTTACAAAAACCAAAGAACTATAGTAATCCTACTTACAAAAACCAAAGAAGAACTATGGTAATCCTACTTACAAAAACCAATGAAGAACTATGGTAATCCTACTTATAAAAACCAAAGAAGAACTATGGTAATCCTACTTATAAAAACCAAAGAAGAACTATGGTAATCCTACTTATAAAAACCAAAGACGAACTATGGTAATCCTACTTATAAAAACCAAAGAAGAACTATGGTAATACTACTTACAAAAACCAAAGAAGAACTATGGTAATCCTACTTACAAAAACCAAAGAACTATAGTAATCCTACTTACAAACACCAAAGAAGAACTATGGTAATCCTACTTATAAAAACCAAAGAAGAACTATGGTAATCCTACATATAAAAACCAAAGAAGAACTATGGTAATCCTACTTACAAAAACCAAAGAAGAACTATGGTAATCCTACTTACAAAAACCAAAGAAGAACTATGGTAATCCTACTTACAAAAACTAAAAAAAAACTATGGTAATCCTACTTATAAAAACCAAAGAAGAACTATGGTAATCCTACTTATAAAAACCAAAGAAGAACTATGGTAATCCTACTTACAAAAACCAAAGAAGAACTATGGTAATCCTACTTATAAAAACCAAAAAAGAACTATGGTAATCTTACTTATAAAAACCAAAGAAGAACTATGGTAATCCTACTTACAAAAACCAAAGAAGAACTATGGTAATCCTACTTATAAAAACCAAAGAAGAACTATGGTAATCCTACTTATAAAAACCAAAGAAGAACTATGGTAATCCTACTTATAAAAACCAAAGAAGAACTATGGTAATCCTACATATAAAAACCAAAGAAGAACTATGGTAATCCTACTTACAAAAACCAAAGAAGAACTATGGTAATCCTACTTACAAAAACCAAAGAAGAACTATGGTAATCCTACTTACAAAAACCAAAGAAGAACTATGATAATCCTACTTATAAAAACCAAAGAAGAACTATGGTAATCCTACTTACAAAAACCAAAGAAGAACTATGGTAATCCTACTGACAAAAACCAAAGAAGAACTATGGTAATCCTACTTATAAAAACCAAAGAAGAACTATGGTAATCCTACTTACAAAAACCAAAGAAGAACTATGGTAATCCTACTTATAAAAACCAAAGAAGAACTATGGTAATCCTACTTATAAAAACCAAAGAAGAACTATGGTAATCCTACTTATAAAAACCAAAGAAGAACTATGGTAATCCTACTTATAAAAACCAAAGAAGAACTATGGTAATTCTACTTACAAAAACCAAAGAAGAACTATGGTAATCCTACTTATAAAAACCAAAGAAGAACTATGGTAATCCTACTTACAAAAACCAAAGAACTATGGTAATCCAACTTACAAAAACCAAAGAAGAACTATGGTAATCCTACTTATAAAAACCAAAGAAGAACTATGGTAATCCTACTTACAAAAACCAAAGAAGAACTATGGTAATCCTACTTACAAAAACCAAAGAACTATAGTAATCCTACTTACAAAAATCAAAAACCAAAGAAGAACTATGGTAATCCTACTTACAAAAACCAAAGAAGAACTATGGTAATCCTACTTATAAAAACCAAAGAAAAACTATGGTAATCCTACTTTCAAAAACCAAAGAAGAACTATGGTAATCCTACTTATAAAAACCAAAGAAGAACTATGGTAATCCTACTTACAAAAACCAAAGAAGAACTATGGTAATCCTACTTACAAAAACCAAAGAAGAACTATGGTAATCCTACTTACAAAAACCAAAGAAGAACTATGGTAATCCTACTTATAAAAACCAAAGAAGAACTATGGTAATCCTACTTACAAAAACCAAAGAAGAACTATGGTAATCCTACTTACAAAAACCAAAGAACTATAGTAATCCTACTTACAAAAACCAAAGAAGAACTATGGTAATCCTACTTACAAAAACCAAAGAAAAACTATGGTAATCCTACTTATAAAAACCAAAGAAGAACTATGGTAATCCTACTTACAAAAACCAAAGAAGAACTATGGTAATCCTACTTATAAAAACCAAAGAAGAACTATGGTAATCCTACTTCCAAAAAGCAAAGAAGAACTATGGTAATCCTACTTACAAAAACCAAAGAAGAACTATGGTAATCCTACTTACAAAAACCAAAGAAGAACTATGGTAATCCTACTTACAAAAACCAAAGAACTATGGTAATCCTACTTACAAAATCCAAAGAAGAACTATGGTAATCCTACATATAAAAACCAAAGAAGAACTATGGTAATCCTACTTATAAAAACCAAAGAAGAACTATGGTAATCCTACATATAAAAACCAAAGAAGAACTATGGTAATCCTACTTATAAAAACCAAAGAAGAACTATGGTAATCCTACTTACAAAAACCAAAGAAGAACTATGGTAATCCTACTTATAAAAACCAAAGAAGAACTATGGTAATCCTACTTACAAAAACCAAAGAAGAACTATGGTAATCCTACTTACAAAAACCAAAGAAGAACTATGGTAATCCTACTTACAAAAACCAAAGAAGAACTATGGTAATCCTACTTACAAAAACCAAAGAACTATGGTAATCCTACTTACAAAAACCAAAGAAGAACTATGGTAATCCTACATATAAAAACCAAAGAAGAACTATGGTAATCCTACTTATAAAAACCAAAGAAGAACTATGGTAATCCTACATATAAAAACCAAAGAAGAACTATGGTAATCCTACTTATAAAAACCCAAAAAGAACTTTGGTAATCCTACTTATAAAAACCAAAGAAGAACTATGGTAATCCTACTTACAAAAACCAAAGAAGAACTATGGTAATCCTACTTACAAAAACCAAAGAAGAACTATGGTAATCCTACTTATAAAAACCAAAGAAGAACTATGGTAATCCTACTAATAAAAACCAAAGAAGAACTATGGTAATCCTACTTACAAAAACCAAAGAAGAACTATGGTAATCCTACTTATAAAAACCAAAGAAGAACTATGGTAATCCTACATATAAAAACCAAAGAAGAACTATGGTAATCCTACTTACAAAAACCAAAGAAGAACTATGGTAATCCTACTTATAAAAACCAAAGAAGAACTATGGTAATCCTACTTATAAAAACCAAAGAAGAACTATGGTAATCCTACTTATAAAAACCAAAGAAGAACTATGGTAATCCTACATATAAAAACCAAAGAAGAACTATGGTAATCCTACTTACAAAAACCAAAGAAGAACTATGGTAATCCTACTTACAAAAACCAAAGAAGAACTATGGTAATCCTACTTACAAAAACCAAAGAAGAACTATGATAATCCTACTTATAAAAACCAAAGAAGAACTATGGTAATCCTACTTACAAAAACCAAAGAAGAACTATGGTAATCCTACTGACAAAAACCAAAGAAGAACTATGGTAATCCTACTTATAAAAACCAAAGAAGAACTATGGTAATCCTACTTACAAAAACCAAAGAAGAACTATGGTAATCCTACTTATAAAAACCAAAGAAGAACTATGGTAATCCTACGTATAAAAACCAAAGAAGAACTATGGTAATCCTACTTATAAAAACCAAAGAAGAACTATGGTAATCCTACTTATAAAAACCAAAGAAGAACTATGGTAATTCTACTTACAAAAACCAAAGAAGAACTATGGTAATCCTACTTATAAAAACCAAAGAAGAACTATGGTAATCCTACTTACAAAAACCAAAGAACTATGGTAATCCAACTTACAAAAACCAAAGAAGAACTATGGTAATCCTACTTACAAAAACCAAAGAAGAACTATGGTAATCCTACTTACAAAAACCAAAGAAGAACTATGGTAATCCTACTTACAAAAACCAAAGAACTATGGTAATCCTACTTACAAAAACCAAAGAACTATGGTAATCCTACTTACAAAAACCAAAGAAGAACTATGGTAATCCTACTTATAAAAACCAAAGAAAAACTATGGTAATCCTACTTACAAAAACCAAAGAAGAACTATGGTAATCCTACTTATAAAAACCAAAGAAGAACTATGGTAATCCTACTTACAAAAACCAAAGAAGAACTATGGTAATCCTACTTACAAAAACCAAAGAAGAACTATGGTAATCCTACTTACAAAAACCAAAGAAGAACTATGGTAATCCTACTTATAAAAACCAAAGAAGAACTATGGTAATCCTACTTACAAAAACCAAAGAAGAACTATGGTAATCCTACTTACAAAAACCAAAGAACTATAGTAATCCTACTTACAAAAACCAAAGAAGAACTATGGTAATCCTACTTACAAAAACCAAAGAAGAACTATGGTAATCCTACTTACAAAAACCAAAGAAGAACTATGGTAATCCTACTTATAAAAACCAAAGAAGAACTATGGTAATCCTACTTATAAAAACCAAAGAAGAACTATGGTAATCCTACTTACAAAAACCAAAGAAGAACTATGGTAATCCTACTTACAAAAACCAAAGAACTATAGTAATCCTACTTACAAACACCAAAGAAGAACTATGGTAATCCTACTTATAAAAACCAAAGAAGAACTACGGTAATCCTACTTATAAAAACCAAAGAAGAACTATGGTAATCCTACTTACAAAAACCAAAGAAGAACTATGGTAATCCTACTTACAAAAACCAAAGAACTATAGTAATCCTACTTACAAAAACCAAAGAAGAACTATGGTAATCCTACTTACAAAAACCAAAGAAGAACTATGGTAATCCTACTTATAAAAACCAAAGAAGAACTATGGTAATCCTACTTACAAAAACCAAAGAAGAACTATGGTAATCCTACTTACAAAAACCAAAGAAGAACTATGGTAATCCTACTTACAAAAACCAAAGAAGAACTACGGTAATCCTACATATAAAAACCAAAGAAGAACTATGGTAATCCTACTTACAAAAACCAAAGAAGAACTATGGTAATCCTACTTACAAAAACCAAAGAACTATAGTAATCCTACTTACAAAAACCAAAGAAGAACTATGGTAATCCTACTTACAAAAACCAAAGAAGAACTATGGTAATCCTACTTATAAAAACCAAAGAAGAACTATGGTAATCCTACTTACAAAAACCAAAGAAAAACTATGGTAATCCTACTTACAAAAACCAAAGAAGAACTATGGTAATCCTACTTACAAAAACCAAAGAAGAACTATGGTAATCCTACTTATAAAAACCAAAAAAGAACTATGGTAATCCTACTTACAAAAACCAAAGAAGAACTATGGTAATCCTACTTACAAAAACCAAAGAAGAACTATGGTAATCCTACTTACAAAAACCAAAGAAGAACTATGGTAATCCTACTTACAAAAACCAAAGAAGAACTATGGTAATCCTACTTATAAAAACCAAAGAAGAACTATGGTAATCCTACTTACAAAAACCAAAGAAGAACTATGGTAATCCTACTTACAAAAACCAAAGAAGAACTATGGTAATCCTACTTACAAAGACCAAAGAAGAATTATGGTAATCCTACTTACAAAAACCAAAGAAGAACTATGGTAATCCTACTTATAAAAACCAAAGAAGAACTATGGTAATCCTACTTACAAAAGCCAAAGAAGAACTATGGTAATCCTACTTATAAAAACCAAAGAAGAACTATGGTAATCCTACTTACAAAAACCAAAGAAGAACTATGGTAATCCTACTTACAAAAACCAAAGAAGAACTATGGTAATCCTACTTACAAAAACCAAAGAAGAACTATGGTAATCCTACTTACAAAAACCAAAGAAGAACTATGGTAATCCTACTTACAAAAACCAAAGAAGAATTATGGTAATCCTCCTTATAAAAACCAAAGAAGAACTATGGTAATCCTACTTACAAAAACCAAAGAAGAACTATGGTAATCCTACTTACAAAAACCAAAGAAGAACTATGGTAATCCTACTTACAAAAACCAAAGAAGAACTATGGTAATCCTACTTATAAAAACCAAAGAAGAACTATGGTAATCCTACTAATAAAAACCAAAGAAGAACTATGGTAATCCTACTTACAAAAACCAAAGAAGAACTATGGTAATCCTACTTATAAAAACCAAAGAAGAACTATGGTAATCCTACATATAAAAACCAAAGAAGAACTATGGTAATCCTACTTACAAAAACCAAAGAAGAACTATGGTAATCCTACTTATAAAAACCAAAGAAGAACTATGGTAATCCTACTTATAAAAACCAAAGAAGAACTATGGTAATCCTACTTATAAAAACCAAAGAAGAACTATGGTAATCCTACATATAAAAACCAAAGAAGAACTATGGTAATCCTACTTACAAAAACCAAAGAAGAACTATGGTAATCCTACTTACAAAAACCAAAGAAGAACTATGGTAATCCTACTTACAAAAACCAAAGAAGAACTATGATAATCCTACTTATAAAAACCAAAGAAGAACTATGGTAATCCTACTTACAAAAACCAAAGAAGAACTATGGTAATCCTACTGACAAAAACCAAAGAAGAACTATGGTAATCCTACTTATAAAAACCAAAGAAGAACTATGGTAATCCTACTTACAAAAACCAAAGAAGAACTATGGTAATCCTACTTATAAAAACCAAAGAAGAACTATGGTAATCCTACTTATAAAAACCAAAGAAGAACTATGGTAATCCTACTTATAAAAACCAAAGAAGAACTATGGTAATCCTACTTATAAAAACCAAAGAAGAACTATGGTAATTCTACTTACAAAAACCAAAGAAGAACTATGGTAATCCTACTTATAAAAACCAAAGAAGAACTATGGTAATCCTACTTACAAAAACCAAAGAACTATGGTAATCCAACTTACAAAAACCAAAGAAGAACTATGGTAATCCTACTTACAAAAACCAAAGAAGAACTATGGTAATCCTACTTACAAAAACCAAAGAAGAACTATGGTAATCCTACTTACAAAAACCAAAGAACTATGGTAATCCTACTTACAAAAACCAAAGAACTATGGTAATCCTACTTACAAAAACCAAAGAAGAACTATGGTAATCCTACTTATAAAAACCAAAGAAAAACTATGGTAATCCTACTTACAAAAACCAAAGAAGAACTATGGTAATCCTACTTATAAAAACCAAAGAAGAACTATGGTAATCCTACTTACAAAAACCAAAGAAGAACTATGGTAATCCTACTTACAAAAACCAAAGAAGAACTATGGTAATCCTACTTACAAAAACCAAAGAAGAACTATGGTAATCCTACTTATAAAAACCAAAGAAGAACTATGGTAATCCTACTTACAAAAACCAAAGAAGAACTATGGTAATCCTACTTACAAAAACCAAAGAACTATAGTAATCCTACTTACAAAAACCAAAGAAGAACTATGGTAATCCTACTTACAAAAACCAAAGAAGAACTATGGTAATCCTACTTACAAAAACCAAAGAAGAACTATGGTAATCCTACTTATAAAAACCAAAGAAGAACTATGGTAATCCTACTTATAAAAACCAAAGAAGAACTATGGTAATCCTACTTACAAAAACCAAAGAAGAACTATGGTAATCCTACTTACAAAAACCAAAGAACTATAGTAATCCTACTTACAAACACCAAAGAAGAACTATGGTAATCCTACTTATAAAAACCAAAGAAGAACTACGGTAATCCTACTTATAAAAACCAAAGAAGAACTATGGTAATCCTACTTACAAAAACCAAAGAAGAACTATGGTAATCCTACTTACAAAAACCAAAGAACTATAGTAATCCTACTTACAAAAACCAAAGAAGAACTATGGTAATCCTACTTACAAAAACCAAAGAAGAACTATGGTAATCCTACTTATAAAAACCAAAGAAGAACTATGGTAATCCTACTTACAAAAACCAAAGAAGAACTATGGTAATCCTACTTACAAAAACCAAAGAAGAACTACGGTAATCCTACATATAAAAACCAAAGAAGAACTATGGTAATCCTACTTACAAAAACCAAAGAAGAACTATGGTAATCCTACTTACAAAAACCAAAGAACTATAGTAATCCTACTTACAAAAACCAAAGAAGAACTATGGTAATCCTACTTACAAAAACCAAAGAAGAACTATGGTAATCCTACTTATAAAAACCAAAGAAGAACTATGGTAATCCTACTTACAAAAACCAAAGAAAAACTATGGTAATCCTACTTACAAAAACCAAAGAAAAACTATGGTAATCCTACTTACAAAAACCAAAGAAGAACTATGGTAATCCTACTTATAAAAACCAAAAAAGAACTATGGTAATCCTACTTACAAAAACCAAAGAAGAACTATGGTAATCCTACTTACAAAAACCAAAGAAGAACTATGGTAATCCTACTTACAAAAACCAAAGAAGAACTATGGTAATCCTACTTACAAAAACCAAAGAAGAACTATGGTAATCCTACTTATAAAAACCAAAGAAGAACTATGGTAATCCTACTTACAAAAACCAAAGAAGAACTATGGTAATCCTACTTACAAAAACCAAAGAAGAACTATGGTAATCCTACTTACAAAAACCAAAGAAGAATTATGGTAATCCTACTTACAAAAACCAAAGAAGAACTATGGTAATCCTACTTATAAAAACCAAAGAAGAACTATGGTAATCCTACTTACAAAAGCCAAAGAAGAACTATGGTAATCCTACTTATAAAAACCAAAGAAGAACTATGGTAATCCTACTTACAAAAACCAAAGAAGAACTATGGTAATCCTACTTACAAAAACCAAAGAAGAACTATGGTAATCCTACTTACAAAAACCAAAGAAGAACTATGGTAATCCTACTTACAAAAACCAAAGAAGAACTATGGTAATCCTACTTACAAAAACCAAAGAAGAATTATGGTAATCCTCCTTATAAAAACCAAAGAAGAACTATGGTAATCCTACTTACAAAAACCAAAGAAGAACTATGGTAATCCTACTTACAAAAACCAAAGAAGAACTATGGTAATCCTACTTACAAAAACCAAAGAAGAACTATGGTAATCCTACTTACAAAAACCAAAGAAGAACTATGGTAATCCTACTTATAAAAACCAAAAAAGAACTATGGTAATCCTACTTATAAAAACCAAAGAAGAACTATGGTAATCCTACTTATAAAAACCAAAGAAGAACTATGGTAATCCTACTTATAAAAACCAAAGAAGAACTATGGTAATCCTACTTATAAAAACCAAAGAAGAACTATGGTAATCCTACATATAAAAACCAAAGAAGAACTATGGTAATCCTACTTACAAAAACCAAAGAAGAACTATGGTAATCCTACTTACAAAAACCAAAGAAGAACTATGGTAATCCTACTTATAAAAACCAAAGAAGAACTATGGTAATCCTACTTACAAAAACCAAAGAAGAACTATAGTAATCCTACTTATAAAAACCAAAGAAGAACTATGGTAATCCTACTTGCAAAAACCAAAGAAGAACTATGGTAATCCTACTTACAAAAACCAAAGAAGAACTATGGTAATCCTACTTACAAAAACCAAAGAAGAACTATGGTAATCCTACATACAAAAACCAAAGAACTATAGTAATCCTACTTACAAAAACCAAAGAAGAACTATGGTAATCCTACTTACAAAAACCAAAGAAGAACTATGGTAATCCTACTTACAAAAACCAAAGAAGAACTATGGTAATCCTACTTATAAAAACCAAAGAAGAACTATGGTAATCCTACTTACAAAAACCAAAGAAGAACTATGGTAATCCTACTTACAAAAACCAAAGAAGAACTATGGTAATCCTACTTACAAAAACCAAAGAAGAACTATGGTAATCCTACTTATAAAAACCAAAGAAGAACTATGGTAATCCTACTTGCAAAAACCAAAGAACTATAGTAATCCTACTTACAAAAACCAAAGAAGAACTATGGTAATCCTACTTACAAAAACCAAAGAAGAACTATGGTAATCCTACTTATAAAAACCAAAGAAGAACTATGGTAATCCTACTTATAAAAACCAAAGAAGAACTATGGTAATCCTACTTACAAAAACCAAAGAAGAACTATGGTAATCCTACTTACAAAAACCAAAGAAGAACTATGGTAATCCTACTTACAAAAACCAAAGAACTATAGTAATCCTACTTACAAAAACCAAAGAAGAACTATGGTAATCCTACTTATAAAAACCAAAGAAGAACTATGGTAATCCTACTTATAAAAACCAAAGAAGAACTATGGTAATCCTACTTACAAAAACCAAAGAAGAACTATGGTAATCCTACTTACAAAAACCAAAGAAGAACTATGGTAATCCTACTTACAAAAACCAAAGAAGAACTATGGTAATCCTACTTACAAAAATCAAAGAAGAACTATGGTAATCCTACTTATAAAAACCAAAGAAGAACTATGGTAATCCTACTTATAAAAACCAAAGACGAACTATGGTAATCCTACTTATAAAAACCAAAGAAGAACTATGGTAATCCTACTTGCAAAAACCAAAGAAGAACTATGGTAATCCTACTTACAAAAACCAAAGAAGAACTATGGTAATTCTACTTATAAAAACCAAAGAAGAACTATGGTAATCCTACTTATAAAAACCAAAGAAGAACTATGGTAATCCTACTTATAAAAACCAAAGAAGAACTATGGTAATCCTACTTACAAAAACCAAAGAAGAACTATGGTAATCCTACTTATAAAAACCAAAGAACTATGGTAATCCTACTTACAAACACCAAAGAAGAACTATGGTAATCCTACTTATAAAAACCAAAGAAGAACTATGGTAATCCTACATATAAAAACCAAAGAAGAACTATGGTAATCCTACTTATAAAAACCAAAGAAGAACTATGGTAATCCTACATATAAAAACCAAAGAAGAACTATGGTAATCCTACATACAAAAACCAAAGAAGAACTATGGTAATCCTACTTATAAAAACCAAAGAAGAACTATGGTAATCCTACTTATAAAAACCAAAGAAGAACTATGGTAATCCTACTTACAAAAACAAAAGAAGAACTATAGTAATCCTACTTATAAAAACCAAAGAAGAACTATGGTAATCCTACTTGCAAAAACCAAAGAAGAACTATGGTAATCCTACTTATAAAAACCAAAGAAGAACTATAATAATCCTACTTATAAAAACCAAAGAAGAACTATGGTAATCCTACTTGCAAAAACCAAAGAAGAACTATGGTAATCCTACTTATAAAAACCAAAGAAGAACTATGGTAATCCTACTTACAAAAACCAAAGAAGAACTATGGTAATCCTACTTATAAAAACCAAAGAACTATAGTAATCCTACTTACAAAAACCAAACAAGAACTATGGTAATCCTACTTATAAAAACCAAAGAAGAACTATGGTAATTCTACTTATAAAAACCAAAGAAGAACTATGGTAATCCTACTTATAAAAACCAAAGAAAAACTATGGTAATCCTACTAATAAAAACCAAAGAAGAACTATGGTAATTCTACTTATAAAAACCAAAGAAGAACTATGGTAATCCTACTTATAAAAACCAAAGAAGAACTATGGTAATCCTACTTATAAAAACCAAAGAAGAACTATGGTAATCCTACTTACAAAAACCAAAGAAGAACTATGGTAATCCTACTTATAAAAACCAAAGAACTATGGTAATCCTACTTACAAACACCAAAGAAGAACTATGGTAATCCTACTTATAAAAACCAAAGAAGAACTATGGTAATCCTACATATAAAAACCAAAGAAGAACTATGGTAATCCTACTTATAAAAACCAAAGAAGAACTATGGTAATCCTACATATAAAAACCAAAGAAGAACTATGGTAATCCTACATACAAAAACCAAAGAAGAACTATGGTAATCCTACTTATAAAAACCAAAGAAGAACTATGGTAATCCTACTTATAAAAACCAAAGAAGAACTATGGTAATCCTACTTACAAAAACAAAAGAAGAACTATAGTAATCCTACTTATAAAAACCAAAGAAGAACTATGGTAATCCTACTTGCAAAAACCAAAGAAGAACTATGGTAATCCTACTTATAAAAACCAAAGAAGAACTATAATAATCCTACTTATAAAAACCAAAGAAGAACTATGGTAATCCTACTTGCAAAAACCAAAGAAGAACTATGGTAATCCTACTTATAAAAACCAAAGAAGAACTATGGTAATCCTACTTACAAAAACCAAAGAAGAACTATGGTAATCCTACTTATAAAAACCAAAGAACTATAGTAATCCTACTTACAAAAACCAAACAAGAACTATGGTAATCCTACTTATAAAAACCAAAGAAGAACTATGGTAATTCTACTTATAAAAACCAAAGAAGAACTATGGTAATCCTACTTATAAAAACCAAAGACGAACTATGGTAATCCTACTTACAAAAACCAAAGAAGAACTATGGTAATCCTACTTATAAAAACCAAAGAAGAACTATGGTAATCCTACTTATAAAAACCAAAGAAGAACTATGGTAATCCTACTTATAAAAACCAAAGAAGAACTATGGTAATCCTACTTATAAAAACCAAAGAAGAACTATGGTAATCCTACTTATAAAAACCAAAGAAGAACTATGGTAATCCTACTTACAAAAACCAAAGAAGAACTATAGTAATCCTACTTATAAAAACCAAAGAAGAACTATGGTAATCATACTTGCAAAAACCAAAGAAGAACTATGGTAATCCTACTTATAAAAACCAAAGAAGAACTATAATAATCCTACTTATAAAAACCAAAGAAGAACTATGGTAATCCTACTTATAAAAACCAAAGAAGAACTATGGTAATCCTACTTATAAAAACCAAAGAACTATAGTAATCCTACTTACAAAAACCAAAGAAGAACTATGGTAATCCTACTTATAAAAACCAAAGAAGAACTATGGTAATCCTACTTATTAAAACAAAAGAAGAACTATGGTAATCCTACTTATAAAAACCAAAGAAGAACTATGGTAATCCTACTTATAAAAACCAAAGAAGAACTATGGTAATCCTACTTACAAAAACAAAAGAAGAACTATAGTAATCCTACTTATAAAAACCAAAGAAGAACTATGGTAATCCTACTTGCAAAAACCAAAGAAGAACTATGGTAATCCTACTTATAAAAACCAAAGAAGAACTATAATAATCCTACTTATAAAAACCAAAGAAGAACTATGGTAATCCTACTTGCAAAAACCAAAGAAGAACTATGGTAATCCTACTTATAAAAACCAAAGAAGAACTATGGTAATCCTACTTACAAAAACCAAAGAAGAACTATGGTAATCCTACTTATAAAAACCAAAGAACTATAGTAATCCTACTTACAAAAACCAAACAAGAACTATGGTAATCCTACTTATAAAAACCAAAGAAGAACTATGGTAATTCTACTTATAAAAACCAAAGAAGAACTATGGTAATCCTACTTATAAAAACCAAAGACGAACTATGGTAATCCTACTTACAAAAACCAAAGAAGAACTATGGTAATCCTACTTATAAAAACCAAAGAAGAACTATGGTAATCCTACTTATAAAAACCAAAGAAGAACTATGGTAATCCTACTTATAAAAACCAAAGAAGAACTATGGTAATCCTACTTATAAAAACCAAAGAAGAACTATGGTAATCCTACTTATAAAAACCAAAGAAGAACTATGGTAATCCTACTTACAAAAACCAAAGAAGAACTATAGTAATCCTACTTATAAAAACCAAAGAAGAACTATGGTAATCCTACTTGCAAAAACCAAAGAAGAACTATGGTAATCCTACTTATAAAAACCAAAGAAGAACTATAATAATCCTACTTATAAAAACCAAAGAAGAACTATGGTAATCCTACTTATAAAAACCAAAGAAGAACTATGGTAATCCTACTTATAAAAACCAAAGAACTATAGTAATCCTACTTACAAAAACCAAAGAAGAACTATGGTAATCCTACTTATAAAAACCAAAGAAGAACTATGGTAATCCTACTTATTAAAACAAAAGAAGAACTATGGTAATCCTACTTATAAAAACCAAAGACGAACTATGGTAATCCTACTTACAAAAACCAAAGAAAAACTATGGTAATCCTACTTATAAAAACCAAAGAAGAACTATGGTAATCCTACTTATAAAAACCAAAGAAGAACTATGGTAATCCTACTTATAAAAACCAAAGAAGAACTATGGTAATCCTACTTATAAAAACCAAAGAAGAACTATGGTAATCCTACGTCTAAAAACCAAAGAAGAACTATGGTAATTCTACTTACAAAAACCAAAGAAGAACTATGGTAATCCTACTTATAAAAACCAAAGAAGAACTATGGTAATCCTACTTACAAAACCAAAGAACTATGGTAATCCAACTTACAAAAACCAAAGAAGAACTATGGTAATCCTACTTACAAAAACCAAAGAAGAACTATGGTAATCCTACTTACAAAAACCAAAGAAGAACTATGGTAATCCTACTTACAAAAACCAAAGAACTATAGTAATCCTACTTACAAAAACCAAAGAAGAACTATGGTAATCCTACTTACAAAAACCAAAGAAGAACTATGGTAATCCTACTTATAAAAACCAAAGAAGAACTATGGTAATCCTACTTACAAAAACCAAAGAAGAACTATGGTAATCCTACTTATAAAAACCAAAGAAGAACTATGGTAATCCTACTTACAAAAACCAAAGAAGAACTATGGTAATCCTACTTACAAAAACCAAAGAAGAACTATGGTAATCCTACTTATAAAAACCAAAGAAGAACTATGGTAATCCTACTTATAAAAACCAAAGAAGAACTATGGTAATCCTACTTATAAAAACCAAAGAAGAACTATGGTAATCCTACTTATAAAAACCAAAGAAGAACTATGGTAATCCTACTTACAAAAACCAAAGAAGAACTATAGTAATCCTACTTATAAAAACCAAAGAAGAACTATGGTAATCCTACTTGCAAAAACCAAAGAAGAACTATGGTAATCCTACTTATAAAAACCAAAGAAGAACTATAATAATCCTACTTATAAAAACCAAAGAAGAACTATGGTAATCCTACTTATAAAAACCAAAGAAGAACTATGGTAATCCTACTTATAAAAACCAAAGAACTATAGTAATCCTACTTACAAAAACCAAAGAAGAACTATGGTAATCCTACTTATAAAAACCAAAGAAGAACTATGGTAATCCTACTTATTAAAACCAAAGAAGAACTATGGTAATCCTACTTATAAAAACCAAAGACGAACTATGGTAATCCTACTTACAAAAACCAAAGAAAAACTATGGTAATCCTACTTATAAAAACCAAAGAAGAACTATGGTAATCCTACTTATAAAAACCAAAGAAGAACTATGGTAATCCTACTTATAAAAACCAAAGAAGAACTATGGTAATCCTACGTCTAAAAACCAAAGAAGAACTATGGTAATTCTACTTACAAAAACCAAAGAAGAACTATGGTAATCCTACTTATAAAAACCAAAGAAGAACTATGGTAATCCTACTTACAAAAACCAAAGAACTATGGTAATCCAACTTACAAAAACCAAAGAAGAACTATGGTAATCCTACTTACAAAAACCAAAGAAGAACTATGGTAATCCTACTTACAAAAACCAAAGAAGAACTATGGTAATCCTACTTACAAAAACCAAAGAACTATAGTAATCCTACTTACAAAAACCAAAGAAGAACTATGGTAATCCTACTTACAAAAACCAAAGAAGAACTATGGTAATCCTACTTATAAAAACCAAAGAAGAACTATGGTAATCCTACTTACAAAAACCAAAGAAGAACTATGGTAATCCTACTTATAAAAACCAAAGAAGAACTATGGTAATCCTACTTACAAAAACCAAAGAAGAACTATGGTAATCCTACTTACAAAAACCAAAGAAGAACTATGGTAATCCTACTTACAAAAACCAAAGAAGAACTATGGTAATCCTACTTATAAAAACCAAAGAAGAACTATGGTAATCCTACTTACAAAAACCAAAGAAGAACTATGGTAATCCTACTTGCAAAAACCAAAGAACTATAGTAATCCTACTTACAAAAACCAAAGAAGAACTATGGTAATCCTACTTACAAAAACCAAAGAAGAACTATGGTAATCCTACTTATAAAAACCAAAGAAGAACTATGGTAATCCTACTTATAAAAACCAAAGAAGAACTATGGTAATCCTACTTACAAAAACCAAAGAAGAACTATGGTAATCCTACTTACAAAAACCAAAGAAGAACTATGGTAATCCTACTTACAAAAACCAAAGAACTATAGTAATCCTACTTACAAAAACCAAAGAAGAACTATGGTAATCCTACTTATAAAAACCAAAGAAGAACTATGGTAATCCTACTTATAAAAACCAAAGAAGAACTATGGTAATCCTACTTACAAAAACCAAAGAAGAACTATGGTAATCCTACTTACAAAAACCAAAGAAGAACTATGGTAATCCTACTTACAAAAACCAAAGAAGAACTATAATAATCCTACTTACAAAAATCAAAGAAGAACTATGGTAATCCTACTTATAAAAACCAAAGAAGAACTATGGTAATCCTACTTATAAAAACCAAAGACGAACTATGGTAATCCTACTTATAAAAACCAAAGAAGAACTATGGTAATCCTACTTGCAAAAACCAAAGAAGAACTATGGTAATCCTACTTACAAAAACCAAAGAAGAACTATGGTAATTCTACTTATAAAAACCAAAGAAGAACTATGGTAATCCTACTTATAAAAACCAAAGAAGAACTATGGTAATCCTACTTATAAAAACCAAAGAAGAACTATGGTAATCCTACTTACAAAAACCAAAGAAGAACTATGGTAATCCTACTTATAAAAACCAAAGAACTATAGTAATCCTACTTACAAACACCAAAGAAGAATTATGGTAATCCTACTTATAAAAACCAAAGAAGAACTATGGTAATCCTACATATAAAAACCAAAGAAGAACTATGGTAATCCTACTTATAAAAACCAAAGAAGAACTATAGTAATCCTACTTATAAAAACCAAAGAAGAACTATGGTAATCCTACTTGCAAAAACCAAAGAAGAACTATGGTAATCCTACTTATAAAAACCAAAGAAGAACTATAATAATCCTACTTATAAAAACCAAAGAAGAACTATGGTAATCCTACTTATAAAAACCAAAGAAGAACTATGGTAATCCTACTTATAAAAACCAAAGAACTATAGTAATCCTACTTACAAAAACCAAAGAAGAACTATGGTAATCCTACTTATAAAAACCAAAGAAGAACTATGGTAATCCTACTTATTAAAACCAAAGAAGAACTATGGTAATCCTACTTATAAAAACCAAAGACGAACTATGGTAATCCTACTTACAAAAACCAAAGAAAAACTATGGTAATCCTACTTATAAAAACCAAAGAAGAACTATGGTAATCCTACGTCTAAAAACCAAAGAAGAACTATGGTAATTCTACTTACAAAAACCAAAGAAGAACTATGGTAATCCTACTTATAAAAACCAAAGAAGAACTATGGTAATCCTACTTACAAAAACCAAAGAACTATGGTAATCCAACTTACAAAAACCAAAGAAGAACTATGGTAATCCTACTTACAAAAACCAAAGAAGAACTATGGTAATCCTACTTACAAAAACCAAAGAAGAACTATGGTAATCCTACTTACAAAAACCAAAGAACTATAGTAATCCTACTTACAAAAACCAAAGAAGAACTATGGTAATCCTACTTACAAAAACCAAAGAAGAACTATGGTAATCCTACTTATAAAAACCAAAGAAGAACTATGGTAATCCTACTTACAAAAACCAAAGAAGAACTATGGTAATCCTACATATAAAAACCAAAGAAGAACTATGGTAATCCTACTTACAAAAACCAAAGAAGAACTATGGTAATCCTACTTATTAAAACCAAAGAAGAACTATGGTAATCCTACTTATAAAAACCAAAGACGAACTATGGTAATCCTACTTACAAAAACCAAAGAAAAACTATGGTAATCCTACTTATAAAAACCAAAGAAGAACTATGGTAATCCTACTTATAAAAACCAAAGAAGAACTATGGTAATCCTACTTATAAAAACCAAAGAAGAACTATGGTAATCCTACTTATAAAAACCAAAGAAGAACTATGGTAATCCTACGTCTAAAAACCAAAGAAGAACTATGGTAATTCTACTTACAAAAACCAAAGAAGAACTATGGTAATCCTACTTATAAAAACCAAAGAAGAACTATGGTAATCCTACTTACAAAAACCAAAGAACTATGGTAATCCAACTTACAAAAACCAAAGAAGAACTATGGTAATCCTACTTACAAAAACCAAAGAAGAACTATGGTAATCCTACTTACAAAAACCAAAGAAGAACTATGGTAATCCTACTTACAAAAACCAAAGAACTATAGTAATCCTACTTACAAAAACCAAAGAAGAACTATGGTAATCCTACTTACAAAAACCAAAGAAGAACTATGGTAATCCTACTTATAAAAACCAAAGAAGAACTATGGTAATCCTACTTACAAAAACCAAAGAAGAACTATGGTAATCCTACTTATAAAAACCAAAGAAGAACTATGGTAATCCTACTTACAAAAACCAAAGAAGAACTATGGTAATCCTACTTGCAAAAACCAAAGAACTATAGTAATCCTACTTACAAAAACCAAAGAAGAACTATGGTAATCCTACTTACAAAAACCAAAGAAGAACTATGGTAATCCTACTTACAAAAACCAAAGAAGAACTATAATAATCCTACTTACAAAAATCAAAGAAGAACTATGGTAATCCTACTTATAAAAACCAAAGAAGAACTATGGTAATCCTACTTATAAAAACCAAAGACGAACTATGGTAATCCTACTTATAAAAACCAAAGAAGAACTATGGTAATCCTACTTGCAAAAACCAAAGAAGAACTATGGTAATCCTACTTACAAAAACCAAAGAAGAACTATGGTAATTCTACTTATAAAAACCAAAGAAGAACTATGGTAATCCTACTTATAAAAACCAAAGAAGAACTATGGTAATCCTACTTATAAAAACCAAAGAAGAACTATGGTAATCCTACTTACAAAAACCAAAGAAGAACTATGGTAATCCTACTTATAAAAACCAAAGAACTATAGTAATCCTACTTACAAACACCAAAGAAGAATTATGGTAATCCTACTTATAAAAACCAAAGAAGAACTATGGTAATCCTACATATAAAAACCAAAGAAGAACTATGGTAATCCTACTTATAAAAACCAAAGAAGAACTATAGTAATCCTACTAATAAAAACCAAAGAAGAACTATGGTAATCCTACTTGCAAAAACCAAAGAAGAACTATGGTAATCCTACTTATAAAAACCAAAGAAGAACTATAATAATCCTACTTATAAAAACCAAAGAAGAACTATGGTAATCCTACTTATAAAAACCAAAGAAGAACTATGGTAATCCTACTTATAAAAACCAAAGAACTATAGTAATCCTACTTACAAAAACCAAAGAAGAACTATGGTAATCCTACTTATAAAAACCAAAGAAGAACTATGGTAATCCTACTTATTAAAACCAAAGAAGAACTATGGTAATCCTACTTATAAAAACCAAAGACGAACTATGGTAATCCTACTTACAAAAACCAAAGAAAAACTATGGTAATCCTACTTATAAAAACCAAAGAAGAACTATGGTAATCCTACTTATAAAAACCAAAGAAGAACTATGGTAATCCTACTTATAAAAACCAAAGAAGAACTATGGTAATCCTACTTATAAAAACCAAAGAAGAACTATGGTAATCCTACGTCTAAAAACCAAAGAAGAACTATGGTAATTCTACTTACAAAAACCAAAGAAGAACTATGGTAATCCTACTTATAAAAACCAAAGAAGAACTATGGTAATCCTACTTACAAAAACCAAAGAACTATGGTAATCCAACTTACAAAAACCAAAGAAGAACTATGGTAATCCTACTTACAAAAACCAAAGAAGAACTATGGTAATCCTACTTACAAAAACCAAAGAAGAACTATGGTAATCCTACTTACAAAAACCAAAGAACTATAGTAATCCTACTTACAAAAACCAAAGAAGAACTATGGTAATCCTACTTACAAAAACCAAAGAAGAACTATGGTAATCCTACTTATAAAAACCAAAGAAGAACTATGGTAATCCTACTTACAAAAACCAAAGAAGAACTATGGTAATCCTACTTATAAAAACCAAAGAAGAACTATGGTAATCCTACTTACAAAAACCAAAGAAGAACTATGGTAATCCTACTTATTAAAACCAAAGAAGAACTATGGTAATCCTACTTATAAAAACCAAAGACGAACTATGGTAATCCTACTTACAAAAACCAAAGAAAAACTATGGTAATCCTACTTATAAAAACCAAAGAAGAACTATGGTAATCCTACTTATAAAAACCAAAGAAGAACTATGGTAATCCTACTTATAAAAACCAAAGAAGAACTATGGTAATCCTACTTATAAAAACCAAAGAAGAACTATGGTAATCCTACGTCTAAAAACCAAAGAAGAACTATGGTAATTCTACTTACAAAAACCAAAGAAGAACTATGGTAATCCTACTTATAAAAACCAAAGAAGAACTATGGTAATCCTACTTACAAAAACCAAAGAACTATGGTAATCCAACTTACAAAAACCAAAGAAGAACTATGGTAATCCTACTTACAAAAACCAAAGAAGAACTATGGTAATCCTACTTACAAAAACCAAAGAAGAACTATGGTAATCCTACTTACAAAAACCAAAGAACTATAGTAATCCTACTTACAAAAACCAAAGAAGAACTATGGTAATCCTACTTACAAAAACCAAAGAAGAACTATGGTAATCCTACTTATAAAAACCAAAGAAGAACTATGGTAATCCTACTTACAAAAACCAAAGAAGAACTATGGTAATCCTACTTATAAAAACCAAAGAAGAACTATGGTAATCCTACTTACAAAAACCAAAGAAGAACTATGGTAATCCTACTTGCAAAAACCAAAGAACTATAGTAATCCTACTTACAAAAACCAAAGAAGAACTATGGTAATCCTACTTACAAAAACCAAAGAAGAACTATGGTAATCCTACTTACAAAAACCAAAGAAGAACTATAATAATCCTACTTACAAAAATCAAAGAAGAACTATGGTAATCCTACTTATAAAAACCAAAGAAGAACTATGGTAATCCTACTTATAAAAACCAAAGACGAACTATGGTAATCCTACTTATAAAAACCAAAGAAGAACTATGGTAATCCTACTTGCAAAAACCAAAGAAGAACTATGGTAATCCTACTTACAAAAACCAAAGAAGAACTATGGTAATTCTACTTATAAAAACCAAAGAAGAACTATGGTAATCCTACTTATAAAAACCAAAGAAGAACTATGGTAATCCTACTTATAAAAACCAAAGAAGAACTATGGTAATCCTACTTACAAAAACCAAAGAAGAACTATGGTAATCCTACTTATAAAAACCAAAGAACTATAGTAATCCTACTTACAAACACCAAAGAAGAATTATGGTAATCCTACTTATAAAAACCAAAGAAGAACTATGGTAATCCTACATATAAAAACCAAAGAAGAACTATGGTAATCCTACTTATAAAAACCAAAGAAGAACTATAGTAATCCTACTAATAAAAACCAAAGAAGAACTATGGTAATCCTACTTGCAAAAACCAAAGAAGAACTATGGTAATCCTACTTATAAAAACCAAAGAAGAACTATAATAATCCTACTTATAAAAACCAAAGAAGAACTATGGTAATCCTACTTATAAAAACCAAAGAAGAACTATGGTAATCCTACTTATAAAAACCAAAGAACTATAGTAATCCTACTTACAAAAACCAAAGAAGAACTATGGTAATCCTACTTATAAAAACCAAAGAAGAACTATGGTAATCCTACTTATTAAAACCAAAGAAGAACTATGGTAATCCTACTTATAAAAACCAAAGACGAACTATGGTAATCCTACTTACAAAAACCAAAGAAAAACTATGGTAATCCTACTTATAAAAACCAAAGAAGAACTATGGTAATCCTACTTATAAAAACCAAAGAAGAACTATGGTAATCCTACTTATAAAAACCAAAGAAGAACTATGGTAATCCTACTTATAAAAACCAAAGAAGAACTATGGTAATCCTACGTCTAAAAACCAAAGAAGAACTATGGTAATTCTACTTACAAAAACCAAAGAAGAACTATGGTAATCCTACTTATAAAAACCAAAGAAGAACTATGGTAATCCTACTTACAAAAACCAAAGAACTATGGTAATCCAACTTACAAAAACCAAAGAAGAACTATGGTAATCCTACTTACAAAAACCAAAGAAGAACTATGGTAATCCTACTTACAAAAACCAAAGAAGAACTATGGTAATCCTACTTACAAAAACCAAAGAACTATAGTAATCCTACTTACAAAAACCAAAGAAGAACTATGGTAATCCTACTTACAAAAACCAAAGAAGAACTATGGTAATCCTACTTATAAAAACCAAAGAAGAACTATGGTAATCCTACTTACAAAAACCAAAGAAGAACTATGGTAATCCTACTTATAAAAACCAAAGAAGAACTATGGTAATCCTACTTACAAAAACCAAAGAAGAACTATGGTAATCCTACTTATTAAAACCAAAGAAGAACTATGGTAATCCTACTTATAAAAACCAAAGACGAACTATGGTAATCCTACTTACAAAAACCAAAGAAAAACTATGGTAATCCTACTTATAAAAACCAAAGAAGAACTATGGTAATCCTACTTATAAAAACCAAAGAAGAACTATGGTAATCCTACTTATAAAAACCAAAGAAGAACTATGGTAATCCTACTTATAAAAACCAAAGAAGAACTATGGTAATCCTACGTCTAAAAACCAAAGAAGAACTATGGTAATTCTACTTACAAAAACCAAAGAAGAACTATGGTAATCCTACTTATAAAAACCAAAGAAGAACTATGGTAATCCTACTTACAAAAACCAAAGAACTATGGTAATCCAACTTACAAAAACCAAAGAAGAACTATGGTAATCCTACTTACAAAAACCAAAGAAGAACTATGGTAATCCTACTTACAAAAACCAAAGAAGAACTATGGTAATCCTACTTATAAAAACCAAAGAAGAACTATGGTAATCCTACTTACAAAAACCAAAGAAGAACTATGGTAATCCTACTTGCAAAAACCAAAGAACTATAGTAATCCTACTTACAAAAACCAAAGAAGAACTATGGTAATCCTACTTACAAAAACCAAAGAAGAACTATGGTAATCCTACTTATAAAAACCAAAGAAGAACTATGGTAATCCTACTTATAAAAACCAAAGAAGAACTATGGTAATCCTACTAACAAAAACCAAAGAAGAACTATGGTAATCCTACTTACAAAAACCAAAGAAGAACTATGGTAATCCTACTTACAAAAACCAAAGAACTATAGTAATCCTACTTACAAAAACCAAAGAAGAACTATGGTAATCCTACTTATAAAAACCAAAGAAGAACTATGGTAATCCTACTTATAAAAACCAAAGAAGAACTATGGTAATCCTACTTACAAAAACCAAAGAAGAACTATGGTAATCCTACTTACAAAAACCAAAGAAGAACTATGGTAATCCTACTTACAAAAACCAAAGAAGAACTATGGTAATCCTACTTACAAAAATCAAAGAAGAACTATGGTAATCCTACTTATAAAAACCAAAGAAGAACTATGGTAATCCTACTTATAAAAACCAAAGACGAACTATGGTAATCCTACTTATAAAAACCAAAGAAGAACTATGGTAATCCTACTTGCAAAAACCAAAGAAGAACTATGGTAATCCTACTTACAAAAACCAAAGAAGAACTATGGTAATTCTACTTATAAAAACCAAAGAAGAACTATGGTAATCCTACTTATAAAAACCAAAGAAGAACTATGGTAATCCTACTTATAAAAACCAAAGAAGAACTATGGTAATCCTACTTACAAAAACCAAAGAAGAACTATGGTAATCCTACTTATAAAAACCAAAGAACTATAGTAATCCTACTTACAAACACCAAAGAAGAACTATGGTAATCCTACTTATAAAAACCAAAGAAGAACTATGGTAATCCTACATATAAAAACCAAAGAAGAACTATGGTAATCCTACTTATAAAAACCAAAGAAGAACTATGGTAATCCTACATATAAAAACCAAAGAAGAACTATGGTAATCCTACATACAAAAACCAAAGAAGAACTATGGTAATCCTACTTATAAAAACCAAAGAAGAACTATGGTAATCCTAATTATAAAAACCAAAGAAGAACTATGGTAATCCTACTTACAAAAACAAAAGAAGAACTATAGTAATCCTACTTATAAAAACCAAAGAAGAACTATGGTAATCCTACTTGCAAAAACCAAAGAAGAACTATGGTAATCCTACTTATAAAAACCAAAGAAGAACTATAATAATCCTACTTATAAAAACCAAAGAAGAACTATGGTAATCCTACTTGCAAAAACCAAAGAAGAACTATGGTAATCCTACTTATAAAAACCAAAGAAGAACTATGGTAATCCTACTTACAAAAACCAAAGAAGAACTATGGTAATCCTACTTATAAAAACCAAAGAACTATAGTAATCCTACTTACAAAAACCAAACAAGAACTATGGTAATCCTACTTATAAAAACCAAAGAAGAACTATGGTAATTCTACTTATAAAAACCAAAGAAGAACTATGGTAATCCTACTTATAAAAACCAAAGACGAACTATGGTAATCCTACTTACAAAAACCAAAGAAGAACTATGGTAATCCTACTTATAAAAACCAAAGAAGAACTATGGTAATCCTACTTATAAAAACCAAAGAAGAACTATGGTAATCCTACTTATAAAAACCAAAGAAGAACTATGGTAATCCTACTTATAAAAACCAAAGAAGAACTATGGTAATCCTACTTATAAAAACCAAAGAAGAACTATGGTAATCCTACTTACAAAAACCAAAGAAGAACTATAGTAATCCTACTTATAAAAACCAAAGAAGAACTATGGTAATCCTACTTGCAAAAACCAAAGAAGAACTATGGTAATCCTACTTATAAAAACCAAAGAAGAACTATAATAATCCTACTTATAAAAACCAAAGAAGAACTATGGTAATCCTACTTATAAAAACCAAAGAAGAACTATGGTAATCCTACTTATAAAAACCAAAGAACTATAGTAATCCTACTTACAAAAACCAAAGAAGAACTATGGTAATCCTACTTATAAAAACCAAAGAAGAACTATGGTAATCCTACTTATTAAAACCAAAGAAGAACTATGGTAATCCTACTTATAAAAACCAAAGACGAACTATGGTAATCCTACATACAAAAACCAAAGAAAAACTATGGTAATCCTACTTATAAAAACCAAAGAAGAACTATGGTAATCCTACTTATAAAAACCAAAGAAGAACTATGGTAATCCTACTTATAAAAACCAAAGAAGAACTATGGTAATCCTACTTATAAAAACCAAAGAAGAACTATGGTAATCCTACGTCTAAAAACCAAAGAAGAACTATGGTAATTCTACTTACAAAAACCAAAGAAGAACTATGGTAATCCTACTTATAAAAACCAAAGAAGAACTATGGTAATCCTACTTACAAAAACCAAAGAACTATGGTAATCCAACTTACAAAAACCAAAGAAGAACTATGGTAATCCTACTTACAAAAACCAAAGAAGAACTATGGTAATCCTACTTACAAAAACCAAAGAAGAACTATGGTAATCCTACTTACAAAAACCAAAGAACTATAGTAATCCTACTTACAAAAACCAAAGAAGAACTATGGTAATCCTACTTACAAAAACCAAAGAAGAACTATGGTAATCCTACTTATAAAAACCAAAGAAGAACTATGGTAATCCTACTTACAAAAACCAAAGAAGAACTATGGTAATCCTACTTATAAAAACCAAAGAAGAACTATGGTAATCCTACTTACAAAAACCAAAGAAGAACTATGGTAATCCTACTTATAAAAACCAAAGAAGAACTATGGTAATCCTACTTACAAAAACCAAAGAAGAACTATGGTAATCCTACTTGCAAAAACCAAAGAACTATAGTAATCCTACTTACAAAAACCAAAGAAGAACTATGGTAATCCTACTTACAAAAACCAAAGAAGAACTATGGTAATCCTACTTATAAAAACCAAAGAAGAACTATGGTAATCCTACTTATAAAAACCAAAGAAGAACTATGGTAATCCTACTAACAAAAACCAAAGAAGAACTATGGTAATCCTACTTACAAAAACCAAAGAAGAACTATGGTAATCCTACTTACAAAAACCAAAGAACTATAGTAATCCTACTTACAAAAACCAAAGAAGAACTATGGTAATCCTACTTATAAAAACCAAAGAAGAACTATGGTAATCCTACTTATAAAAACCAAAGAAGAACTATGGTAATCCTACTTACAAAAACCAAAGAAGAACTATGGTAATCCTACTTACAAAAACCAAAGAAGAACTATGGTAATCCTACTTACAAAAACCAAAGAAGAACTATGGTAATCCTACTTACAAAAATCAAAGAAGAACTATGGTAATCCTACTTATAAAAACCAAAGAAGAACTATGGTAATCCTACTTATAAAAACCAAAGACGAACTATGGTAATCCTACTTATAAAAACCAAAGAAGAACTATGGTAATCCTACTTGCAAAAACCAAAGAAGAACTATGGTAATCCTACTTACAAAAACCAAAGAAGAACTATGGTAATTCTACTTATAAAAACCAAAGAAGAACTATGGTAATCCTACTTATAAAAACCAAAGAAGAACTATGGTAATCCTACTTATAAAAACCAAAGAAGAACTATGGTAATCCTACTTACAAAAACCAAAGAAGAACTATGGTAATCCTACTTATAAAAACCAAAGAACTATAGTAATCCTACTTACAAACACCAAAGAAGAACTATGGTAATCCTACTTATAAAAACCAAAGAAGAACTATGGTAATCCTACATATAAAAACCAAAGAAGAACTATGGTAATCCTACTTATAAAAACCAAAGAAGAACTATGGTAATCCTACATATAAAAACCAAAGAAGAACTATGGTAATCCTACATACAAAAACCAAAGAAGAACTATGGTAATCCTACTTATAAAAACCAAAGAAGAACTATGGTAATCCTAATTATAAAAACCAAAGAAGAACTATGGTAATCCTACTTACAAAAACAAAAGAAGAACTATAGTAATCCTACTTATAAAAACCAAAGAAGAACTATGGTAATCCTACTTGCAAAAACCAAAGAAGAACTATGGTAATCCTACTTATAAAAACCAAAGAAGAACTATAATAATCCTACTTATAAAAACCAAAGAAGAACTATGGTAATCCTACTTGCAAAAACCAAAGAAGAACTATGGTAATCCTACTTATAAAAACCAAAGAAGAACTATGGTAATCCTACTTACAAAAACCAAAGAAGAACTATGGTAATCCTACTTATAAAAACCAAAGAACTATAGTAATCCTACTTACAAAAACCAAACAAGAACTATGGTAATCCTACTTATAAAAACCAAAGAAGAACTATGGTAATTCTACTTATAAAAACCAAAGAAGAACTATGGTAATCCTACTTATAAAAACCAAAGACGAACTATGGTAATCCTACTTACAAAAACCAAAGAAGAACTATGGTAATCCTACTTATAAAAACCAAAGAAGAACTATGGTAATCCTACTTATAAAAACCAAAGAAGAACTATGGTAATCCTACTTATAAAAACCAAAGAAGAACTATGGTAATCCTACTTATAAAAACCAAAGAAGAACTATGGTAATCCTACTTATAAAAACCAAAGAAGAACTATGGTAATCCTACTTACAAAAACCAAAGAAGAACTATAGTAATCCTACTTATAAAAACCAAAGAAGAACTATGGTAATCCTACTTGCAAAAACCAAAGAAGAACTATGGTAATCCTACTTATAAAAACCAAAGAAGAACTATAATAATCCTACTTATAAAAACCAAAGAAGAACTATGGTAATCCTACTTATAAAAACCAAAGAAGAACTATGGTAATCCTACTTATAAAAACCAAAGAACTATAGTAATCCTACTTACAAAAACCAAAGAAGAACTATGGTAATCCTACTTATAAAAACCAAAGAAGAACTATGGTAATCCTACTTATTAAAACCAAAGAAGAACTATGGTAATCCTACTTATAAAAACCAAAGACGAACTATGGTAATCCTACATACAAAAACCAAAGAAAAACTATGGTAATCCTACTTATAAAAACCAAAGAAGAACTATGGTAATCCTACTTATAAAAACCAAAGAAGAACTATGGTAATCCTACTTATAAAAACCAAAGAAGAACTATGGTAATCCTACTTATAAAAACCAAAGAAGAACTATGGTAATCCTACGTCTAAAAACCAAAGAAGAACTATGGTAATTCTACTTACAAAAACCAAAGAAGAACTATGGTAATCCTACTTATAAAAACCAAAGAAGAACTATGGTAATCCTACTTACAAAAACCAAAGAACTATGGTAATCCAACTTACAAAAACCAAAGAAGAACTATGGTAATCCTACTTACAAAAACCAAAGAAGAACTATGGTAATCCTACTTACAAAAACCAAAGAAGAACTATGGTAATCCTACTTACAAAAACCAAAGAACTATAGTAATCCTACTTACAAAAACCAAAGAAGAACTATGGTAATCCTACTTACAAAAACCAAAGAAGAACTATGGTAATCCTACTTATAAAAACCAAAGAAGAACTATGGTAATCCTACTTACAAAAACCAAAGAAGAACTATGGTAATCCTACTTATAAAAACCAAAGAAGAACTATGGTAATCCTACTTACAAAAACCAAAGAAGAACTATGGTAATCCTACTTACAAAAACCAAAGAAGAACTATGGTAATCCTACTTACAAAAACCAAAGAAGAACTATGGTAATCCTACTTATAAAAACCAAAGAAGAACTATGGTAATCCTACTTACAAAAACCAAAGAAGAACTATGGTAATCCTACTTGCAAAAACCAAAGAACTATAGTAATCCTACTTACAAAAACCAAAGAAGAACTATGGTAATCCTACTTACAAAAACCAAAGAAGAACTATGGTAATCCTACTTATAAAAACCAAAGAAGAACTATGGTAATCCTACTTATAAAAACCAAAGAAGAACTATGGTAATCCTACTTACAAAAACCAAAGAAGAACTATGGTAATCCTACTTACAAAAACCAAAGAAGAACTATGGTAATCCTACTTACAAAAACCAAAGAACTATAGTAATCCTACTTACAAAAACCAAAGAAGAACTATGGTAATCCTACTTATAAAAACCAAAGAAGAACTATGGTAATCCTACTTACAAAAACCAAAGAAGAACTATGGTAATCCTACTTACAAAAACCAAAGAAGAACTATGGTAATCCTACTTACAAAAACCAAAGAAGAACTATGGTAATCCTACTTACAAAAATCAAAGAAGAACTATGGTAATCCTACTTATAAAAACCAAAGAAGAACTATGGTAATCCTACTTATAAAAACCAAAGACGAACTATGGTAATCCTACTTATAAAAACCAAAGAAGAACTATGGTAATCCTACTTGCAAAAACCAAAGAAGAACTATGGTAATCCTACTTACAAAAACCAAAGAAGAACTATGGTAATTCTACTTATAAAAACCAAAGAAGAACTATGGTAATCCTACTTATAAAAACCAAAGAAGAACTATGGTAATCCTACTTATAAAAACCAAAGAAGAACTATGGTAATCCTACTTACAAAAACCAAAGAAGAACTATGGTAATCCTACTTATAAAAACCAAAGAACTATAGTAATCCTACTTACAAACACCAAAGAAGAATTATGGTAATCCTACTTATAAAAACCAAAGAAGAACTATGGTAATCCTACATATAAAAACCAAAGAAGAACTATGGTAATCCTACTTATAAAAACCAAAGAAGAACTATAGTAATCCTACTAATAAAAACCAAAGAAGAACTATGGTAATCCTACTTGCAAAAACCAAAGAAGAACTATGGTAATCCTACTTATAAAAACCAAAGAAGAACTATAATAATCCTACTTATAAAAACCAAAGAAGAACTATGGTAATCCTACTTATAAAAACCAAAGAAGAACTATGGTAATCCTACTTATAAAAACCAAAGAACTATAGTAATCCTACTTACAAAAACCAAAGAAGAACTATGGTAATCCTACTTATAAAAACCAAAGAAGAACTATGGTAATCCTACTTATTAAAACCAAAGAAGAACTATGGTAATCCTACTTATAAAAACCAAAGACGAACTATGGTAATCCTACTTACAAAAACCAAAGAAAAACTATGGTAATCCTACTTATAAAAACCAAAGAAGAACTATGGTAATCCTACTTATAAAAACCAAAGAAGAACTATGGTAATCCTACTTATAAAAACCAAAGAAGAACTATGGTAATCCTACTTATAAAAACCAAAGAAGAACTATGGTAATCCTACGTCTAAAAACCAAAGAAGAACTATGGTAATTCTACTTACAAAAACCAAAGAAGAACTATGGTAATCCTACTTATAAAAACCAAAGAAGAACTATGGTAATCCTACTTACAAAAACCAAAGAACTATGGTAATCCAACTTACAAAAACCAAAGAAGAACTATGGTAATCCTACTTACAAAAACCAAAGAAGAACTATGGTAATCCTACTTACAAAAACCAAAGAAGAACTATGGTAATCCTACTTACAAAAACCAAAGAACTATAGTAATCCTACTTACAAAAACCAAAGAAGAACTATGGTAATCCTACTTACAAAAACCAAAGAAGAACTATGGTAATCCTACTTATAAAAACCAAAGAAGAACTATGGTAATCCTACTTACAAAAACCAAAGAAGAACTATGGTAATCCTACTTATAAAAACCAAAGAAGAACTATGGTAATCCTACTTACAAAAACCAAAGAAGAACTATGGTAATCCTACTTATTAAAACCAAAGAAGAACTATGGTAATCCTACTTATAAAAACCAAAGACGAACTATGGTAATCCTACTTACAAAAACCAAAGAAAAACTATGGTAATCCTACTTATAAAAACCAAAGAAGAACTATGGTAATCCTACTTACAAAAACCAAAGAAGAACTATGGTAATCCTACTTACAAAAACCAAAGAACTATAGTAATCCTACTTACAAACACCAAAGAAGAATTATGGTAATCCTACTTATAAAAACCAAAGAAGAACTATGGTAATCCTACATATAAAAACCAAAGAAGAACTATGGTAATCCTACTTATAAAAACCAAAGAAGAACTATAGTAATCCTACTAATAAAAACCAAAGAAGAACTATGGTAATCCTACTTGCAAAAACCAAAGAAGAACTATGGTAATCCTACTTATAAAAACCAAAGAAGAACTATAATAATCCTACTTATAAAAACCAAAGAAGAACTATGGTAATCCTACTTATAAAAACCAAAGAAGAACTATGGTAATCCTACTTATAAAAACCAAAGAACTATAGTAATCCTACTTACAAAAACCAAAGAAGAACTATGGTAATCCTACTTATAAAAACCAAAGAAGAACTATGGTAATCCTACTTATTAAAACCAAAGAAGAACTATGGTAATCCTACTTATAAAAACCAAAGACGAACTATGGTAATCCTACTTACAAAAACCAAAGAAAAACTATGGTAATCCTACTTATAAAAACCAAAGAAGAACTATGGTAATCCTACTTATAAAAACCAAAGAAGAACTATGGTAATCCTACTTATAAAAACCAAAGAAGAACTATGGTAATCCTACTTATAAAAACCAAAGAAGAACTATGGTAATCCTACGTCTAAAAACCAAAGAAGAACTATGGTAATTCTACTTACAAAAACCAAAGAAGAACTATGGTAATCCTACTTATAAAAACCAAAGAAGAACTATGGTAATCCTACTTACAAAAACCAAAGAACTATGGTAATCCAACTTACAAAAACCAAAGAAGAACTATGGTAATCCTACTTACAAAAACCAAAGAAGAACTATGGTAATCCTACTTACAAAAACCAAAGAAGAACTATGGTAATCCTACTTACAAAAACCAAAGAACTATAGTAATCCTACTTACAAAAACCAAAGAAGAACTATGGTAATCCTACTTACAAAAACCAAAGAAGAACTATGGTAATCCTACTTATAAAAACCAAAGAAGAACTATGGTAATCCTACTTACAAAAACCAAAGAAGAACTATGGTAATCCTACTTATAAAAACCAAAGAAGAACTATGGTAATCCTACTTACAAAAACCAAAGAAGAACTATGGTAATCCTACTTATTAAAACCAAAGAAGAACTATGGTAATCCTACTTATAAAAACCAAAGACGAACTATGGTAATCCTACTTACAAAAACCAAAGAAAAACTATGGTAATCCTACTTATAAAAACCAAAGAAGAACTATGGTAATCCTACTTATAAAAACCAAAGAAGAACTATGGTAATCCTACTTATAAAAACCAAAGAAGAACTATGGTAATCCTACTTATAAAAACCAAAGAAGAACTATGGTAATCCTACGTCTAAAAACCAAAGAAGAACTATGGTAATTCTACTTACAAAAACCAAAGAAGAACTATGGTAATCCTACTTATTAAAACCAAAGAAGAACTATGGTAATCCTACTTACAAAAACCAAAGAACTATGGTAATCCAACTTACAAAAACCAAAGAAGAACTATGGTAATCCTACTTACAAAAACCAAAGAAGAACTATGGTAATCCTACTTACAAAAACCAAAGAAGAACTATGGTAATCCTACTTATAAAAACCAAAGAAGAACTATGGTAATCCTACTTACAAAAACCAAAGAAGAACTATGGTAATCCTACTTGCAAAAACCAAAGAACTATAGTAATCCTACTTACAAAAACCAAAGAAGAACTATGGTAATCCTACTTACAAAAACCAAAGAAGAACTATGGTAATCCTACTTATAAAAACCAAAGAAGAACTATGGTAATCCTACTTATAAAAACCAAAGAAGAACTATGGTAATCCTACTAACAAAAACCAAAGAAGAACTATGGTAATCCTACTTACAAAAACCAAAGAAGAACTATGGTAATCCTACTTACAAAAACCAAAGAACTATAGTAATCCTACTTACAAAAACCAAAGAAGAACTATGGTAATCCTACTTATAAAAACCAAAGAAGAACTATGGTAATCCTACTTATAAAAACCAAAGAAGAACTATGGTAATCCTACTTACAAAAACCAAAGAAGAACTATGGTAATCCTACTTACAAAAACCAAAGAAGAACTATGGTAATCCTACTTACAAAAACCAAAGAAGAACTATGGTAATCCTACTTACAAAAATCAAAGAAGAACTATGGTAATCCTACTTATAAAAACCAAAGAAGAACTATGGTAATCCTACTTATAAAAACCAAAGACGAACTATGGTAATCCTACTTATAAAAACCAAAGAAGAACTATGGTAATCCTACTTGCAAAAACCAAAGAAGAACTATGGTAATCCTACTTACAAAAACCAAAGAAGAACTATGGTAATTCTACTTATAAAAACCAAAGAAGAACTATGGTAATCCTACTTATAAAAACCAAAGAAGAACTATGGTAATCCTACTTATAAAAACCAAAGAAGAACTATGGTAATCCTACTTACAAAAACCAAAGAAGAACTATGGTAATCCTACTTATAAAAACCAAAGAACTATAGTAATCCTACTTACAAAAACCAAACAAGAACTATGGTAATTCTACTTATAAAAACCAAAGAAGAACTATGGTAATCCTACATATAAAAACCAAAGAAGAACTATGGTAATCCTACTTATAAAAACCAAAGAAGAACTATGGTAATCCTACATATAAAAACCAAAGAAGAACTATGGTAATCCTACATACAAAAACCAAAGAAGAACTATGGTAATCCTACTTATAAAAACCAAAGAAGAACTATGGTAATCCTAATTATAAAAACCAAAGAAGAACTATGGTAATCCTACTTACAAAAACAAAAGAAGAACTATAGTAATCCTACTTATAAAAACCAAAGAAGAACTATGGTAATCCTACTTGCAAAAACCAAAGAAGAACTATGGTAATCCTACTTATAAAAACCAAAGAAGAACTATAATAATCCTACTTATAAAAACCAAAGAAGAACTATGGTAATCCTACTTGCAAAAACCAAAGAAGAACTATGGTAATCCTACTTATAAAAACCAAAGAAGAACTATGGTAATCCTACTTACAAAAACCAAAGAAGAACTATGGTAATCCTACTTATAAAAACCAAAGAACTATAGTAATCCTACTTACAAAAACCAAACAAGAACTATGGTAATCCTACTTATAAAAACCAAAGAAGAACTATGGTAATTCTACTTATAAAAACCAAAGAAGAACTATGGTAATCCTACTTATAAAAACCAAAGACGAACTATGGTAATCCTACTTACAAAAACCAAAGAAGAACTATGGTAATCCTACTTATAAAAACCAAAGAAGAACTATGGTAATCCTACTTATAAAAACCAAAGAAGAACTATGGTAATCCTACTTATAAAAACCAAAGAAGAACTATGGTAATCCTACTTATAAAAACCAAAGAAGAACTATGGTAATCCTACTTATAAAAACCAAAGAAGAACTATGGTAATCCTACTTACAAAAACCAAAGAAGAACTATAGTAATCCTACTTATAAAAACCAAAGAAGAACTATGGTAATCCTACTTGCAAAAACCAAAGAAGAACTATGGTAATCCTACTTATAAAAACCAAAGAAGAACTATAATAATCCTACTTATAAAAACCAAAGAAGAACTATGGTAATCCTACTTATAAAAACCAAAGAAGAACTATGGTAATCCTACTTATAAAAACCAAAGAACTATAGTAATCCTACTTACAAAAACCAAAGAAGAACTATGGTAATCCTACTTATAAAAACCAAAGAAGAACTATGGTAATCCTACTTATTAAAACCAAAGAAGAACTATGGTAATCCTACTTATAAAAACCAAAGACGAACTATGGTAATCCTACATACAAAAACCAAAGAAAAACTATGGTAATCCTACTTATAAAAACCAAAGAAGAACTATGGTAATCCTACTTATAAAAACCAAAGAAGAACTATGGTAATCCTACTTATAAAAACCAAAGAAGAACTATGGTAATCCTACTTATAAAAACCAAAGAAGAACTATGGTAATCCTACGTCTAAAAACCAAAGAAGAACTATGGTAATTCTACTTACAAAAACCAAAGAAGAACTATGGTAATCCTACTTATAAAAACCAAAGAAGAACTATGGTAATCCTACTTACAAAAACCAAAGAACTATGGTAATCCAACTTACAAAAACCAAAGAAGAACTATGGTAATCCTACTTACAAAAACCAAAGAAGAACTATGGTAATCCTACTTACAAAAACCAAAGAAGAACTATGGTAATCCTACTTACAAAAACCAAAGAACTATAGTAATCCTACTTACAAAAACCAAAGAAGAACTATGGTAATCCTACTTACAAAAACCAAAGAAGAACTATGGTAATCCTACTTATAAAAACCAAAGAAGAACTATGGTAATCCTACTTACAAAAACCAAAGAAGAACTATGGTAATCCTACTTATAAAAACCAAAGAAGAACTATGGTAATCCTACTTACAAAAACCAAAGAAGAACTATGGTAATCCTACTTACAAAAACCAAAGAAGAACTATGGTAATCCTACTTACAAAAACCAAAGAAGAACTATGGTAATCCTACTTATAAAAACCAAAGAAGAACTATGGTAATCCTACTTACAAAAACCAAAGAAGAACTATGGTAATCCTACTTGCAAAAACCAAAGAACTATAGTAATCCTACTTACAAAAACCAAAGAAGAACTATGGTAATCCTACTTACAAAAACCAAAGAAGAACTATGGTAATCCTACTTATAAAAACCAAAGAAGAACTATGGTAATCCTACTTATAAAAACCAAAGAAGAACTATGGTAATCCTACTTACAAAAACCAAAGAAGAACTATGGTAATCCTACTTACAAAAACCAAAGAAGAACTATGGTAATCCTACTTACAAAAACCAAAGAACTATAGTAATCCTACTTACAAAAACCAAAGAAGAACTATGGTAATCCTACTTATAAAAACCAAAGAAGAACTATGGTAATCCTACTTACAAAAACCAAAGAAGAACTATGGTAATCCTACTTACAAAAACCAAAGAAGAACTATGGTAATCCTACTTACAAAAACCAAAGAAGAACTATGGTAATCCTACTTACAAAAATCAAAGAAGAACTATGGTAATCCTACTTATAAAAACCAAAGAAGAACTATGGTAATCCTACTTATAAAAACCAAAGACGAACTATGGTAATCCTACTTATAAAAACCAAAGAAGAACTATGGTAATCCTACTTACAAAAACCAAAGAAGAACTATGGTAATCCTACTTACAAAAACCAAAGAACTATAGTAATCCTACTTACAAACACCAAAGAAGAACTATGGTAATCCTACTTACAAAAACCAAAGAAGAACTATGGTAATCCTACTTACAAAAACCAAAGAAGAACTATGGTAATCCTACTTACAAAAATCAAAGAAGAACTATGGTAATCCTACTTATAAAAACCAAAGAAGAACTATGGTAATCCTACTTATAAAAACCAAAGACGAACTATGGTAATCCTACTTATAAAAACCAAAGAAGAACTATGGTAATCCTACTTGCAAAAACCAAAGAAGAACTATGGTAATCCTACTTACAAAAACCAAAGAAGAACTATGGTAATTCTACTTATAAAAACCAAAGAAGAACTATGGTAATCCTACTTATAAAAACCAAAGAAGAACTATGGTAATCCTACTTATAAAAACCAAAGAAGAACTATGGTAATCCTACTTACAAAAACCAAAGAAGAACTATGGTAATCCTACTTATAAAAACCAAAGAAGAACTATGGTAATCCTACTTACAAAAACCAAAGAAGAACTATGGTAATCCTACTTGCAAAAACCAAAGAACTATAGTAATCCTACTTACAAAAACCAAAGAAGAACTATGGTAATCCTACTTACAAAAACCAAAGAAGAACTATGGTAATCCTACTTATAAAAACCAAAGAAGAACTATGGTAATCCTACTTATAAAAACCAAAGAAGAACTATGGTAATCCTACTTACAAAAACCAAAGAAGAACTATGGTAATCCTACTTACAAAAACCAAAGAAGAACTATGGTAATCCTACTTACAAAAACCAAAGAACTATAGTAATCCTACTTACAAAAACCAAAGAAGAACTATGGTAATCCTACTTATAAAAACCAAAGAAGAACTATGGTAATCCTACTTACAAAAACCAAAGAAGAACTATGGTAATCCTACTTACAAAAACCAAAGAAGAACTATGGTAATCCTACTTACAAAAACCAAAGAAGAACTATGGTAATCCTACTTACAAAAATCAAAGAAGAACTATGGTAATCCTACTTATAAAAACCAAAGAAGAACTATGGTAATCCTACTTATAAAAACCAAAGACGAACTATGGTAATCCTACTTATAAAAACCAAAGAAGAACTATGGTAATCCTACTTACAAAAACCAAAGAAGAACTATGGTAATCCTACTTACAAAAACCAAAGAACTATAGTAATCCTACTTACAAACACCAAAGAAGAACTATGGTAATCCTACTTACAAAAACCAAAGAAGAACTATGGTAATCCTACTTACAAAAACCAAAGAAGAACTATGGTAATCCTACTTACAAAAATCAAAGAAGAACTATGGTAATCCTACTTATAAAAACCAAAGAAGAACTATGGTAATCCTACTTATAAAAACCAAAGACGAACTATGGTAATCCTACTTATAAAAACCAAAGAAGAACTATGGTAATCCTACTTGCAAAAACCAAAGAAGAACTATGGTAATCCTACTTACAAAAACCAAAGAAGAACTATGGTAATTCTACTTATAAAAACCAAAGAAGAACTATGGTAATCCTACTTATAAAAACCAAAGAAGAACTATGGTAATCCTACTTATAAAAACCAAAGAAGAACTATGGTAATCCTACTTACAAAAACCAAAGAAGAACTATGGTAATCCTACTTATAAAAACCAAAGAACTATAGTAATCCTACTTACAAACACCAAAGAAGAACTATGGTAATCCTACTTATAAAAACCAAAGAAGAACTATGGTAATCCTACATATAAAAACCAAAGAAGAACTATGGTAATCCTACTTATAAAAACCAAAGAAGAACTATGGTAATCCTACATATAAAAACCAAAGAAGAACTATGGTAATCCTACATACAAAAACCAAAGAAGAACTATGGTAATCCTACTTATAAAAACCAAAGAAGAACTATGGTAATCCTAATTATAAAAACCAAAGAAGAACTATGGTAATCCTACTTACAAAAACAAAAGAAGAACTATAGTAATCCTACTTATAAAAACCAAAGAAGAACTATGGTAATCCTACTTGCAAAAACCAAAGAAGAACTATGGTAATCCTACTTATAAAAACCAAAGAAGAACTATAATAATCCTACTTATAAAAACCAAAGAAGAACTATGGTAATCCTACTTGCAAAAACCAAAGAAGAACTATGGTAATCCTACTTATAAAAACCAAAGAAGAACTATGGTAATCCTACTTACAAAAACCAAAGAAGAACTATGGTAATCCTACTTATAAAAACCAAAGAACTATAGTAATCCTACTTACAAAAACCAAACAAGAACTATGGTAATCCTACTTATAAAAACCAAAGAAGAACTATGGTAATTCTACTTATAAAAACCAAAGAAGAACTATGGTAATCCTACTTATAAAAACCAAAGACGAACTATGGTAATCCTACTTACAAAAACCAAAGAAGAACTATGGTAATCCTACTTATAAAAACCAAAGAAGAACTATGGTAATCCTACTTATAAAAACCAAAGAAGAACTATGGTAATCCTACTTATAAAAACCAAAGAAGAACTATGGTAATCCTACTTATAAAAACCAAAGAAGAACTATGGTAATCCTACTTATAAAAACCAAAGAAGAACTATGGTAATCCTACTTACAAAAACCAAAGAAGAACTATAGTAATCCTACTTATAAAAACCAAAGAAGAACTATGGTAATCCTACTTGCAAAAACCAAAGAAGAACTATGGTAATCCTACTTATAAAAACCAAAGAAGAACTATAATAATCCTACTTATAAAAACCAAAGAAGAACTATGGTAATCCTACTTATAAAAACCAAAGAAGAACTATGGTAATCCTACTTATAAAAACCAAAGAACTATAGTAATCCTACTTACAAAAACCAAAGAAGAACTATGGTAATCCTACTTATAAAAACCAAAGAAGAACTATGGTAATCCTACTTATTAAAACCAAAGAAGAACTATGGTAATCCTACTTATAAAAACCAAAGACGAACTATGGTAATCCTACATACAAAAACCAAAGAAAAACTATGGTAATCCTACTTATAAAAACCAAAGAAGAACTATGGTAATCCTACTTATAAAAACCAAAGAAGAACTATGGTAATCCTACTTATAAAAACCAAAGAAGAACTATGGTAATCCTACTTATAAAAACCAAAGAAGAACTATGGTAATCCTACGTCTAAAAACCAAAGAAGAACTATGGTAATTCTACTTACAAAAACCAAAGAAGAACTATGGTAATCCTACTTATAAAAACCAAAGAAGAACTATGGTAATCCTACTTACAAAAACCAAAGAACTATGGTAATCCAACTTACAAAAACCAAAGAAGAACTATGGTAATCCTACTTACAAAAACCAAAGAAGAACTATGGTAATCCTACTTACAAAAACCAAAGAAGAACTATGGTAATCCTACTTACAAAAACCAAAGAACTATAGTAATCCTACTTACAAAAACCAAAGAAGAACTATGGTAATCCTACTTACAAAAACCAAAGAAGAACTATGGTAATCCTACTTATAAAAACCAAAGAAGAACTATGGTAATCCTACTTACAAAAACCAAAGAAGAACTATGGTAATCCTACTTATAAAAACCAAAGAAGAACTATGGTAATCCTACTTACAAAAACCAAAGAAGAACTATGGTAATCCTACTTACAAAAACCAAAGAAGAACTATGGTAATCCTACTTACAAAAACCAAAGAAGAACTATGGTAATCCTACTTATAAAAACCAAAGAAGAACTATGGTAATCCTACTTACAAAAACCAAAGAAGAACTATGGTAATCCTACTTGCAAAAACCAAAGAACTATAGTAATCCTACTTACAAAAACCAAAGAAGAACTATGGTAATCCTACTTACAAAAACTAAAGAAGAACTATGGTAATCCTACTTATAAAAACCAAAGAAGAACAATGGTAATCCTACTTATAAAAACCAAAGAAGAACTATGGTAATCCTACTTACAAAAACCAAAGAAGAACTATGGTAATCCTACTTACAAAAACCAAAGAAGAACTATGGTAATCCTACTTACAAAAACCAAAGAACTATAGTAATCCTACTTACAAAAACCAAAGAAGAACTATGGTAATCCTACTTATAAAAACCAAAGAAGAACTATGGTAATCCTACTTACAAAAACCAAAGAAGAACTATGGTAATCCTACTTACAAAAACCAAAGAAGAACTATGGTAATCCTACTTACAAAAACCAAAGAAGAACTATGGTAATCCTACTTACAAAAATCAAAGAAGAACTATGGTAATCCTACTTATAAAAACCAAAGAAGAACTATGGTAATCCTACTTATAAAAACCAAAGACGAACTATGGTAATCCTACTTATAAAAACCAAAGAAGAACTATGGTAATCCTACTTACAAAAACCAAAGAAGAACTATGGTAATCCTACTTACAAAAACCAAAGAACTATAGTAATCCTACTTACAAACACCAAAGAAGAACTATGGTAATCCTACTTATAAAAACCAAAGAAGAACTATGGTAATCCTACATATAAAAACCAAAGAAGAACTATGGTAATCCTACTTATAAAAACCAAAGAAGAACTATGGTAATCCTACTTATAAAAACCAAAGAAGAACTATGGTAATCCTACTTATAAAAACCAAAGAAGAACTATGGTAATCCTACATATAAAAACCAAACAAGAACTATGGTAATCCTACTTACAAAAACTAAAGAAGAACTATGGTAATCCTACTTACAAAAACCAAAGAAGAACTATGGTAATCCTACTTATAAAAACCAAAGAAGAACTATGGTAATCCTACTTATAAAAACCAAAGAAGAACTATGGTAATCCTACTTACAAAAACCAAAGAAGAACTATGGTAATCCTACTTACAAAAACCAAAGAAGAACTATGGTAATCCTACTTATAAAAACCAAAGAAGAACTATGGTAATCCTACTTATAAAAACCAAAGAAGAACTATGGTAATCCTACTTACAAAAACCAAAGAAGAACTATGGTAATCCTACTTACAAAAACCAAAGACGAACTATGGTAATCCTACTTACAAAAACCAAAGAACTATGGTAATCCTACTTACAAAAACCAAAGAAGAACTATGGTAATCCTACTTACAAAAACCAAAGAAGAACTATGGTAATCCTACTTACAAAAACCAAAGAAGAACTATGGTAATCCTACTTATAAAAACCAAAGAAGAACTATGGTAATCCTACTTATAAAAACCAAAGACGAACTATGGTAATCCTACTTATAAAAACCAAAGAAGAACTATGGTAATCCTACTTACAAAAACCAAAGAAGAACTATGGTAATCCTACTTACAAAAACCAAAGAACTATAGTAATCCTACTTACAAACACCAAAGAAGAACTATGGTAATCCTACTTATAAAAACCAAAGAAGAACTATGGTAATCCTACATATAAAAACCAAAGAAGAACTATGGTAATCCTACTTATAAAAACCAAAGAAGAACTATGGTAATCCTACTTATAAAAACCAAAGAAGAACTATGGTAATCCTACTTATAAAAACCAAAGAAGAACTATGGTAATCCTACATATAAAAACCAAACAAGAACTATGGTAATCCTACTTATAAAAACCAAAGAAGAACTATGGTAATCCTACATATAAAAACCAAAGAAGAACTATGGTAATCCTACTTACAAAAACTAAAGAAGAACTATGGTAATCCTACTTACAAAAACCAAAGAAGAACTATGGTAATCCTACTTATAAAAACCAAAGAAGAACTATGGTAATCCTACTTATAAAAACCAAAGAAGAACTATGGTAATCCTACTTACAAAAACCAAAGAAGAACTATGGTAATCCTACTTACAAAAACCAAAGAAGAACTATGGTAATCCTACTTATAAAAACCAAAGAAGAACTATGGTAATCCTACTTATAAAAACCAAAGAAGAACTATGGTGATCCTACTTACAAAAACCAAAGAAGAACTATGGTAATCCTACTTACAAAAACCAAAGACGAACTATGGTAATCCTACTTACAAAAACCAAAGAACTATAGTAATCCTACTTACAAAAACCAAAGAAGAACTATGGTAATCCTACTTACAAAAACCAAAGAAGAACTATGGTAATCCTACTTACAAAAACCAAAGAAGAACTATGGTAATCCTACTTATAAAAAACAAAGAAGAACTATGGTAATCCTACTTATAAAAACCAAAGACGAACTATGGTAATCCTACTTATAAAAACCAAAGAAGAACTATGGTAATCCTACTTACAAAAACCAAAGAAGAACTATGGTAATCCTACTTACAAAAACCAAAGAACTATAGTAATCCTACTTACAAACACCAAAGAAGAACTATGGTAATCCTACGTATAAAAACCATAGAAGAACTATGGTAATCCTACATATAAAAACCAAAGAAGAACTATGGTAATCCTACTTATAAAAACCAAAGAAGAACTATGGTAATCCTAATTATAAAAACCAAAGAAGAACTATGGTAATCCTACTTATAAAAACCAAAGAAGAACTATGGTAATCCTACTTACAAAAACCAAAGAAGAACTATGGTAATCCTACTTATAAAAACCAAAGAACTATAGTAATCCTACTTACAAAAACCAAAGAAGAACTATGGTAATCCTACTTACAAAAACCAAAGAAGAACTATGGTAATCCTACTTATAAAAACCAAAGAAGAACTATGGTAATCCTACTTATTAAAACCAAAGAAGAACTATGGTAATCCTACTTATAAAAACCAAAGACGAACTATGGTAATCCTACATACAAAAACCAAAGAAGAACTATGGTAATCCTACTTACAAAAACCAAAGAAGAACTATGGTAATCCTACTTACAAAAACCAAAGAAGAACTATGGTAATCCTACTTATAAAAACCAAAGAAGAACTATGGTAATCCTACTTACAAAAACCAAAGAAGAACTATGGTAATCCTACTTACAAAAACCAAAGAAGAACTATGGTAATCCTACTTACAAAAACCAAAGAAGAACTATGGTAATCCTACTTATAAAAACCAAAGAAGAACTATGGTAATCCTACTTATTAAAACCAAAGAAGAACTATGGTAATCCTACTTATAAAAACCAAAGACGAACTATGGTAATCCTACATACAAAAACCAAAGAAAAACTATGGTAATCCTACTTATAAAAACCAAAGAAGAACTATGGTAATCCTACTTATTAAAACCAAAGAAGAACTATGGTAATCCTACTTATAAAAACCAAAGAAGAACTATGGTAATCCTACTTATAAAAACCAAAGAAGAACTATGGTAATCCTACGTCTAAAAACCAAAGAAGAACTATGGTAATTCTACTTACAAAAACCAAAGAAGAACTATGGTAATCCTACTTATAAAAACCAAAGAAGAACTATGGTAATCCTACTTACAAAAACCAAAGAACTATGGTAATCCAACTTACAAAAACCAAAGAAGAACTATGGTAATCCTACTTATAAAAACCAAAGAAGAACTATGGTAATCCTACTTACAAAAACCAAAGAAGAACTATGGTAATCCTACTTACAAAAACCAAAGAAGAACTATGGTAATCCTACTTACAAAAACCAAAGAAGAACTATGGTAATCCTACTTATAAAAACCAAAGAAGAACTATGGTAATCCTACTTACAAAAACCAAAGAAGAACTATGGTAATCCTACTTGCAAAAACCAAAGAACTATAGTAATCCTACTTACAAAAACCAAAGAAGAACTATGGTAATCCTACTTACAAAAACCAAAGAAGAACTATGGTAATCCTACTTATAAAAACCAAAGAAGAACTATGGTAATCCTACTTATAAAAACCAAAGAAGAACTATGGTAATCCTACTTACAAAAACCAAAGAAGAACTATGGTAATCCTACTTACAAAAACCAAAGAAGAACTATGGTAATCCTACTTACAAAAACCAAAGAACTATAGTAATCCTACTTACAAAAACCAAAGAAGAACTATGGTAATCCTACTTATAAAAACCAAAGAAGAACTATGGTAATCCTACTTATAAAAACCAAAGAAGAACTATGGTAATCCTACTTACAAAAACCAAAGAAGAACTATGGTAATCCTACTTACAAAAACCAAAGAAGAACTATGATAATCCTACTTACAAAAACCAAAGAAGAACTATAATAATCCTACTTACAAAAATCAAAGAAGAACTATGGTAATCCTACTTATAAAAACCAAAGAAGAACTATGGTAATCCTACTTATAAAAACCAAAGACGAACTATGGTAATCCTACTTATAAAAACCAAAGAAGAACTATGGTAATCCTACTTGCAAAAACCAAAGAAGAACTATGGTAATCCTACTTACAAAAACCAAAGAAGAACTATGGTAATTCTACTTACAAAAACCAAAGAAGAACTATGGTAATCCTACTTATAAAAACCAAAGAAGAACTATGGTAATCCTACTTATAAAAACCAAAGAAGAACTATGGTAATCCTACTTATAAAAACCAAAGAAGAACTATGGTAATCCTACTTATAAAAACCAAAGAAGAACTATGGTAATCCTACTTACAAACACCAAAGAAGAACTATAGTAATCCTACTTATAAAAACCAAAGAAGAACTATGGTAATCCTACATATAAAAACCAAAGAAGAACTATGGTAATCCTACTTATAAAAACCAAAGAAGAACTATGGTAATCCTACATATAAAAACCAAACAAGAACTATGGTAATCCTACTTATAAAAACCAAAGACGAACTATGGTAATCCTACATACAAAAACCAAAGAAGAACTATGGTAATCCTACTTACAAAAACCAAAGAAGAACTATGGTAATCCTACTTACAAAAACCAAAGAAGAACTATGGTAATCCTACTTATAAAAACCAAAGAAGAACTATGGTAATCCTACTTATTAAAACCAAAGAAGAACTATGGTAATCCTACTTATAAAAACCAAAGACGAACTATGGTAATCCTACATACAAAAACCAAAGAAAAACTATGGTAATCCTACTTATAAAAACCAAAGAAGAACTATGGTAATCCTACTTATTAAAACCAAAGAAGAACTATGGTAATCCTACTTATAAAAACCAAAGAAGAACTATGGTAATCCTACTTACAAAAACCAAAGAACTATGGTAATCCAACTTACAAAAACCAAAGAAGAACTATGGTAATCCTACTTATAAAAACCAAAGAAGAACTATGGTAATCCTACTTACAAAAACCAAAGAAGAACTATGGTAATCCTACTTACAAAAACCAAAGAAGAACTATGGTAATCCTACTTACAAAAACCAAAGAAGAACTATGGTAATCCTACTTATAAAAACCAAAGAAGAACTATGGTAATCCTACTTACAAAAACCAAAGAAGAACTATGGTAATCCTACTTGCAAAAACCAAAGAACTATAGTAATCCTACTTACAAAAACCAAAGAAGAACTATGGTAATCCTACTTACAAAAACCAAAGAAGAACTATGGTAATCCTACTTATAAAAACCAAAGAAGAACTATGGTAATCCTACTTATAAAAACCAAAGAAGAACTATGGTAATCCTACTTACAAAAACCAAAGAAGAACTATGGTAATCCTACTTACAAAAACCAAAGAAGAACTATGGTAATCCTACTTACAAAAACCAAAGAACTATAGTAATCGTACTTACAAAAACCAAAGAAGAACTATGGTAATCCTACTTATAAAAACCAAAGAAGAACTATGGTAATCCTACATATAAAAACCAAAGAAGAACTATGGTAATCCTACTTACAAAAACCAAAGAAGAACTATGGTAATCCTACTTACAAAAACCAAAGAAGAACTATGATAATCCTACTTACAAAAACCAAAGAAGAACTATAATAATCCTACTTACAAAAATCAAAGAAGAACTATGGTAATCCTACTTATAAAAACCAAAGAAGAACTATGGTAATCCTACTTATAAAAACCAAAGACGAACTATGGTAATCCTACTTATAAAAACCAAAGAAGAACTATGGTAATCCTACTTGCAAAAACCAAAGAAGAACTATGGTAATCCTACTTACAAAAACCAAAGAAGAACTATGGTAATTCTACTTACAAAAACCAAAGAAGAACTATGGTAATCCTACTTATAAAAACCAAAGAAGAACTATGGTAATCCTACTTATAAAAACCAAAGAAGAACTATGGTAATCCTACTTATAAAAACCAAAGAAGAACTATGGTAATCCTACTTATAAAAACCAAAGAAGAACTATGGTAATCCTACTTACAAACACCAAAGAAGAACTATAGTAATCCTACTTATAAAAACCAAAGAAGAACTATGGTAATCCTACATATAAAAACCAAAGAAGAACTATGGTAATCCTACTTATAAAAACCAAAGAAGAACTATGGTAATCCTACATATAAAAACCAAACAAGAACTATGGTAATCCTACTTATAAAAACCAAAGAAGAACTATGGTAATCCTACATATAAAAACCAAAGAAGAACTATGGTAATCCTACTTACAAAAACCAAAGAAGAACTATGGTAATCCTACTTACAAAAACCAAAGAAGAACTATGGTAATCCTACTTATAAAAACCAAAGAAGAACTATGGTAATCCTACTTACAAAAACCAAAGAAGAACTATGGTAATCCTACTTACAAAAACCAAAGACGAACTATGGTAATCCTACTTACAAAAACCAAAGAACTATAGTAATCCTACTTACAAAAACCAAAGAAGAACTATGGTAATCCTACTTACAAAAACCAAAGAAGAACTATGGTAATCCTACTTACAAAAACCAAAGAAGAACTATGGTAATCCTACTTATAAAAACCAAAGAAGAACTATGGTAATCCTACTTATAAAAACCAAAGACGAACTATGGTAATCCTACTTATAAAAACCAAAGAAGAACTATGGTAATCCTACTTACAAAAACCAAAGAAGAACTATGGTAATCCTACTTACAAAAACCAAAGAACTATAGTAATCCTACTTACAAACACCAAAGAAGAACTATGGTAATCCTACTTATAAAAACCATAGAAGAACTATGGTAATCCTACATATAAAAACCAAAGAAGAACTATGGTAATCCTACTTATAAAAACCAAAGAAGAACTATGGTAATCCTACTTATAAAAACCAAAGAAGAACTATGGTAATCCTACTTATAAAAACCAAAGAAGAACTATGGTAATCCTACTTACAAAAACCAAAGAAGAACTATGGTAATCCTACTTATAAAAACCAAAGAAGAACTATGGTAATCCTACTTATAAAAACCAAAGAAGAACTATGGTAATCCTACATATAAAAACCAAAGAAGAACTATGGTAATCCTACTTACAAAAACCAAAGAAGAACTATGGTAATCCTACTTACAAAAACCAAAGAAGAACTATGGTAATCCTACTTATAAAAACCAAAGAAGAACTATGGTAATCCTACTTACAAAAACCAAAGAAGAACTATGGTAATCCTACTTATAAAAACCAAAGAAGAACTATGGTAATCCTACTTATAAAAACCAAAGAAGAACTATGGTAATCCTACTTATAAAAACCAAAGAAGAACTATGGTAATCCTACTTATAAAAACCAAAGAAGAACTATAGTAATCCTACTTATAAAAACCAAAGAAGAACTATGGTAATCCTACTTACAAAAACCAAAGAAGAACTATAGTAATCCTACTTATAAAAACCAAAGAAGAACTATGGTAATCCTACTTGCAAAAACCAAAGAAGAACTATGGTAATCCTACTTATAAAAACCAAAGAAGAACTATAATAATCCTACTTATAAAAACCAAAGAAGAACTATGGTAATCCTACTTATAAAAACCAAAGAAGAACTATGGTAATCCTACTTACAAAAACCAAAGAAGAACTATGGTAATCCTACTTATAAAAACCAAAGAACTATAGTAATCCTACTTACAAAAACCAAACAAGAACTATGGTAATCCTACTTATAAAAACCAAAGAAGAACTATGGTAATCCTACTTATAAAAACCAATGAAGAACTATGGTAATCCTACTTATAAAAACCAAAGAAGAACTATGGTAATCCTACTTATAAAAACCAAAGAAGAACTATGGTAATCCTACTTATAAAAACCAATGAAGAACTATGGTAATCCTACTTATAAAAACCAAAGAAGAACTATGGTAATCCTACTTATAAAAACCAAAGAAGAACTATGGTAATCCTACTTATAAACACCAAAGAAGAACTATGGTAATCCTACTTACAAAAACCAAAGAAGAACTATAGTAATCCTACTTATAAAAACCAAAGAAGAACTATGGTAATTCTACTTACAAAAACCAAAGAAGAACTATGGTAATCCTACTTACAAAAACCAAAGAAGAACTATGGTAATCCTACTTATAAAAACCAAAGAAGAACTATGGTAATCCTACTTATAAAAACCAAAAAAGAACTATGGTAATCCTACTTATAAAAACCAAAGAAGAACTATGGTAATCCTACTTATAAAAACCAAAGAAGAACTATGGTAATCCTACTTATAAAAACCAAAGAAGAACTATGGTAATCCTACTTATAAAAACCAAAGAAGAACTATGGTAATCCTACTTATAAAAACCAAAGAAGAACTATGGTAATCCTACTTATAAAAACCAAAGAAGAACTATGGTAATCCTACTTACAAAAACCAAAGAAGAACTATGGTAATCCTACTTATAAAAACCAAAGAAGAACTATGGTAATCCTACTTATAAAAACCAAAGAAGAACTATGGTAATCCTACTTACAAAAACCAAAGAAGAACTATGGTAATCCTACTTACAAAAACCAAAGACGAACTATGGTAATCCTACTTACAAAAACCAAAGAACTATAGTAATCCTACTTACAAAAACCAAAGAAGAACTATGGTAATCCTACTTACAAAAACCAAAGAAGAACTATGGTAATCCTACTTACAAAAACCAAAGAAGAACTATGGTAATCCTACTTATAAAAACCAAAGAAGAACTATGGTAATCCTACTTATAAAAACCAAAGACGAACTATGGTAATCCTACTTATAAAAACCAAAGAAGAACTATGGTAATCCTACTTACAAAAACCAAAGAAGAACTATGATAATCCTACTTACAAAAACCAAAGAACTATAGTAATCCTACTTACAAACACCAAAGAAGAACTATGGTAATCCTACTTATAAAAACCATAGAAGAACTATGGTAATCCTACATATAAAAACCAAAGAAGAACTATGGTAATCCTACTTATAAAAACCAAAAAAGAACTATGGTAATCCTACTTACAAAAACCAAAGAAGAACTATGGTAATCCTACTTACAAAAACCAAAGAAGAACTATGGTAATCCTACTTATAAAAACCAAAGAAGAACTATGGTAATCCTACTTATAAAAACCAAAGAAGAACTATGGTAATCCTACTTATAAAAACCAAAGAAGAACTATGGTAATCCTACTTACAAAAACCAAAGAAGAACTATGGTAATCCTACTTACAAAAACCAAAGAAGAACTATGGTAATCCTACTTATAAAAACCAAAGAAGAACTATGGTAATCCTACTTACAAAAACCAAAGAAGAACTATGGTAATCCTACTTATAAAAACCAAAGAAGAACTATGGTAATCCTACTTATAAAAACCAAAGAAGAACTATGGTAATCCTACTTATAAAAACCAAAGAAGAACTATGGTAATCCTACTTATAAAAACCAAAGAAGAACTATGGTAATCCTACTTATAAAAACCAAAGAAGAACTATGGTAATCCTACTTACAAAAACCAAAGAAGAACTATAGTAATCCTACTTATAAAAACCAAAGAAGAACTATGGTAATCCTACTTGCAAAAACCAAAGAAGAACTATGGTAATCCTACTTATAAAAACCAAAGAAGAACTATAATAATCCTACTTATAAAAACCAAAGAAGAACTATGGTAATCCTACTTATAAAAACCAAAGAAGAACTATGGTAATCCTACTTACAAAAACCAAAGAAGAACTATGGTAATCCTACTTATAAAAACCAAAGAACTATAGTAATCCTACTTACAAAAACCAAACAAGAACTATGGTAATCCTACTTATAAAAACCAAAGAAGAACTATGGTAATCCTACTTATAAAAACCAAAGAAGAACTATGGTAATCCTACTTATAAAAACCAAAGAAGAACTATGGTAATCCTACTTACAAAAACCAAAGAAGAACTATGGTAATCCTACTTATAAACACCAAAGAAGAACTATGGTAATCCTACTTATAAAAACCAAAGAAGAACTATGGTAATTCTACTTACAAAAACCAAAGAAGAACTATGGTAATCCTACTAATAAAAACCAAAGAAGAACTATGGTAATCCTACTTACAAAAACCAAAGAACTATGGTAATCCAACTTACAAAAACCAAAGAAGAACTATGGTAATCCTACTTACAAAAACCAAAGAAGAACTATGGTAATCCTACTTACAAAAACCAAAGAAGAACTATGGTAATCCTACTTACAAAAACCAAAGAACTATAGTAATCCTACTTACAAAAACCAAAGAAGAACTATGGTAATCCTACTTACAAAAACCAAAGAAGAACTATGGTAATCCTACTTATAAAAACCAAAGAAAAACTATGGTAATCCTACTTACAAAAACCAAAGAAGAACTATGGTAATCCTACTTATAAAAACCAAAGAAGAACTATGGTAATCCTACTTACAAAAACCAAAGAAGAACTATGGTAATCCTACTTACAAAAACCAAAGAAGAACTATGGTAATCCTACTTACAAAAACCAAAGAAGAACTATGGTAATCCTACTTATAAAAACCAAAGAAGAACTATGGTAATCCTACTTACAAAAACCAAAGAAGAACTATGGTAATCCTACTTGCAAAAACCAAAGAACTATAGTAATCCTACTTACAAAAACCAAAGAAGAACTATGGTAATCCTACTTACAAAAACCAAAGAAGAACTATGGTAATCCTACTTATAAAAACCAAAGAAGAACTATGGTAATCCTACTTATAAAAACCAAAGAAGAACTATGGTAATCCTACTTACAAAAACCAAAGAAGAACTATGGTAATCCTACTTACAAAAACCAAAGAAGAACTATGGTAATCCTACTTACAAAAACCAAAGAACTATAGTAATCCTACTTACAAAAACCAAAGAAGAACTATGGTAATCCTACTTATAAAAACCAAAGAAAAACTATGGTAATCCTACTTATAAAAACCAAAGAAGAACTATGGTAATCCTACTTACAAAAACCAAAGAAGAACTATGGTAATCCTACTTACAAAAACCAAAGAAGAACTATGGTAATCCTACTTACAAAAACCAAAGAAGAACTATGGTAATCCTACTTACAAAAACCAAAGAAGAACTATGGTAATCCTACTTATAAAAACCAAAGAAGAACTATGGTAATCCTACTTATAAAAACCAAAGACGAACTATGGTAATCCTACTTATAAAAACCAAAGAAGAACTATGGTAATCCTACTTACAAAAACCAAAGAAGAACTATGGTAATCCTACTTACAAAAACCAAAGAACTATAGTAATCCTACTTACAAACAACAAAGAAGAACTATGGTAATCCTACTTACAAAAACCAAAGAAGAACTACGGTAATCCTACATATAAAAACCAAAGAAGAACTATGGTAATCCTACTTATAAAAACCAAAAAAGAACTATGGTAATCCTACTTGCAAAAACAAAAGAAGAACTATGGTAATCCTACTTATAAAAACCAAAGAAGAACTATAGTAATCCTACTTATAAAAACCAAAGAAGAACTATGGTAATCCTACTTATAAAAACCAAAGAAGAACTATGGTAATCCTACTTACAAAAACCAAAGAAGAACTATGGTAATCCTACTTACAAAACCCAAAGAAGAACTATGGTAATCCTACTTACAAAAACCAAAGAAGAACTATGGTAATCCTACTTATAAAAACCAAAGAAGAACTATGGTAATCCTACTTACAAAAACCAAAGAACAACTATGGTAATCCTACTTACAAAAACCAAAGAACAACTATGGTAATCCTACTTACAAAAACCAAAGAACAACTATGGTAATCCTACTTACAAAAACCAAAGAAGAACTATGGTAATCCTACTTACAAAAACCAAAGAACAACTATGGTAATCCTACTTACAAAAACCAAAGAAGAACTATGGTAATCCTACTTACAAAAACCAAAGAAGAACTATGGTAATCCTACATATAAAAACCAAAGAAGAACTATGGTAATCCTACTTACAAAAACCAAAGAAGAACTATGGTAATCCTACTTACAAAAACCAAAGAAGAACTATGGTAATCCTACTTATAAAAACCAAAGAAGAACTATGGTAATCCTACTTACAAAAACCAAAGAAGAACTATGGTAATCCTACTTATAAAAACCAAAGAAGAACTATGGTAATCCTACTTGCAAAAACAAAAGAAGAACTATGGTAATCCTACTTATAAAAACCAAAGAAGAACTATAGTAATCCTACTTATAAAAACCAAAGAAGAACTATGGTAATCCTACTTATAAAAACCAAAGAAGAACTATGGTAATCCTACTTACAAAAACCAAAGAAGAACTATGGTAATCCTACTTACAAAACCCAAAGAAGAACTATGGTAATCCTACTTACAAAAACCAAAGAAGAACTATGGTAATCCTACTTATAAAAACCAAAGAAGAACTATGGTAATCCTACTTACAAAAACCAAAGAAGAACTATGGTAATCCTACTTACAAAAACCAAAGAACTATAGTAATCCTACTTACAAAAACCAAAGAAGAACTATGGTAATCCTACTTACAAAAACCAAAGAAGAACTATGGTAATCCTACTTATAAAAACCAAAGAAGAACTATGGTAATCCTACTTACAAAAACCAAAGAAGAACTATGGTAATCCTACTTACAAAAACCAAATACGAACTATGGTAATCCTACTTACAAAAACCAAAGAACTATAGTAATCCTACTTACAAAAACCAAAGAATAACTATGGTAATCCTACTTACAAAAACCAAAGAAGAACTATGGTAATCCTACTTACAAAAACCAAAGAAGAACTATGGTAATCCTACTTATAAAAACCCAAGAAGAACTATGGTAATCCTACTTATAAAAACCAAAGACGAACTATGGTAATCCTACTTATAAAAACCAAAGAAGAACTATGGTAATCCTACTTACAAAAACCAAAGAAGAACTATGATAATCCTACTTACAAAAACCAAAGAACTATAGTAATCCTACTTACAAACACCAAAGAAGAACTATGGTAATCCTACTTATAAAAACCAAAGAAGAACTATGGTAATCCTACATGTAAAAACCAAAGAAGAACTATGGTAATCCTACTTACAAAAACCAAAAAAGAACTATGGTAATCCTACTTATAAAAACCAAAAAAGAACTATGGTAATCCTACTTACAAAAACCAAAGAAGAACTATGGTAATCCTACTTATAAAAACCAAAGAAGAACTATGGTAATCCTACTTATAAAAACCAAAGAAGAACTATGGTAATCCTACTTATAAAAACCAAAGAAGAACTATGGTAATCCTACTTATAAAAACCAAAGAAGAACTATGGTAATCCTACTTACAAAAACCAAAGAAGAACTATAGTAATCCTACTTATAAAAACCAAAGAAGAACTATGGTAATCCTACTTATAAAAACCAAAGAAGAACTATGGTAATCCTACTTATAAAAACCAAAGAAGAACTATGGTAATCCTACTTATAAAAACCAAAGAAGAACTATGGTAATCCTACTTATAAAAACCAAAGAAGAACTATAGTAATCCTACTTACAAAAACCAAAGAAGAACTATGGTAATCCTACTTATAAAAACCAAAGAAGAACTATGGTAATCCTACTTACAAAAACCAAAGAAGAACTATAGTAATCCTACTTATAAAAACCAAAAAAGAACTATGGTAATCCTACTTATAAAAACCAAAGAAGAACTATGGTAATCCTACTTACAAAAACCAAAGAAGAACTATGGTAATCCTACTTACAAAAACCAAAGAACTATGGTAATCCTACTTATAAAAACCAAAGAAGAACTATGGTAATCCTACTTATAAAAACCAAAGAAGAACTATGGTAATCCTACTTATAAAAACCAAAGAAGAACTATGGTAATCCTACTTATAAAAACCAAAGAAGAACTATGGTAATCCTACATATAAAAACCAAAGAAGAACTATGGTAATCCTACATATAAAAACCAAAGAAGAACTATGGTAATCCTACTTATAAAAACCAAAGAAGAACTATGGTAATCCTACTTATAAAAACCAAAGAAGAACTATGGTAATCCTACTTATAAAAACCAAAGACGAACTATGGTAATCCTACTTACAAAAACCAAAGAAGAACTATGGTAATCCTACTTATAAAAACCAAAGAAGAACTATGGTAATCCTACTTACAAAAACCAAAGAACTATAGTAATCCTACTTACAAAAACAAAAGAAGAACTATGGTAATCCTACTTACTAAAACCAAAGAAGAACTATGGTAATCCTACTTATAAAAACAAAAGAAGAACTATGGTAATCCTACTTACAAAAACCAAAGAAGAACTATGGTAATCCTACTTACAAAAACCAAAGAAGAACTATGGTAATCCTACTTATAAAAACAAAAGAAGAACTATGGTAATCCTACTTACAAAAACCAAAGAAGAACTATGGTAATCCTACTTATAAAAACAAAAGAAGAACTATGGTAATCCTACTTACAAAAACCAAAGAAGAACTATGGTAATCCTACTTACAAAAACCAAAGAAGAACTATGGTAATCCTACTTATAAAAACCAAAGAAGAACTATGGTAATCCTACTTATAAAAACCAAAGAAGAACTATGGTAATCCTACTTATAAAAACCAAAGAAGAACTATGGTAATCCTACTTATAAAAACCAAAGAACTATAGTAATCCTACTTACAAAAACCAAACAAGAACTATGGTAATCCTACTTATAAAAACAAAAGAAGAACTATGGTAATCCTACTTACAAAAACCAAAGAAGAACTATGGTAATCCTACTTACAAAAACCAAAGAAGAACTATGGTAATCCTACTTATAAAAACCAAAGAAGAACTATGGTAATCCTACTTATAAAAACCAAAGAACTATAGTAATCCTACTTACAAAAACCAAACAAGAACTATGGTAATCCTACTTATAAAAACCAAAGAAGAACTATGGTAATCCTACTTACAAAAACCAAAGAAGAACTATAGTAATCCTACTTATAAAATCCAAAGAAGAACTATGGTAATCCTACTTGCAAAAACCAAAGAAGAACTATGGTAATCCTACTTATAAAAACCAAAGAAGAACTATGGTAATCCTACTTATAAAAACCAAAGAAGAACTATGGTAATCCTACTTATAAAAACCAAAGAAGAACTATGGTAATCCTACTTACAAAAACCAAAGAAGAACTATGGTAATCCTACTTATAAAAACCAAAGAACTATAGTAATCCTACTTACAAAAACCAAACAAGAACTATGGTAATCCTACTTATAAAAACCAAAGAAGAACTATGGTAATCCTACTTATAAAAACCAAAGAAGAACTATGGTAATCCTACTTATAAAAACCAAAGACGAACTATGGTAATCCTACTTACAAAAACCAAAGAAGAACTATGGTAATCCTACTTATAAAAACCAAAGAAGAACTATGGTAATCCTACTTACAAAAACCAAAGAACTATAGTAATCCTACTTACAAAAACAAAAGAAGAACTATGGTAATTCTACTTACTAAAACCAAAGAAGAACTATGGTAATCCTACTTATAAAAACCAAAGAAGAACTATGGTAATCCTACTTACAAAAACCAAAGAACTATGGTAATCCTACTTACAAAAACCAAAGAAGAACTATGGTAATCCTACTTACAAAAACCAAAGAAGAACTATGGTAATCCTACTTATAAAAACCAAAGAAGAACTATGGTAATCCTACTTACAAAAACCAAAGAAGAACTATGGTAATCCTACTTACAAAAACCAAAGAAGAACTATGGTGATCCTACTTATAAAAACCAAAGAAGAACTATGGTAATCCTACTTACAAAAACCAAAGAAGAACTATGGTAATCCTACTCATAAAAACCAAAGAAGAACTATGGTAATCCTACTTATAAAAACCAAAGAAGAACTATGGTAATCCTACTTATAAAAACCAAAGAAGAACTAAGGTAATCCTACTTATAAAAACCAAAGAAGAACTATGGTAATTCTACTTACAAAAACCAAAGAAGAACTATGGTAATCCTACTTATAAAAACCAAAGAAGAACTATGGTAATCCTACTTACAAAAACCAAAGAACTATGGTAATCCTACTTACAAAAACCAAAGAAGAACTATGGTAATCCTACTTACAAAAACCAAAGAAGAACTATGGTAATCCTACTTATAAAAACCAAAGAAGAACTATGGTAATCCTACTTACAAAAACCAAAGAAGAACTATGGTAATCCTACTTACAAAAACCAAAGAAGAACTATGGTGATCCTACTTATAAAAACCAAAGAAGAACTATGGTAATCCTACTTACAAAAACCAAAGAAGAACTATGGTAATCCTACTCATAAAAACCAAAGAAGAACTATGGTAATCCTACTTATAAAAACCAAAGAAGAACTATGGTAATCCTACTTATAAAAACCAAAGAAGAACTAAGGTAATCCTACTTATAAAAACCAAAGAAGAACTATGGTAATTCTACTTACAAAAACCAAAGAAGAACTATGGTAATCCTACTTATAAAAACCAAAGAAGAACTATGGTAATCCTACTTACAAAAACCAAAGAAGAACTATAGTAATCCTACTTATAAAAACCAAAGAAGAACTATGGTAATCCTACTTGCAAAAAACCAAAGAAGAACTATGGTAATCCTACTTATAAAAACCAAAGAAGAACTATAATAATCCTACTTATAAAAACCAAAGAAGAACTATGGTAATCCTACTTATAAAAACCAAAGAAGAACTATGGTAATCCTACTTACAAAAACCAAAGAAGAACTATGGTAATCCTACTTATAAAAACCAAAGAACTATAGTAATCCTACTTACAAAAACCAAACAAGAACTATGGTAATCCTACTTATAAAAACCAAAGAAGAACTATGGTAATCCTACTTATAAAAACCAAAGAAGAACTATGGTAATCCTACTTATAAAAACCAAAGAAGAACTATGGTAATCCTACTTACAAAAACCAAAGAAGAACTATGGTAATCCTACTTATAAAAACCAAAGAAGAACTATGGTAATCCTACTTATAAAAACCAAAGAAGAACTATGGTAATCCTACTTACAAAAACCAAAGAACTATGGTAATCCTACTTACAAAAACCAAAGAAGAACTATGGTAATCCTACTTACAAAAACCAAAGAAGAACTATGGTAATCCTACTTATAAAAACCAAAGAAGAACTATGGTAATCCTACTTACAAAAACCAAAGAAGAACTATGGTAATCCTACTTACAAAAACCAAAGAAGAACTATGGTGATCCTACTTATAAAAACCAAAGAAGAACTATGGTAATCCTACTTACAAAAACCAAAGAAGAACTATGGTAATCCTACTCATAAAAACCAAAGAAGAACTATGGTAATCCTACTTATAAAAACCAAAGAAGAACTATGGTAATCCTACTTATAAAAACCAAAGAAGAACTAAGGTAATCCTACTTATAAAAACCAAAGAAGAACTATGGTAATTCTACTTACAAAAACCAAAGAAGAACTATGGTAATCCTACTTATAAAAACCAAAGAAGAACTATGGTAATCCTACTTACAAAAACCAAAGAACTATGGTAATCCTACTTACAAAAACCAAAGAAGAACTATGGTAATCCTACTTACAAAAACCAAAGAAGAACTATGGTAATCCTACTTATAAAAACCAAAGAAGAACTATGGTAATCCTACTTACAAAAACCAAAGAAGAACTATGGTAATCCTACTTACAAAAACCAAAGAAGAACTATGGTGATCCTACTTATAAAAACCAAAGAAGAACTATGGTAATCCTACTTACAAAAACCAAAGAAGAACTATGGTAATCCTACTCATAAAAACCAAAGAAGAACTATGGTAATCCTACTTATAAAAACCAAAGAAGAACTATGGTAATCCTACTTATAAAAACCAAAGAAGAACTAAGGTAATCCTACTTATAAAAACCAAAGAAGAACTATGGTAATTCTACTTACAAAAACCAAAGAAGAACTATGGTAATCCTACTTATAAAAACCAAAGAAGAACTATGGTAATCCTACTTACAAAAACCAAAGAAGAACTATAGTAATCCTACTTATAAAAACCAAAGAAGAACTATGGTAATCCTACTTGCAAAAAACCAAAGAAGAACTATGGTAATCCTACTTATAAAAACCAAAGAAGAACTATAATAATCCTACTTATAAAAACCAAAGAAGAACTATGGTAATCCTACTTATAAAAACCAAAGAAGAACTATGGTAATCCTACTTACAAAAACCAAAGAAGAACTATGGTAATCCTACTTATAAAAACCAAAGAACTATAGTAATCCTACTTACAAAAACCAAACAAGAACTATGGTAATCCTACTTATAAAAACCAAAGAAGAACTATGGTAATCCTACTTATAAAAACCAAAGAAGAACTATGGTAATCCTACTTATAAAAACCAAAGAAGAACTATGGTAATCCTACTTACAAAAACCAAAGAAGAACTATGGTAATCCTACTTATAAAAACCAAAGAAGAACTATGGTAATCCTACTTACAAAAACCAAAGAACTATGGTAATCCTACTTACAAAAACCAAAGAAGAAATATGGTAATCCTACTTACAAAAACCAAAGAAGAACTATGGTAATCATACTTATAAAAACCAAAGAAGAACTATGATAATCCTACTTACAAAAACCAAAGAAGAACTATGGTAATCCTACTTACAAAAACCAAAGAAGAACTATGGTAATCCTACTTACAAAAACCAAAGAAGAACTATGGTAATCCTACTTACAAAAACCAAAGAACTATGGTAATCCTACTTACAAAAACCAAAGAAGAACTATGGTAATCCTACTTACAAAAACCAAAGAAGAACTATGGTAATCCTACTTATAAAAACCAAAGAAGAACTATGGTAATCCTACTTATAAAAACCAAAGAAGAACTATGGTAATCCTACTTACAAAAACCAAAGAACTATAGTAATCCTACTTACAAAAACCAAAGAAGAACTATGGTAATCCTACTTACAAAAACCAAAGAAGAACTATGGTAATCCTACTTATAAAAACCAAAGAAGAACTATGGTAATCCTACTTACAAAAACTAAAGAAGAACTATGGTAATCCTACTTATAAAAACCAAAGAAGAACTAAGGTAATCCTACTTACAAAAACCAAAGAAGAACTATGGTAATCCTACTTACAAAAACCAAAGAAGAACTATGGTAATCCTACTTACAAAAACCAAAGAAGAACTATGGTAATCCTACTTATAAAAACCAAAGAAGAACTATGGTAATCCTACTTACAAAAACCAAAGAAGAACTATGGTAATCCTACTTACAAAAACCAAAGAACTATAGTAATCCTACTTACAAAAACCAAAGAAGAACTATGGTAATCCTACTTACAAAAACCAAAGAAGAACTATGGTAATCCTACTTATAAAAACCAAAGAAGAACTATGGTAATCCTACTTATAAAAACCAAAGAAGAACTATGGTAATCCTACTTATAAAAACCAAAGAAGAACTATGGTAATCCTACTTACAAAAACCAAAGAAGAACTATGGTAATCCTACTTACAAAAACCAAAGACGAACTATGGTAATCCTACTTACAAAAACCAAAGAACTATAGTAATCCTACTTACAAACACCAAAGAAGAACTATGGTAATCCTACTTATAAAAACCAAAGAAGAACTATGGTAATCCTACATGTAAAAACCAAAGAAGAACTATGGTAATCCTACTTACAAAAACCAAAAAAGAACTATGGTAATCCTACTTATAAAAACCAAATAAGAACTATGGTAATCCTACTTACAAAAACCAAAGAAGAACTATAGTAATCCTACTTATAAAAACCAAAGAAGAACTATGGTAATCCTACTTATAAAAACCAAAGAAGAACTATGGTAATCCTACTTATAAAAACCAAAGAAGAACTATGGTAATCCTACTTATAAAAACCAAAGAAGAACTATGGTAATCCTACTTATAAAAACCAAAGAAGAACTATAGTAATCCTACTTACAAAAACCAAAGAAGAACTATAGTAATCCTACTTATAAAAACCAAAGAAGAACTATGGTAATCCTACTTATAAAAACCAAAGAAGAACTATGGTAATCCTACTTACAAAAACCAAAGAAGAACTATGGTAATCCTACTTACAAAAACCAAAGAACTATGGTAATCCTACTTATAAAAACCAAAGAAGAACTATGGTAATCCTACTTACAAAAACCAAAGAAGAACTATGGTAATCCTACTTACAAAAACCAAAGAAGAACTATGGTAATCCTACTTATAAAAACCAAAGAACTATAGTAATCCTACTTATAAAAACCAAAGAAGAACTATGGTAATCCTACATATAAAAACCAAAGAAGAACTATGGTAATCCTACTTACAAAAACCAAACAAGAACTATGGTAATCCTACTTATAAAAACCAAAGAACTATAGTAATCCTACTTATAAAAACCAAAGAAGAACTATGGTAATCCTACATATAAAAACCAAAGAAGAACTATGGTAATCCTACTTACAAAAACCAAAGAAGAACTATAGTAATCCTACTTATAAAAACCAAAGAAGAACTATGGTAATCCTACTTATAAAAACCAAAGAAGAACTATGGTAATCCTACTTATAAAAACCAAAGAAGAACTATGGTAATCCTACATATAAAAACCAAAGAAGAACTATGGTAATCCTACATATAAAAACCAAAGAAGAACTATGGTAATCCTACTTACAAAAACCAAAGAAGAACTATGGTAATCCTACTTACAAAAACCAAAGAACTATGGTAATCCTACTTACAAAAACCAAAGAAGAACTATGGTAATCCTACTTACAAAAACCAAAGAAGAACTATGGTAATCCTACTTACAAAAACCAAAGAAGAACTATGGTAATCCTACTTATAAAAACCAAAGAAGAACTATGGTAATCCTACTTATAAAAACCAAAGAAGAACTATGGTAATCCTACTTATAAAAACCAAAGAAGAACTATGGTAATCCTACTTATAAAAACCAAAGAAGAACTATGGTAATTCTACTTACAAAAACCAAAGAAGAACTATGGTAATCCTACTTATAAAAACCAAAGAAGAACTATGGTAATCCTACTTACAAAAACCAAAGAACTATGGTAATCCTACTTACAAAAACCAAAGAAGAACTATGGTAATCCTACTTACAAAAACCAAAGAAGAACTATGGTAATCCTACTTATAAAAACCAAAGAAGAACTATGGTAATCCTACTTACAAAAACCAAAGAACTATGGTAATCCTACTTACAAAAACCAAAGAAGAACTATGGTAATCCTACTTACAAAAACCAAAGAAGAACTATGGTAATCCTACTTATAAAAACCAAAGAAGAACTATGGTAATCCTACTTATAAAAACCAAAGAAGAACTATGGTAATTCTACTTACAAAAACCAAAGAAGAACTATGGTAATCCTACTTATAAAAACCAAAGAAGAACTATGGTAATCCTACTTACAAAAACCAAAGAACTATGGTAATCCTACTTACAAAAACCAAAGAAGAACTATGGTAATCCTACTTATAAAAACCAAAGAAGAACTATGGTAATCCTACTTATAAAAACCAAAGAAGAACTATGGTAATCCTACTTACAAAAACCAAAGAACTATAGTAATCCTACTTACAAAAACCAAAGAAGAACTATGGTAATCCTACTTACAAAAACCAAAGAAGAACTATGGTAATCCTACGTCTAAAAACCAAAGAAGAACTATGGTAATCCTACTTACAAAAACTAAAGAAGAACTATGGTAATCCTACTTATAAAAACCAAAGAAGAACTAAGGTAATCCTACTTACAAAAACCAAAGAAGAACTATGGTAATCCTACTTACAAAAACCAAAGAAGAACTATGGTAATCCTACTTACAAAAACCAAAGAAGAACTATGGTAATCCTACTTATAAAAACCAAAGAAGAACTATGGTAATCCTACTTACAAAAACCAAAGAAGAACTATGGTAATCCTACTTACAAAAACCAAAGAACTATAGTAATCCTACTTACAAAAACCAAAGAAGAACTATGGTAATCCTACTTACAAAAACCAAAGAAGAACTATGGTAATCCTACTTATAAAAACCAAAGAAGAACTATGGTAATCCTACTTATAAAAACCAAAGAAGAACTATGGTAATCCTACTTATAAAAACCAAAGAAGAACTATGGTAATCCTACTTACAAAAACCAAAGAACTATAGTAATCCTACTTACAAACACCAAAGAAGAACTATGGTAATCCTACTTATAAAAACCAAAGAAGAACTATGGTAATCCTACATGTAAAAACCAAAGAAGAACTATGGTAATCCTACTTACAAAAACCAAAAAAGAACTATAGTAATCCTACTTATAAAAACCAAAGAAGAACTATGGTAATCCTACTTATAAAAACCAAAAAAGAACTATGGTAATCCTACTTACAAAAACCAAAGAACTATAGTAATCCTACTTACAAAAACCAAAGAAGAACTATAGTAATCCTACTTATAAAAACCAAAGAAGAACTATGGTAATCCTACTTATAAAAACCAAAGAAGAACTATGGTAATCCTACTTATAAAAACCAAAGAAGAACTATAGTAATCCTACTTATAAAAACCAAAGAAGAACTATGGTAATCCTACTTATAAAAACCAAAGAAGAACTATGGTAATCCTACTTATAAAAACCAAAGAAGAACTATGGTAATCCTACTTATAAAAACCAAAGAAGAACTATGGTAATCCTACATATAAAAACCAAAGAAGAACTATGGTAATCCTACATATAAAAACCAAAGAAGAACTATGGTAATCCTACTTATAAAAACCAAAGAAGAACTATGGTAATACTACTTATAAAAACCAAAGAAGAACTATGGTAATCTTACTTATAAAAACCAAAGACGAACTATGGTAATCCTACTTACAAAAACCAAAGAAGAACTATGGTAATCCTACTTATAAAAACCAAAGAAGAACTATGGTAATCCTACTTACAAAAACCAAAGAACTATAGTAATCCTACTTACAAAAACAAAAGAAGAACTATGGTAATTCTACTTACTAAAACCAAAGAAGAACTATGGTAATCCTACTTATAAAAACCAAAGAAGAACTATGGTAATCCTACTTATAAAAACCAAAGAAGAACTATGGTAATCCTACTTACAAAAACCAAAGAAGAACTATGGTAATCCTACTTACAAAAACCAAAGAAGAACTATGGTAATCCTACTTATAAAAACCAAAGAAGAACTATGGTAATCCTACTTATAAAAACCAAAGAACTATAGTAATCCTACTTACAAAAACCAAACAAGAACTATGGTAATCCTACTTATAAAAACCAAAGAAGAACTATGGTAATCCTACTTACAAAAACCAAAGAAGAACTATAGTAATCCTACTTATAAAATCCAAAGAAGAACTATGGTAATCCTACTTGCAAAAACCAAAGAAGAACTATGGTAATCCTACTTACAAAAACCAAAGAAGAACTATGGTAATCCTACTTATAAAAACCAAAGAAGAACTATAATAATCCTACTTATAAAAACCAAAGAAGAACTATGGTAATCCTACTTATAAAAACCAAAGAAGAACTATGGTAATCCTACTTACAAAAACCAAAGAAGAACTATGGTAATCCTACTTATAAAAACCAAAGAACTATAGTAATCCTACTTACAAAAACCAAACAAGAACTATGGTAATCCTACTTATAAAAACCAAAGAAGAACTATGGTAATCCTACTTATAAAAACCAAAGAACTATAGTAATCCTACTTACAAAAACCAAACAAGAACTATGGTAATCCTACTTACAAAAACCAAAGAAGAACTATGGTAATCCTACTTACAAAAACCAAAGAAGAACTATGGTAATCCTACTTATAAAAACCAAAGAAGAACTATGGTAATCCTACTTATAAAAACCAAAGAAGAACTATGGTAATCCTACTTATAAAAACCAAAGACGAACTATGGTAATCCTACTTACAAAAACCAAAGAAGAACTATGGTAATCCTACTTATAAAAACCAAAGAAGAACTATGGTAATCCTACTTACAAAAACCAAAGAACTATAGTAATCCTACTTACAAAAACAAAAGAAGAACTATGGTAATTCTACTTACTAAAACCAAAGAAGAACTATGGTAATCCTACTTATAAAAACCAAAGAAGAACTATGGTAATCCTACTTACAAAAACCAAAGAACTATGGTAATCCTACTTACAAAAACCAAAGAAGAACTATGGTAATCCTACTTACAAAAACCAAAGAAGAACTATGGTAATCCTACTTATAAAAACCAAAGAAGAACTATGGTAATCCTACTTACAAAAACCAAAGAAGAACTATGGTAATCCTACTTACAAAAACCAAAGAAGAACTATGGTGATCCTACTTATAAAAACCAAAGAAGAACTATGGTAATCCTACTTACAAAAACCAAAGAAGAACTATGGTAATCCTACTCATAAAAACCAAAGAAGAACTATGGTAATCCTACTTATAAAAACCAAAGAAGAACTATGGTAATCCTACTTATAAAAACCAAAGAAGAACTATGGTAATCCTGCTTATAAAAACCAAAGAAGAACTATGGTAATTCTACTTACAAAAACCAAAGAAGAACTATGGTAATCCTACTTATAAAAACCAAAGAAGAACTATGGTAATCATACTTACAAAAACCAAAGAACTATGGTAATCCTACTTACAAAAACCAAAGAAGAACTATGGTAATCCTACTTACAAAAACCAAAGAAGAACTATGGTAATCCTACTTATAAAAACCAAAGAAGAACTATGGTAATCCTACTTACAAAAACCAAAGAAGAACTATGGTAATCCTACTTACAAAAACCAAAGAACTATAGTAATCCTACTTACAAAAACCAAAGAAGAACTATGGTAATCCTACTTACAAAAACCAAAGAAGAACTATGGTAATCCTACTTATAAAAACCAAAGAAGAACTATAATAATCCTACTTATAAAAACCAAGGAAGAACTATGGTAATCCTACTTATAAAAACCAAAGAAGAACTATGGTAATCCTACTTACAAAAACCAAAGAAGAACTATGGTAATCCTACTTATAAAAACCAAAGAACTATAGTAATCCTACTTACAAAAACCAAACAAGAACTATGGTAATCCTACTTATAAAAACCAAAGAAGAACTATGGTAATCCTACTTATAAAAACCAAAGAACTATAGTAATCCTACTTACAAAAACCAAACAAGAACTATGGTAATCCTACTTACAAAAACCAAAGAAGAACTATGGTAATCCTACTTACAAAAACCAAAGAAGAACTATGGTAATCCTACTTATAAAAACCAAAGAAGAACTATGGTAATCCTACTTATAAAAACCAAAGAAGAACTATGGTAATCCTACTTATAAAAACCAAAGACGAACTATGGTAATCCTACTTACAAAAACCAAAGAAGAACTATGGTAATCCTACTTATAAAAACCAAAGAAGAACTATGGTAATCCTACTTACAAAAACCAAAGAACTATAGTAATCCTACTTACAAAAACAAAAGAAGAACTATGGTAATTCTACTTACTAAAACCAAAGAAGAACTATGGTAATCCTACTTATAAAAACCAAAGAAGAACTATGGTAATCCTACTTACAAAAACCAAAGAACTATGGTAATCCTACTTACAAAAACCAAAGAAGAACTATGGTAATCCTACTTACAAAAACCAAAGAAGAACTATGGTAATCCTACTTATAAAAACCAAAGAAGAACTATGGTAATCCTACTTACAAAAACCAAAGAAGAACTATGGTAATCCTACTTACAAAAACCAAAGAAGAACTATGGTGATCCTACTTATAAAAACCAAAGAAGAACTATGGTAATCCTACTTACAAAAACCAAAGAAGAACTATGGTAATCCTACTCATAAAAACCAAAGAAGAACTATGGTAATCCTACTTATAAAAACCAAAGAAGAACTATGGTAATCCTACTTATAAAAACCAAAGAAGAACTATGGTAATCCTACTTATAAAAACCAAAGAAGAACTATGGTAATTCTACTTACAAAAACCAAAGAAGAACTATGGTAATCCTACTTATAAAAACCAAAGAAGAACTATGGTAATCATACTTACAAAAACCAAAGAACTATGGTAATCCTACTTACAAAAACCAAAGAAGAACTATGGTAATCCTACTTACAAAAACCAAAGAAGAACTATGGTAATCCTACTTATAAAAACCAAAGAAGAACTATGGTAATCCTACTTACAAAAACCAAAGAAGAACTATGGTAATCCTACTTACAAAAACCAAAGAACTATAGTAATCCTACTTACAAAAACCAAAGAAGAACTATGGTAATCCTACTTACAAAAACCAAAGAAGAACTATGGTAATCCTACTTATAAAAACCAAAGAAGAACTATGGTAATCCTACTTACAAAAACCAAAGAAGAACTATAGTAATCCTACTTATAAAAACCAAAGAAGAACTATGGTAATCCTACTTGCAAAAAACCAAAGAAGAACTATGGTAATCCTACTTATAAAAACCAAAGAAGAACTATAATAATCCTACTTATAAAAACCAAAGAAGAACTATGGTAATCCTACTTATAAAAACCAAAGAAGAACTATGGTAATCCTACTTACAAAAACCAAAGAAGAACTATGGTAATCCTAATTATAAAAACCAAAGAACTATAGTAATCCTACTTACAAAAACCAAACAAGAACTATGGTAATCCTACTTATAAAAACCAAAGAAGAACTATGGTAATCCTACTTATAAAAACCAAAGAAGAACTATGGTAATCCTACTTATAAAAACCAAAGACGAACTATGGTAATCCTACTTACAAAAACCAAAGAAGAACTATGGTAATCCTACTTATAAAAACCAAAGAAGAACTATGGTAATCCTACTTACAAAAACCAAAGAACTATAGTAATCCTACTTACAAAAACAAAAGAAGAACTATGGTAATTCTACTTACTAAAACCAAAGAAGAACTATGGTAATCCTACTTATAAAAACCAAAGAAGAACTATGGTAATCCTACTTACAAAAACCAAAGAACTATGGTAATCCTACTTACAAAAACCAAAGAAGAACTATGGTAATCCTACTTACAAAAACCAAAGAAGAACTATGGTAATCCTACTTATAAAAACCAAAGAAGAACTATGGTAATCCTACTTACAAAAACCAAAGAAGAACTATGGTAATCCTACTTACAAAAACCAAAGAAGAACTATGGTAATCCTACTTAAAAAAACCAAAGAAGAACTATGGTAATCCTACTTACAAAAACCAAAGAAGAACTATGGTAATCCTACTCATAAAAACCAAAGAAGAACTATAATAATCCTACTTATAAAAACCAAAGAAGAACTATGGTAATCCTACTTATAAAAACCAAAGAAGAACTATGGTAATCCTACTTATAAAAACCAAAGAAGAACTATGGTAATTCTACTTACAAAAACCAAAGAAGAACTATGGTAATCCTACTTAAAAAAACCAAAGAAGAACTATGGTAATCCTACTTACAAAAACCAAAGAAGAACTATGGTAATCCTACTCATAAAAACCAAAGAAGAACTATAATAATCCTACTTATAAAAACCAAAGAAGAACTATGGTAATCCTACTTACAAAAACCAAAGAACTATAGTAATCCTACTTACAAAAACAAAAGAAGAACTATGGTAATTCTACTTACTAAAACCAAAGAAGAACTATGGTAATCCTACTTATAAAAACCAAAGAAGAACTATGGTAATCCTACTTATAAAAACCAAAGAAGAACTATGGTAATCCTACTTACAAAAACCAAAGAAGAACTATGGTAATCCTACTTACAAAAACCAAAGAAGAACTATGGTAATCCTACTTATAAAAACCAAAGAAGAACTATGGTAATCCTACTTATAAAAACCAAAGAACTATAGTAATCCTACTTACAAAAACCAAACAAGAACTATGGTAATCCTACTTATAAAAACCAAAGAAGAACTATGGTAATCCTACTTACAAAAACCAAAGAAGAACTATAGTAATCCTACTTATAAAATCCAAAGAAGAACTATGGTAATCCTACTTGCAAAAACCAAAGAAGAACTATGGTAATCCTACTTACAAAAACCAAAGAAGAACTATGGTAATCCTACTTATAAAAACCAAAGAAGAACTATAATAATCCTACTTATAAAAACCAAAGAAGAACTATGGTAATCCTACTTATAAAAACCAAAGAAGAACTATGGTAATCCTACTTACAAAAACCAAAGAAGAACTATGGTAATCCTACTTATAAAAACCAAAGAACTATAGTAATCCTACTTACAAAAACCAAACAAGAACTATGGTAATCCTACTTATAAAAACCAAAGAAGAACTATGGTAATCCTACTTATAAAAACCAAAGAACTATAGTAATCCTACTTACAAAAACCAAACAAGAACTATGGTAATCCTACTTACAAAAACCAAAGAAGAACTATGGTAATCCTACTTACAAAAACCAAAGAAGAACTATGGTAATCCTACTTATAAAAACCAAAGAAGAACTATGGTAATCCTACTTATAAAAACCAAAGAAGAACTATGGTAATCCTACTTATAAAAACCAAAGACGAACTATGGTAATCCTACTTACAAAAACCAAAGAAGAACTATGGTAATCCTACTTATAAAAACCAAAGAAGAACTATGGTAATCCTACTTACAAAAACCAAAGAACTATAGTAATCCTACTTACAAAAACAAAAGAAGAACTATGGTAATTCTACTTACTAAAACCAAAGAAGAACTATGGTAATCCTACTTATAAAAACCAAAGAAGAACTATGGTAATCCTACTTACAAAAACCAAAGAACTATGGTAATCCTACTTACAAAAACCAAAGAAGAACTATGGTAATCCTACTTACAAAAACCAAAGAAGAACTATGGTAATCCTACTTATAAAAACCAAAGAAGAACTATGGTAATCCTACTTACAAAAACCAAAGAAGAACTATGGTAATCCTACTTACAAAAACCAAAGAAGAACTATGGTGATCCTACTTATAAAAACCAAAGAAGAACTATGGTAATCCTACTTACAAAAACCAAAGAAGAACTATGGTAATCCTACTCATAAAAACCAAAGAAGAACTATGGTAATCCTACTTATAAAAACCAAAGAAGAACTATGGTAATCCTACTTATAAAAACCAAAGAAGAACTATGGTAATCCTGCTTATAAAAACCAAAGAAGAACTATGGTAATTCTACTTACAAAAACCAAAGAAGAACTATGGTAATCCTACTTCTAAAAACCAAAGAAGAACTATGGTAATCATACTTACAAAAACCAAAGAACTATGGTAATCCTACTTACAAAAACCAAAGAAGAACTATGGTAATCCTACTTACAAAAACCAAAGAAGAACTATGGTAATCCTACTTATAAAAACCAAAGAAGAACTATGGTAATCCTACTTACAAAAACCAAAGAAGAACTATGGTAATCCTACTTACAAAAACCAAAGAACTATAGTAATCCTACTTACAAAAACCAAAGAAGAACTATGGTAATCCTACTTACAAAAACCAAAGAAGAACTATGGTAATCCTACTTATAAAAACCAAAGAAGAACTATAATAATCCTACTTATAAAAACCAAGGAAGAACTATGGTAATCCTACTTATAAAAACCAAAGAAGAACTATGGTAATCCTACTTACAAAAACCAAAGAAGAACTATGGTAATCCTACTTATAAAAACCAAAGAACTATAGTAATCCTACTTACAAAAACCAAACAAGAACTATGGTAATCCTACTTATAAAAACCAAAGAAGAACTATGGTAATCCTACTTATAAAAACCAAAGAACTATAGTAATCCTACTTACAAAAACCAAACAAGAACTATGGTAATCCTACTTACAAAAACCAAAGAAGAACTATGGTAATCCTACTTACAAAAACCAAAGAAGAACTATGGTAATCCTACTTATAAAAACCAAAGAAGAACTATGGTAATCCTACTTATAAAAACCAAAGAAGAACTATGGTAATCCTACTTATAAAAACCAAAGACGAACTATGGTAATCCTACTTACAAAAACCAAAGAAGAACTATGGTAATCCTACTTATAAAAACCAAAGAAGAACTATGGTAATCCTACTTACAAAAACCAAAGAACTATAGTAATCCTACTTACAAAAACAAAAGAAGAACTATGGTAATTCTACTTACTAAAACCAAAGAAGAACTATGGTAATCCTACTTATAAAAACCAAAGAAGAACTATGGTAATCCTACTTACAAAAACCAAAGAACTATGGTAATCCTACTTACAAAAACCAAAGAAGAACTATGGTAATCCTACTTACAAAAACCAAAGAAGAACTATGGTAATCCTACTTATAAAAACCAAAGAAGAACTATGGTAATCCTACTTACAAAAACCAAAGAAGAACTATGGTAATCCTACTTACAAAAACCAAAGAAGAACTATGGTGATCCTACTTATAAAAACCAAAGAAGAACTATGGTAATCCTACTTACAAAAACCAAAGAAGAACTATGGTAATCCTACTCATAAAAACCAAAGAAGAACTATGGTAATCCTACTTATAAAAACCAAAGAAGAACTATGGTAATCCTACTTATAAAAACCAAAGAAGAACTATGGTAATCCTGCTTATAAAAACCAAAGAAGAACTATGGTAATTCTACTTACAAAAACCAAAGAAGAACTATGGTAATCCTACTTCTAAAAACCAAAGAAGAACTATGGTAATCATACTTACAAAAACCAAAGAACTATGGTAATCCTACTTACAAAAACCAAAGAAGAACTATGGTAATCCTACTTACAAAAACCAAAGAAGAACTATGGTAATCCTACTTATAAAAACCAAAGAAGAACTATGGTAATCCTACTTACAAAAACCAAAGAAGAACTATGGTAATCCTACTTACAAAAACCAAAGAACTATAGTAATCCTACTTACAAAAACCAAAGAAGAACTATGGTAATCCTACTTACAAAAACCAAAGAAGAACTATGGTAATCCTACTTATAAAAACCAAAGAAGAACTATAATAATCCTACTTATAAAAACCAAGGAAGAACTATGGTAATCCTACTTATAAAAACCAAAGAAGAACTATGGTAATCCTACTTACAAAAACCAAAGAACTATAGTAATCCTACTTACAAAAACAAAAGAAGAACTATGGTAATTCTACTTACTAAAACCAAAGAAGAACTATGGTAATCCTACTTATAAAAACCAAAGAAGAACTATGGTAATCCTACTTATAAAAACCAAAGAAGAACTATGGTAATCCTACTTACAAAAACCAAAGAAGAACTATGGTAATCCTACTTACAAAAACCAAAGAAGAACTATGGTAATCCTACTTATAAAAACCAAAGAAGAACTATGGTAATCCTACTTATAAAAACCAAAGAACTATAGTAATCCTACTTACAAAAACCAAACAAGAACTATGGTAATCCTACTTATAAAAACCAAAGAAGAACTATGGTAATCCTACTTACAAAAACCAAAGAAGAACTATAGTAATCCTACTTATAAAATCCAAAGAAGAACTATGGTAATCCTACTTGCAAAAACCAAAGAAGAACTATGGTAATCCTACTTACAAAAACCAAAGAAGAACTATGGTAATCCTACTTATAAAAACCAAAGAAGAACTATAATAATCCTACTTATAAAAACCAAAGAAGAACTATGGTAATCCTACTTATAAAAACCAAAGAAGAACTATGGTAATCCTACTTACAAAAACCAAAGAAGAACTATGGTAATCCTACTTATAAAAACCAAAGAACTATAGTAATCCTACTTACAAAAACCAAACAAGAACTATGGTAATCCTACTTATAAAAACCAAAGAAGAACTATGGTAATCCTACTTATAAAAACCAAAGAACTATAGTAATCCTACTTACAAAAACCAAACAAGAACTATGGTAATCCTACTTACAAAAACCAAAGAAGAACTATGGTAATCCTACTTACAAAAACCAAAGAAGAACTATGGTAATCCTACTTATAAAAACCAAAGAAGAACTATGGTAATCCTACTTATAAAAACCAAAGAAGAACTATGGTAATCCTACTTATAAAAACCAAAGACGAACTATGGTAATCCTACTTACAAAAACCAAAGAAGAACTATGGTAATCCTACTTATAAAAACCAAAGAAGAACTATGGTAATCCTACTTACAAAAACCAAAGAACTATAGTAATCCTACTTACAAAAACAAAAGAAGAACTATGGTAATTCTACTTACTAAAACCAAAGAAGAACTATGGTAATCCTACTTATAAAAACCAAAGAAGAACTATGGTAATCCTACTTACAAAAACCAAAGAACTATGGTAATCCTACTTACAAAAACCAAAGAAGAACTATGGTAATCCTACTTACAAAAACCAAAGAAGAACTATGGTAATCCTACTTATAAAAACCAAAGAAGAACTATGGTAATCCTACTTACAAAAACCAAAGAAGAACTATGGTAATCCTACTTACAAAAACCAAAGAAGAACTATGGTGATCCTACTTATAAAAACCAAAGAAGAACTATGGTAATCCTACTTACAAAAACCAAAGAAGAACTATGGTAATCCTACTCATAAAAACCAAAGAAGAACTATGGTAATCCTACTTATAAAAACCAAAGAAGAACTATGGTAATCCTACTTATAAAAACCAAAGAAGAACTATGGTAATCCTGCTTATAAAAACCAAAGAAGAACTATGGTAATTCTACTTACAAAAACCAAAGAAGAACTATGGTAATCCTACTTCTAAAAACCAAAGAAGAACTATGGTAATCATACTTACAAAAACCAAAGAACTATGGTAATCCTACTTACAAAAACCAAAGAAGAACTATGGTAATCCTACTTACAAAAACCAAAGAAGAACTATGGTAATCCTACTTATAAAAACCAAAGAAGAACTATGGTAATCCTACTTACAAAAACCAAAGAAGAACTATGGTAATCCTACTTACAAAAACCAAAGAACTATAGTAATCCTACTTACAAAAACCAAAGAAGAACTATGGTAATCCTACTTACAAAAACCAAAGAAGAACTATGGTAATCCTACTTATAAAAACCAAAGAAGAACTATAATAATCCTACTTATAAAAACCAAGGAAGAACTATGGTAATCCTACTTATAAAAACCAAAGAAGAACTATGGTAATCCTACTTACAAAAACCAAAGAAGAACTATGGTAATCCTACTTATAAAAACCAAAGAACTATAGTAATCCTACTTACAAAAACCAAACAAGAACTATGGTAATCCTACTTATAAAAACCAAAGAAGAACTATGGTAATCCTACTTATAAAAACCAAAGAACTATAGTAATCCTACTTACAAAAACCAAACAAGAACTATGGTAATCCTACTTACAAAAACCAAAGAAGAACTATGGTAATCCTACTTACAAAAACCAAAGAAGAACTATGGTAATCCTACTTATAAAAACCAAAGAAGAACTATGGTAATCCTACTTATAAAAACCAAAGAAGAACTATGGTAATCCTACTTATAAAAACCAAAGACGAACTATGGTAATCCTACTTACAAAAACCAAAGAAGAACTATGGTAATCCTACTTATAAAAACCAAAGAAGAACTATGGTAATCCTACTTACAAAAACCAAAGAACTATAGTAATCCTACTTACAAAAACAAAAGAAGAACTATGGTAATTCTACTTACTAAAACCAAAGAAGAACTATGGTAATCCTACTTATAAAAACCAAAGAAGAACTATGGTAATCCTACTTACAAAAACCAAAGAACTATGGTAATCCTACTTACAAAAACCAAAGAAGAACTATGGTAATCCTACTTACAAAAACCAAAGAAGAACTATGGTAATCCTACTTATAAAAACCAAAGAAGAACTATGGTAATCCTACTTACAAAAACCAAAGAAGAACTATGGTAATCCTACTTACAAAAACCAAAGAAGAACTATGGTGATCCTACTTATAAAAACCAAAGAAGAACTATGGTAATCCTACTTACAAAAACCAAAGAAGAACTATGGTAATCCTACTCATAAAAACCAAAGAAGAACTATGGTAATCCTACTTATAAAAACCAAAGAAGAACTATGGTAATCCTACTTATAAAAACCAAAGAAGAACTATGGTAATCCTACTTATAAAAACCAAAGAAGAACTATGGTAATTCTACTTACAAAAACCAAAGAAGAACTATGGTAATCCTACTTATAAAAACCAAAGAAGAACTATGGTAATCATACTTACAAAAACCAAAGAACTATGGTAATCCTACTTACAAAAACCAAAGAAGAACTATGGTAATCCTACTTACAAAAACCAAAGAAGAACTATGGTAATCCTACTTATAAAAACCAAAGAAGAACTATGGTAATCCTACTTACAAAAACCAAAGAAGAACTATGGTAATCCTACTTACAAAAACCAAAGAACTATAGTAATCCTACTTACAAAAACCAAAGAAGAACTATGGTAATCCTACTTACAAAAACCAAAGAAGAACTATGGTAATCCTACTTATAAAAACCAAAGAAGAACTATGGTAATCCTACTTACAAAAACCAAAGAAGAACTATAGTAATCCTACTTATAAAAACCAAAGAAGAACTATGGTAATCCTACTTGCAAAAAACCAAAGAAGAACTATGGTAATCCTACTTATAAAAACCAAAGAAGAACTATAATAATCCTACTTATAAAAACCAAAGAAGAACTATGGTAATCCTACTTATAAAAACCAAAGAAGAACTATGGTAATCCTACTTACAAAAACCAAAGAAGAACTATGGTAATCCTAATTATAAAAACCAAAGAACTATAGTAATCCTACTTACAAAAACCAAACAAGAACTATGGTAATCCTACTTATAAAAACCAAAGAAGAACTATGGTAATCCTACTTATAAAAACCAAAGAAGAACTATGGTAATCCTACTTATAAAAACCAAAGACGAACTATGGTAATCCTACTTACAAAAACCAAAGAAGAACTATGGTAATCCTACTTATAAAAACCAAAGAAGAACTATGGTAATCCTACTTACAAAAACCAAAGAACTATAGTAATCCTACTTACAAAAACAAAAGAAGAACTATGGTAATTCTACTTACTAAAACCAAAGAAGAACTATGGTAATCCTACTTATAAAAACCAAAGAAGAACTATGGTAATCCTACTTACAAAAACCAAAGAACTATGGTAATCCTACTTACAAAAACCAAAGAAGAACTATGGTAATCCTACTTACAAAAACCAAAGAAGAACTATGGTAATCCTACTTATAAAAACCAAAGAAGAACTATGGTAATCCTACTTACAAAAACCAAAGAAGAACTATGGTAATCCTACTTACAAAAACCAAAGAAGAACTATGGTAATCCTACTTAAAAAAACCAAAGAAGAACTATGGTAATCCTACTTACAAAAACCAAAGAAGAACTATGGTAATCCTACTCATAAAAACCAAAGAAGAACTATAATAATCCTACTTATAAAAACCAAAGAAGAACTATGGTAATCCTACTTATAAAAACCAAAGAAGAACTATGGTAATCCTACTTATAAAAACCAAAGAAGAACTATGGTAATTCTACTTACAAAAACCAAAGAAGAACTATGGTAATCCTACTTAAAAAAACCAAAGAAGAACTATGGTAATCCTACTTACAAAAACCAAAGAAGAACTATGGTAATCCTACTCATAAAAACCAAAGAAGAACTATAATAATCCTACTTATAAAAACCAAAGAAGAACTATGGTAATCCTACTTATAAAAACCAAAGAAGAACTATGGTAATCCTACTTATAAAAACCAAAGAAGAACTATGGTAATTCTACTTACAAAAACCAAAGAAGAACTATGGTAATCCTACTTACTAAAACCAAAGAAGAACTATGGTAATCCTACTTATAAAAACCAAAGAAGAACTATGGTAATCCTACTTACAAAAACCAAAGAAGAACTATGGTAATCCTACTTACAAAAACCAAAGAAGAACTATGGTAATCCTACTTATAAAAACCAAAGAAGAACTATGGTAATCCTACTTATAAAAACCAAAGAACTATAGTAATCCTACTTACAAAAACCAAACAAGAACTATGGTAATCCTACTTATAAAAACCAAAGAAGAACTATGGTAATCCTACTTACAAAAACCAAAGAAGAACTATAGTAATCCTACTTATAAAATCCAAAGAAGAACTATGGTAATCCTACTTGCAAAAACCAAAGAAGAACTATGGTAATCCTACTTACAAAAACCAAAGAAGAACTATGGTAATCCTACTTATAAAAACCAAAGAAGAACTATAATAATCCTACTTATAAAAACCAAAGAAGAACTATGGTAATCCTACTTATAAAAACCAAAGAAGAACTATGGTAATCCTACTTACAAAAACCAAAGAAGAACTATGGTAATCCTACTTATAAAAACCAAAGAACTATAGTAATCCTACTTACAAAAACCAAAAAAGAACTATGGTAATCCTACTTATAAAAACCAAAGAAGAACTATGGTAATCCTACTTATAAAAACCAAAGAAGAACTATGGTAATCCTACTTATAAAAACCAAAGACGAACTATGGTAATCCTACTTACAAAAACCAAAGAAGAACTATGGTAATCCTACTTATAAAAACCAAAGAAGAACTATGGTAATCCTACTTACAAAAACCAAAGAACTATAGTAATCCTACTTACAAAAACAAAAGAAGAACTATGGTAATTCTACTTACTAAAACCAAAGAAGAACTATGGTAATCCTACTTATAAAAACCAAAGAAGAACTATGGTAATCCTACTTATAAAAACCAAAGAAGAACTATGGTAATCCTACTTATAAAAACCAAAGACGAACTATGGTAATCCTACTTACAAAAACCAAAGAAGAACTATGGTAATCCTACTTATAAAAACCAAAGAAGAACTATGGTAATCCTACTTACAAAAACCAAAGAACTATAGTAATCCTACTTACAAAAACAAAAGAAGAACTATGGTAATTCTACTTACTAAAACCAAAGAAGAACTATGGTAATCCTACTTATAAAAACCAAAGAAGAACTATGGTAATCCTACTTATAAAAACCAAAGAACTATGGTAATCCTACTTACAAAAACCAAAGAAGAACTATGGTAATCCTACTTACAAAAACCAAAGAAGAACTATGGTAATCCTACTTATAAAAACCAAAGAAGAACTATGGTAATCCTACTTACAAAAACCAAAGAACTATGGTAATCCTACTTACAAAAACCAAAGAAGAACTATGGTAATCCTACTTACAAAAACCAAAGAAGAACTATGGTAATCCTACTTATCAAAACCAAAGAAGAACTATGGTAATCCTACTTACAAAAACCAAAGAAGAACTATGGTAATCCTACTTACAAAAACCAAAGAAGAACTATGGTGATCCTACTTATAAAAACCAAAGAAGAACTATGGTAATCCTACTTACAAAAACCAAAGAAGAACTATGGTAATCCTACTCATAAAAACCAAAGAAGAACTATGGTAATCCTACTTATAAAAACCAAAGAAGAACTATGGTAATCCTACTTATAAAAACCAAAGAAGAACTATGGTAATCCTACTTATAAAAACCAAAGAAGAACTATGGTAATTCTACTTACAAAAACCAAAGAAGAACTATGGTAATCCTACTTATAAAAACCAAAGAAGAACTATGGTAATCCTACTTACAAAAACCAAAGAACTATGGTAATCCTACTTACAAAAACCAAAGAAGAACTATGGTAATCCTACTTACAAAAACCAAAGAAGAACTATGGTAATCCTACTTATAAAAACCAAAGAAGAACTATGGTAATCCTACTTACAAAAACCAAAGAAGAACTATGGTAATCCTACTTACAAAAACCAAAGAAGAACTATGGTAATCCTACTTAAAAAAACCAAAGAAGAACTATGGTAATCCTACTTACAAAAACCAAAGAAGAACTATGGTAATCCTACTCATAAAAACCAAAGAAGAACTATAATAATCCTACTTATAAAAACCAAAGAAGAACTATGGTAATCCTACTTATAAAAACCAAAGAAGAACTATGGTAATCCTACTTATAAAAACCAAAGAAGAACTATGGTAATTCTACTTACAAAAACCAAAGAAGAACTATGGTAATCCTACTTATAAAAACCAAAGAAGAACTATGGTAATCCTACTTATAAAAACCAAAGAAGAACTATGGTAATCCTACTTACAAAAACCAAAGAACTATGGTAATCCTACTTACAAAAACCAAAGAAGAACTATGGTAATCCTACTTACAAAAACCAAAGAAGAACTATGGTAATCCTACTTATAAAAACCAAAGAAGAACTATGGTAATCCTACTTACAAAAACCAAAGAAGAACTATGGTAATCCTACTTACAAAAACCAAAGAACTATAGTAATCCTACTTACAAAAACCAAAGAAGAACTATGGTAATCCTACTTACAAAAACCAAAGAAGAACTATGGTAATCCTACTTATAAAAACCAAAGAAGAACTATGGTAATCCTACTTACAAAAACCAAAGAAGAACTATAGTAATCCTACTTATAAAAACCAAAGAAGAACTATGGTAATCCTACTTGCAAAAAACCAAAGAAGAACTATGGTAATCCTACTTATAAAAACCAAAGAAGAACTATAATAATCCTACTTATAAAAACCAAAGAAGAACTATGGTAATCCTACTTATAAAAACCAAAGAAGAACTATGGTAATCCTAATTACAAAAACCAAAGAAGAACTATGGTAATCCTACTTATAAAAACCAAAGAACTATAGTAATCCTACTTATAAAAACCAAACAAGAACTATGGTAATCCTACTTATAAAAACCAAAGAAGAACTATGGTAATCCTACTTATAAAAACCAAAGAAGAACTATGGTAATCCTACTTATAAAAACCAAAGACGAACTATGGTAATCTTACTTACAAAAACCAAAGAAGAACTATGGTAATCCTACTTATAAAAACCAAAGAAGAACTATGGTAATCCTACTTACAAAAACCAAAGAAGAACTATGGTAATCCTACTTACAAAAACCAAAGAACTATAGTAATCCTACTTACAAAAACAAAAGAAGAACTATGGTAATCCTACTTATAAAAACCAAAGAAGAACTATGGTAATCCTACTTACAAAAACCAAAGAAGAACTATGGTAATCCTACTTACAAAAACAAAAGAAGAACTATGGTAATCCTACTTAAAAAAACCAAAGAAGAACTATGGTAATCCTACTTACAAAAACCAAAGAAGAACTATGGTAATCCTACTCATAAAAACCAAAGAAGAACTATAATAATCCTACTTATAAAAACCAAAGAAGAACTATGGTAATCCTACTTATAAAAACCAAAGAAGAACTATGGTAATCCTACTTATAAAAACCAAAGAAGAACTATGGTAATTCTACTTACAAAAACCAAAGAAGAACTATGGTAATCCTACTTATAAAAACCAAAGAAGAACTATGGTAATCCTACTTACAAAAACCAAAGAACTATGGTAATCCTACTTACAAAAACCAAAGAAGAACTATGGTAATCCTACTTACAAAAACCAAAGAAGAACTATGGTAATCCCACTTATAAAAACCAAAGAAGAACTATGGTAATCCTACTTACAAAAACCAAAGAAGAACTATGGTAATCCTACTTACAAAAACCAAAGAACTATAGTAATCCTACTTACAAAAACCAAAGAAGAACTATGGTAATCCTACTTACAAAAACCAAAGAAGAACTATGGTAATCCTACTTATAAAAACCAAAGAAGAACTATGGTAATCCTACTTACAAAAACCAAAGAAGAACTATGGTAATCCTACTTACAAAAACCAAAGACGAACTATGGTAATCCTACTTACAAAAACCAAAGAACTATAGTAATCCTACTTACAAACACCAAAGAAGAACTATGGTAATCCTACTTATAAAAACCAAAGAAGAAATATGGTAAACCTACATGTAAAAACTAAAGAAGAACTATGGTAATCCTACTTACAATAACCAAAAAAGAACTATGGTAATCCTACTTATAAAAACCAAAAAAGAACTATGGTAATCCTACTTACAAAAACCAAAGAAGAACTATAGTAATCCTACTTATAAAAACCAAAGAAGAACTATGGTAATCCTACTTATAAAAACCAAAGAAGAACTATGGTAATCCTACTTATAAAAACCAAAGAAGAACTATGGTAATCCTACTTATAAAAACCAAAGAAGAACTATGGTAATCCTACTTACAAAAACCAAAGAAGAACTATAGTAATCCTACTTATAAAAACCAAAGAAGAACTATGGTAATCCTACTTACAAAAACCAAAGAAGAACTATGGTAATCCTACTTACAAAAACCAAAGAACTATAGTAATCCTACTTACAAAAACCAAAGAAGAACTATGGTAATCCTACTTACAAAAACCAAAGAAGAACTATGGTAATCCTACTTATAAAAACCAAAGAAGAACTATGGTAATCCTACTTACAAAAACCAAAGAAGAACTATAGTAATCCTACTTATAAAAACCAAAGAAGAACTATGGTAATCCTACTTGCAAAAAACCAAAGAAGAACTATGGTAATCCTACTTATAAAAACCAAAGAAGAACTATAATAATCCTACTTATAAAAACCAAAGAAGAACTATGGTAATCCTACTTATAAAAACCAAAGAAGAACTATGGTAATCCTACTTACAAAAACCAAAGAAGAACTATGGTAATCCTACTTATAAAAACCAAAGAACTATAGTAATTCTACTTACAAAAACCAAACAAGAACTATGGTAATCCTACTTATAAAAACCAAAGAAGAACTATGGTAATCCTACTTATAAAAACCAAAGAAGAACTATGGTAATCCTACTTATAAAAACCAAAGACGAACTATGGTAATCCTACTTACAAAAACCAAAGAAGAACTATGGTAATCCTACTTATAAAAACCAAAGAAGAACTATGGTAATCCTACTTACAAAAACCAAAGAACTATAGTAATCCTACTTACAAAAACAAAAGAAGAACTATGGTAATTCTACTTACTAAAACCAAAGAAGAACTATGGTAATCCTACTTATAAAAACCAAAGAAGAACTATGGTAATCCTACTTACAAAAACCAAAGAACTATGGTAATCCTACTTACAAAAACCAAAGAAGAACTATGGTAATCCTACTTACAAAAACCAAAGAAGAACTATGGTAATCCTACTTATAAAAACCAAAGAAGAACTATGGTAATCCTACTTACAAAAACCAAAGAAGAACTATGGTAATCCTACTTACAAAAACCAAAGAAGAACTATGGTAATCCTACTTAAAAAAACCAAAGAAGAACTATGGTAATCCTACTTACAAAAACCAAAGAAGAACTATGGTAATCCTACTCATAAAAACCAAAGAAGAACTATAATAATCCTACTTATAAAAACCAAAGAAGAACTATGGTAATCCTACTTATAAAAACCAAAGAAGAACTATGGTAATCCTACTTATAAAAACCAAAGAAGAACTATGGTAATTCTACTTACAAAAACCAAAGAAGAACTATGGTAATCCTACTTATAAAAACCAAAGAAGAACTATGGTAATCCTACTTATAAAAACCAAAGAAGAACTATGGTAATCCTACTTACAAAAACCAAAGAACTATGGTAATCCTACTTACAAAAACCAAAGAAGAACTATGGTAATCCTACTTACAAAAACCAAAGAAGAACTATGGTAATCCTACTTATAAAAACCAAAGAAGAACTATGGTAATCCTACTTACAAAAACCAAAGAAGAACTATGGTAATCCTACTTACAAAAACCAAAGAACTATAGTAATCCTACTTACAAAAACCAAAGAAGAACTATGGTAATCCTACTTACAAAAACCAAAGAAGAACTATGGTAATCCTACTTATAAAAACCAAAGAAGAACTATGGTAATCCTACTTACAAAAACCAAAGAAGAACTATAGTAATCCTACTTATAAAAACCAAAGAAGAACTATGGTAATCCTACTTGCAAAAAACCAAAGAAGAACTATGGTAATCCTACTTATAAAAACCAAAGAAGAACTATAATAATCCTACTTATAAAAACCAAAGAAGAACTATGGTAATCCTACTTATAAAAACCAAAGAAGAACTATGGTAATCCTAATTACAAAAACCAAAGAAGAACTATGGTAATCCTACTTATAAAAACCAAAGAACTATAGTAATCCTACTTACAAAAACCAAACAAGAACTATGGTAATCCTACTTATAAAAACCAAAGAAGAACTATGGTAATCCTACTTATAAATACCAAAGAAGAACTATGGTAATCCTACTTATAAAAACCAAAGACGAACTATGGTAATCTTACTTACAAAAACCAAAGAAGAACTATGGTAATCCTACTTATAAAAACCAAAGAAGAACTATGGTAATCCTACTTACAAAAACCAAAGAACTATAGTAATCCTACTTACAAAAACAAAAGAAGAACTATGGTAATTCTACTTACTAAAACCAAAGAAGAACTATGGTAATCCTACTTATAAAAACCGAAGAAGAACTATGGTAATCCTACTTACAAAAACCAAAGAACTATGGTAATCCTACTTACAAAAACCAAAGAAGAACTATGGTAATCCTACTTACAAAAACCAAAGAAGAACTATGGTAATCCTACTTATAAAAACCAAAGAAGAACTATGGTAATCCTACTTACAAAAACCAAAGAAGAACTATGGTAATCCTACTTACAAAAACAAAAGAAGAACTATGGTAATCCTACTTAAAAAAACCAAAGAAGAACTATGGTAATCCTACTTACAAAAACCAAAGAAGAACTATGGTAATCCTACTCATAAAAACCAAAGAAGAACTATAATAATCCTACTTATAAAAACCAAAGAAGAACTATGGTAATCCTACTTATAAAAACCAAAGAAGAACTATGGTAATCCTACTTATAAAAACCAAAGAAGAACTATGGTAATTCTACTTACAAAAACCAAAGAAGAACTATGGTAATCCTACTTATAAAAACCAAAGAAGAACTATGGTAATCCTACTTACAAAAACCAAAGAACTATGGTAATCCTACTTACAAAAACCAAAGAAGAACTATGGTAATTCTACTTACAAAAACCAAAGAAGAACTATGGTAATCCTACTTATAAAAACCAAAGAAGAACTATGGTAATTCTACTTACAAAAACCAAAGAAGAACTATGGTAATCCTACTTATAAAAACCAAAGAAGAGCTATGGTAATCCTACTTACAAAAACCAAAGAACTATGGTAATCCTACTTACAAAAACCAAAGAAGAACTATGGTAATCCTACTTACAAAAACCAAAGAAGAACTATGGTAATCCCACTTATAAAAACCAAAGAAGAACTATGGTAATCCTACTTACAAAAACCAAAGAAGAACTATGGTAATCCTACTTACAAAAACCAAAGAACTATAGTAATCCTACTTACAAAAGCCAAAGAAGAACTATGGTAATCCTACTTACAAAAACCAAAGAAGAACTATGGTAATCCTACTTATAAAAACCAAAGAAGAACTATGGTAATCCTACTTACAAAAACCAAAGAAGAACTATGGTAATCCTACTTACAAAAACCAAAGACGAACTATGGTAATCCTACTTACAAAAACCAAAGAACTATAGTAATCCTACTTACAAACACCAAAGAAGAACTATGGTAATCCTACTTATAAAAACCAAAGAAGAAATATGGTAATCCTACATGTAAAAACTAAAGAAGAACTATGGTAATCCTACTTACAAAAACCAAAAAAGAACTATGGTAATCCTACTTATAAAAACCAAAAAAGATCTATGGTAATCCTACTTACAAAAACCAAAGAAGAACTATAGTAATCCTACTTATAAAAACCAAAGAAGAACTATGGTAATCCTACTTATAAAAACCAAAGAAGAACTATGGTAATCCTACTTATAAAAACCAAAGAAGAACTATGGTAATCCTACTTATAAAAACCAAAGAAGAACTATGGTAATCCTACTTATAAAAACCAAAGAAGAACTATAGTAATCCTACTTACAAAAACCAAAGAAGAACTATAGTAATCCTACTTATAAAAACCAAAGAAGAACTATGGTAATCCTACTTACAAAAACCAAAGAAGAACTATGGTAATCCTACTTACAAAAACCAAAGAACTATAGTAATCCTACTTACAAAAACCAAAGAAGAACTATGGTAATCCTACTTATAAAAACCAAAGAAGAACTATGGTAATCCTACTTATAAAAACCAAAGAAGAACTATGGTAATCCTACTTATAAAAACCAAAGACGAACTATGGTAATCTTACTTACAAAAACCAAAGAAGAACTATGGTAATCCTACTTATAAAAACCAAAGAAGAACTATGGTAATCCTACTTACAAAAACCAAAGAACTATAGTAATCCTACTTACAAAAACAAAAGAAGAACTATGGTAATTCTACTTACTAAAACCAAAGAAGAACTATGGTAATCCTACTTATAAAAACCAAAGAAGAACTATGGTAATCCTACTTACAAAAACCAAAGAACTATGGTAATCCTACTTACAAAAACCAAAGAAGAACTATGGTAATCCTACTTACAAAAACCAAAGAAGAACTATGGTAATCCTACTTATAAAAACCAAAGAAGAACTATGGTAATCCTACTTACAAAAACCAAAGAAGAACTATGGTAATCCTACTTACAAAAACAAAAGAAGAACTATGGTAATCCTACTTAAAAAAACCAAAGAAGAACTATGGTAATCCTACTTACAAAAACCAAAGAAGAACTATGGTAATCCTACTCATAAAAACCAAAGAAGAACTATAATAATCCTACTTATAAAAACCAAAGAAGAACTATGGTAATCCTACTTATAAAAACCAAAGAAGAACTATGGTAATCCTACTTATAAAAACCAAAGAAGAACTATGGTAATTCTACTTACAAAAACCAAAGAAGAACTATGGTAATCCTACTTATAAAAACCAAAGAAGAACTATGGTAATCCTACTTACAAAAACCAAAGAACTATGGTAATCCTACTTACAAAAACCAAAGAAGAACTATGGTAATCCTACTTACAAAAACCAAAGAAGAACTATGGTAATCCCACTTATAAAAACCAAAGAAGAACTATGGTAATCCTACTTACAAAAACCAAAGAAGAACTATGGTAATCCTACTTACAAAAACCAAAGAACTATAGTAATCCTACTTACAAAAACCAAAGAAGAACTATAGTAATCCTACTTACAAAAACCAAAGAAGAACTATGGTAATCCTACTTACAAAAACCAAAGAAGAACTATGGTAATCCTACTTATAAAAACCAAAGAAGAACTATGGTAATCCTACTTACAAAAACCAAAGAAGAACTATGGTAATCCTACTTACAAAAACCAAAGACGAACTATGGTAATCCTACTTACAAAAACCAAAGAACTATAGTAATCCTACTTACAAACACCAAAGAAGAACTATGGTAATCCTACTTATAAAAACCAAAGAAGAAATATGGTAATCCTACATGTAAAAACTAAAGAAGAACTATGGTAATCCTACTTACAAAAACCAAAAAAGAACTATGGTAATCCTACTTATAAAAACCAAAAAAGAACTATGGTAATCCTACTTACAAAAACCAAAGAAGAACTATAGTAATCCTACTTATAAAAACCAAAGAAGAACTATGGTAATCCTACTTATAAAAACCAAAGAAGAACTATGGTAATCCTACTTATAAAAACCAAAGAAGAACTATGGTAATCCTACTTATAAAAACCAAAGAAGAACTATGGTAATCCTACTTATAAAAACCAAAGAAGAACTATAGTAATCCTACTTACAAAAACCAAAGAAGAACTATAGTAATCCTACTTATAAAAACCAAAGAAGAACTATGGTAATCCTACTTACAAAAACCAAAGAAGAACTATGGTAATCCTACTTACAAAAACCAAAGAACTATAGTAATCCTACTTACAAAAACCAAAGAAGAACTATGGTAATCCTACTTACAAAAACCAAAGAAGAACTATGGTAATCCTACTTATAAAAACCAAAGAAGAACTATGGTAATCCTACTTACAAAAACCAAAGAAGAACTATGGTAATCCTACTTATAAAAACCAAAGAAGAACTATGGTAATCCTACTTACAAAAACCAAAGAAGAACTATGGTAATCCTGCGTACAAAAACCAAAGAAGAACTATGGTAATCCTACTTACAAAAACCAAAGAAGAACTATGGTAATCCTACTTATAAAAACCAAAGAAGAACTATGGTAATCCTACTTACAAAAACCAAAGAAGAACTATAGTAATCCTACTTATAAAAACCAAAGAAGAACTATGGTAATCCTACTTGCAAAAAACCAAAGAAGAACTATAGTAATCCTACTTATAAAAACCAAAGAAGAACTATAATAATCCTACTTATAAAAACCAAAGAAGAACTATGGTAATCCTACTTATAAAAACCAAAGAAGAACTATGGTAATCCTACTTACAAAAACCAAAGAAGAACTATGGTAATCCTACTTATAAAAACCAAAGAACTATAGTAATCCTACTTACAAAAACCAAACAAGAACTATGGTAATTCTACTTATAAAAACCAAAGAAGAACTATGGTAATCCTACTTATAAAAACCAAAGAAGAACTATGGTAATCCTACTTATAAAAACCAAAGACGAACTATGGTAATCCTACTTACAAAAACCAAAGAAGAACTATGGTAATCCTACTTATAAAAACCAAAGAAGAACTATGGTAATCCTACTTACAAAAACCAAAGAACTATAGTAATCCTACTTACAAAAACAAAAGAAGAACTATGGTAATTCTACTTACTAAAACCAAAGAAGAACTATGGTAATCCTACTTATAAAAACCAAAGAAGAACTATGGTAATCCTACTTACAAAAACCAAAGAACTATGGTAATCCTACTTACAAAAACCAAAGAAGAACTATGGTAATCCTACTTACAAAAACCAAAGAAGAACTATAATAATCCTACTTATAAAAACCAAAGAAGAACTATGGTAATCCTACTTATAAAAACCAAAGAAGAACTATGGTAATCCTACTTATAAAAACCAAAGAAGAACTATGGTAATTCTACTTACAAAAACCAAAGAAGAACTATGGTAATCCTACTTATAAAAACCAAAGAAGAACTATGGTAATCCTACTTACAAAAACCAAAGAACTATGGTAATCCTACTTACAAAAACCAAAGAAGAACTATGGTAATCCTACTTACAAAAACCAAAGAAGAACTATGGTAATCCCACTTATAAAAACCAAAGAAGAACTATGGTAATCCTACTTACAAAAACCAAAGAAGAACTATGGTAATCCTACTTACAAAAACCAAAGAACTATAGTAATCCTACTTACAAAAACCAAAGAAGAACTATAGTAATCCTACTTACAAAAACCAAAGAAGAACTATGGTAATCCTACTTACAAAAACCAAAGAAGAACTATGGTAATCCTACTTATAAAAACCAAAGAAGAACTATGGTAATCCTACTTACAAAAACCAAAGAAGAACTATGGTAATCCTACTTACAAAAACCAAAGACGAACTATGGTAATCCTACTTACAAAAACCAAAGAACTATAGTAATCCTACTTACAAACACCAAAGAAGAACTATGGTAATCCTACTTATAAAAACCAAAGAAGAAATATGGTAATCCTACATGTAAAAACTAAAGAAGAACTATGGTAATCCTACTTACAAAAACCAAAAAAGAACTATGGTAATCCTACTTATAAAAACCAAAAAAGAACTATGGTAATCCTACTTACAAAAACCAAAGAAGAACTATAGTAATCCTACTTATAAAAACCAAAGAAGAACTATGGTAATCCTACTTATAAAAACCAAAGAAGAACTATGGTAATCCTACTTATAAAAACCAAAGAAGAACTATGGTAATCCTACTTATAAAAACCAAAGAAGAACTATGGTAATCCTACTTATAAAAACCAAAGAAGAACTATAGTAATCCTACTTACAAAAACCAAAGAAGAACTATAGTAATCCTACTTATAAAAACCAAAGAAGAACTATGGTAATCCTACTTACAAAAACCAAAGAAGAACTATGGTAATCCTACTTACAAAAACCAAAGAACTATAGTAATCCTACTTACAAAAACCAAAGAAGAACTATGGTAATCCTACTTACAAAAACCAAAGAAGAACTATGGTAATCCTACTTATAAAAACCAAAGAAGAACTATGGTAATCCTACTTACAAAAACCAAAGAAGAACTATAGTAATCCTACTTATAAAAACCAAAGAAGAACTATGGTAATCCTACTTGCAAAAAACCAAAGAAGAACTATAGTAATCCTACTTATAAAAACCAAAGAAGAACTATAATAATCCTACTTATAAAAACCAAAGAAGAACTATGGTAATCCTACTTATAAAAACCAAAGAAGAACTATGGTAATCCTACTTACAAAAACCAAAGAAGAACTATGGTAATCCTACTTATAAAAACCAAAGAACTATAGTAATCCTACTTACAAAAACCAAACAAGAACTATGGTAATTCTACTTATAAAAACCAAAGAAGAACTATGGTAATCCTACTTATAAAAACCAAAGAAGAACTATGGTAATCCTACTTATAAAAACCAAAGACGAACTATGGTAATCCTACTTACAAAAACCAAAGAAGAACTATGGTAATCCTACTTATAAAAACCAAAGAAGAACTATGGTAATCCTACTTACAAAAACCAAAGAACTATAGTAATCCTACTTACAAAAACAAAAGAAGAACTATGGTAATTCTACTTACTAAAACCAAAGAAGAACTATGGTAATCCTACTTATAAAAACCAAAGAAGAACTATGGTAATCCTACTTACAAAAACCAAAGAACTATGGTAATCCTACTTACAAAAACCAAAGAAGAACTATGGTAATCCTACTTACAAAAACCAAAGAAGAACTATGGTAATCCTACTTATAAAAACCAAAGAAGAACTATGGTAATCCTACTTACAAAAACCAAAGAAGAACTATGGTAATCCTACTTACAAAAACCAAAGAAGAACTATGGTAATCCTACTTAAAAAAACCAAAGAAGAACTATGGTAATCCTACTTACAAAAACCAAAGAAGAACTATGGTAATCCTACTCATAAAAACCAAAGAAGAACTATAATAATCCTACTTATAAAAACCAAAGAAGAACTATGGTAATCCTACTTATAAAAACCAAAGAAGAACTATGGTAATCCTACTTATAAAAACCAAAGAAGAACTATGGTAATTCTACTTACAAAAACCAAAGAAGAACTATGGTAATCCTACTTATAAAAACCAAAGAAGAACTATGGTAATCCTACTTACAAAAACCAAAGAACTATGGTAATCCTACTTACAAAAACCAAAGAAGAACTATGGTAATCCTACTTACAAAAACCAAAGAAGAACTATGGTAATCCTACTTATAAAAACCAAAGAAGAACTATGGTAATCCTACTTACAAAAACCAAAGAAGAACTATGGTAATCCTACTTACAAAAACCAAAGAACTATAGTAATCCTACTTACAAAAACCAAAGAAGAACTATGGTAATCCTACTTACAAAAACCAAAGAAGAACTATGGTAATCCTACTTATAAAAACCAAAGAAGAACTATGGTAATCCTACTTACAAAAACCAAAGAAGAACTATAGTAATCCTACTTATAAAAACCAAAGAAGAACTATGGTAATCCTACTTGCAAAAAACCAAAGAAGAACTATGGTAATCCTACTTATAAAAACCAAAGAAGAACTATAATAATCCTACTTATAAAAACCAAAGAAGAACTATGGTAATCCTACTTATAAAAACCAAAGAAGAACTATGGTAATCCTAATTACAAAAACCAAAGAAGAACTATGGTAATCCTACTTATAAAAACCAAAGAACTATAGTAATCCTACTTACAAAAACCAAACAAGAACTATGGTAATCCTACTTATAAAAACCAAAGAAGAACTATGGTAATCCTACTTATAAAAACCAAAGAAGAACTATGGTAATCCTACTTATAAAAACCAAAGACGAACTATGGTAATCCTACTTACAAAAACCAAAGAAGAACTATGGTAATCCTACTTATAAAAACCAAAGAAGAACTATGGTAATCCTACTTACAAAAACCAAAGAACTATAGTAATCCTACTTACAAAAACAAAAGACGAACTATGGTAATCCTACTTATAAAAACCAAAGAACTATGGTAATCCTACTTACAAAAACCAAAGAAGAACTATGGTAATTCTACTTACTAAAACCAAAGAAGAACTATGGTAATCCTACTTATAAAAACCAAAGAAGAACTATGGTAATCCTACTTACAAAAACCAAAGAACTATGGTAATCCTACTTACAAAAACCAAAGAAGAACTATGGTAATCCTACTTACAAAAACCAAAGAAGAACTATGGTAATCCTACTTATAAAAACCAAAGAAGAACTATGGTAATCCTACTTACAAAAACCAAAGAAGAACTATGGTAATCCTACTTACAAAAACAAAAGAAGAACTATGGTAATCCTACTTAAAAAAACCAAAGAAGAACTATGGTAATCCTACTTACAAAAACCAAAGAAGAACTATGGTAATCCTACTCATAAAAACCAAAGAAGAACTATAATAATCCTACTTATAAAAACCAAAGAAGAACTATGGTAATCCTACTTATAAAAACCAAAGAAGAACTATGGTAATCCTACTTATAAAAACCAAAGAAGAACTATAGTAATTCTACTTACAAAAACCAAAGAAGAACTATGGTAATCCTACTTATAAAAACCAAAGAAGAACTATGGTAATCCTACTTACAAAAACCAAAGAAGTATGGTAATCCTACTTACAAAAACCAAAGAAGAACTATGGTAATCCTACTTATAAAAACCAAAGAAGAACTATAATAATCCTACTTATAAAAACCAAAGAAGAACTATGGTAATCCTACTTATAAAAACCAAAGAAGAACTATGGTAATCCTAATTACAAAAACCAAAGAAGAACTATGGTAATCCTACTTATAAAAACCAAAGAACTATAGTAATCCTACTTACAAAAACCAAACAAGAACTATGGTAATCCTACTTATAAAAACCAAAGAAGAACTATAATAATCCTACTTATAAAAACCAAAGAAGAACTATGGTAATCCTACTTATAAAAACCAAAGAAGAACTATGGTAATCCTACTTATAAAAACCAAAGAAGAACTATGGTAATCCTACTTATAAAAACCAAAGACGAACTATGGTAATCCTACTTACAAAAACCAAAGAAGAACTATGGTAATCCTACTTATAAAAACCAAAGAAGAACTATGGTAATCCTACTTACAAAAACCAAAGAACTATAGTAATCCTACTTACAAAAACAAAAGACGAACTATGGTAATTCTACTTACTAAAACCAAAGAAGAACTATGGTAATCCTACTTATAAAAACCAAAGAAGAACTATGGTAATCCTACTTACAAAAACCAAAGAACTATGGTAATCCTACTTACAAAAACCAAAGAAGAACTATGGTAATCCTACTTACAAAAACCAAAGAAGAACTATGGTAATCCTACTTATAAAAACCAAAGAAGAACTATGGTAATCCTACTTACAAAAACCAAAGAAGAACTATGGTAATCCTACTTACAAAAACAAAAGAAGAACTATGGTAATCCTACTTATAAAAACCAAAGAAGAACTATGGTAATCCTACTTACAAAAACCAAAGAAGAACTATGGTAATTCTACTTACAAAAACCAAAGAAGAACTATGGTAATCCTACTTATAAAAACCAAAGAAGAACTATGGTAATCCTACTTACAAAAACCAAAGAAGAACTATGGTAATCCTACTTACAAAAACCAAAGAAGAACTATGGTAATCCTACTTACAAAAACAAAAGAAGAACTATGGTAATCCTACTTATAAAAACCAAAGAAGAACTATGGTAATCCTACTTACAAAAACCAAAGAAGAACTATGGTAATTCTACTTACAAAAACCAAAGAAGAACTATGGTAATCCTACTTATAAAAACCAAAGAAGAACTATGGTAATCCTACTTACAAAAACCAAAGAAGTATGGTAATCCTACTTACAAAAACCAAAGAAGAACTATGGTAATCCTACTTACAAAAACCAAAGAAGAACTATGGTAATCCCACTTATAAAAACCAAAGAAGAACTATGGTAATCCTACTTACAAAAACCAAAGAAGAACTATGGTAATCCTACTTACAAAAACCAAAGAACTATATTAATCCTACTTACAAAAACCAAAGAAGAACTATGGTAATCCTACTTTCAAAAACCAAAGAAGAACTATGGTAATCCTACTTATAAAAACCAAAGAAGAACTATGGTAATCCTACTTACAAAAACCAAAGACGAACTATGGTAATCCTACTTACAAAAACCAAAGAACTATAGTAATCCTACTTACAAACACCAAAGAAGAACTATGGTAATCCTACTTATAAAAACCAAAGAAGAACTATGGTAATCCTACATGTAAAAACCAAAGAAGAACTATGGTAATCCTACTTACAAAAACCAAAAAAGAACTATGGTAATCCTACTTATAAAAACCAAAAAAGAACTATGGTAATCCTACTTACAAAAACCAAAGAAGAACTATAGTAATCCTACTTATAAAAACCAAAGAAGAACTATGGTAATCCTACTTACAAAAACCAAAAAAGAACTATGGTAATCCTACTTATAAAAACCAAAAAAGAACTATGGTAATCCTACTTACAAAAACCAAAGAAGAACTATAGTAATCCTACTTATAAAAACCAAAGAAGAACTATGGTAATCCTACTTACAAAAACCAAAGAACTATAGTAATCCTACTTACAAACACCAAAGAAGAACTATGGTAATCCTACTTACAAAAACCAAAAAAGAACTATGGTAATCCTACTTATAAAAACCAAAAAAGAACTATGGTAATCCTACTTACAAAAACCAAAGAAGAACTATAGTAATCCTACTTATAAAAACCAAAGAAGAACTATGGTAATCCTACTTACAAAAACCAAAGAACTATAGTAATCCTACTTACAAACACCAAAGAAGAACTATGGTAATCCTACTTATAAAAACCAAAGAAGAAATATGGTAATCCTACATGTAAAAACTAAAGAAGAACTATGGTAATCCTACTTACAAAAACCAAAAAAGAACTATGGTAATCCTACTTATAAAAACCAAAAAAGATCTATGGTAATCCTACTTACAAAAACCAAAGAAGAACTATAGTAATCCTACTTATAAAAACCAAAGAAGAACTATGGTAATCCTACTTATAAAAACCAAAGAAGAACTATGGTAATCCTACTTATAAAAACCAAAGAAGAACTATGGTAATCCTACTTATAAAAACCAAAGAAGAACTATGGTAATCCTACTTATAAAAACCAAAGAAGAACTATGGTAATCCTACTTATAAAAACCAAAGAAGAACTATGGTGATCCTACTTATAAAAACCAAAGACGAACTATGGTAATCCTACTTACAAAAACCAAAGAAGAACTATAGTAATCCTACTTATAAAAACCAAAGAAGAACTATAGTAATCCTACTTACAAAAACCAAAGAAGAACTATAGTAATCCTACTTATAAAAACCAAAGAAGAACTATGGTAATCCTACTTACAAAAACCAAAGAAGAACTATGGTAATCCTACTTACAAAAACCAAAGAACTATAGTAATCCTACTTACAAAAACCAAAGAAGAACTATGGTAATCCTACTTATAAAAACCAAAGAAGAACTATGGTAATCCTACTTATAAAAACCAAAGAAGAACTATGGTAATCCTACTTATAAAAACCAAAGACGAACTATGGTAATCTTACTTACAAAAACCAAAGAAGAACTATGGTAATCCTACTTATAAAAACCAAAGAAGAACTATGGTAATCCTACTTACAAAAACCAAAGAACTATAGTAATCCTACTTACAAAAACCAAAGAAGAACTATGGTAATCCTACTTACAAAAACCAAAGAACTATAGTAATTCTACTTACTAAAACCAAAGAAGAACTATGGTAATCCTACTTATAAAAACCAAAGAAGAACTATGGTAATCCTACTTACAAAAACCAAAGAACTATGGTAATCCTACTTACAAAAACCAAAGAAGAACTATGGTAATCCTACTTACAAAAACCAAAGAAGAACTATGGTAATCCTACTTATAAAAACCAAAGAAGAACTATGGTAATCCTACTTACAAAAACCAAAGAAGAACTATGGTAATCCTACTTACAAAAACAAAAGAAGAACTATGGTAATCCTACTTAAAAAAACCAAAGAAGAACTATGGTAATCCTACTTACAAAAACCAAAGAAGAACTATGGTAATCCTACTCATAAAAACCAAAGAAGAACTATAATAATCCTACTTATAAAAACCAAAGAAGAACTATGGTAATCCTACTTATAAAAACCAAAGAAGAACTATGGTAATCCTACTTATAAAAACCAAAGAAGAACTATGGTCATTCTACTTACAAAAACCAAAGAAGAACTATGGTAATCCTACTTATAAAAACCAAAGAAGAACTATGGTAATCCTACTTACAAAAACCAAAGAACTATGGTAATCCTACTTACAAAAACCAAAGAAGAACTATGGTAATCCTACTTACAAAAACCAAAGAAGAACTATGGTAATCCCACTTATAAAAACCAAAGAAGAACTATGGTAATCCTACTTACAAAAACCAAAGAAGAACTATGGTAATCCTACTTACAAAAACCAAAGAACTATAGTAATCCTACTTACAAAAACCAAAGAAGAACTATGGTAATCCTACTTACAAAAACCAAAGAAGAACTATGGTAATCCTACTTATAAAAACCAAAGAAGAACTATGGTAATCCTACTTACAAAAACCAAAGAAGAACTATGGTAATCCTACTTACAAAAACCAAAGACGAACTATGGTAATCCTACTTACAAAAACCAAAGAACTATAGTAATCCTACTTACAAACACCAAAGAAGAACTATGGTAATCCTACTTATAAAAACCAAAGAAGAAATATGGTAATCCTACATGTAAAAACTAAAGAAGAACTATGGTAATCCTACTTACAAAAACCAAAAAAGAACTATGGTAATCCTACTTATAAAAACCAAAAAAGAACTATGGTAATCCTACTTACAAAAACCAAAGAAGAACTATAGTAATCCTACTTATAAAAACCAAAGAAGAACTATGGTAATCCTACTTATAAAAACCAAAGAAGAACTATGGTAATCCTACTTATAAAAACCAAAGAAGAACTATGGTAATCCTACTTATAAAAACCAAAGAAGAACTATGGTAATCCTACTTATAAAAACCAAAGAAGAACTATAGTAATCCTACTTACAAAAACCAAAGAAGAACTATAGTAATCCTACTTATAAAAACCAAAGAAGAACTATGGTAATCCTACTTACAAAAACCAAAGAAGAACTATGGTAATCCTACTTACAAAAACCAAAGAACTATAGTAATCCTACTTACAAAAACCAAAGAAGAACTATGGTAATCCTACTTACAAAAACCAAAGAAGAACTATGGTAATCCTACTTATAAAAACCAAAGAAGAACTATGGTAATCCTACTTACAAAAACCAAAGAAGAACTATAGTAATCCTACTTATAAAAACCAAAGAAGAACTATGGTAATCCTACTTGCAAAAAACCAAAGAAGAACTATAGTAATCCTACTTATAAAAACCAAAGAAGAACTATAATAATCCTACTTATAAAAACCAAAGAAGAACTATGGTAATCCTACTTATAAAAACCAAAGAAGAACTATGGTAATCCTACTTACAAAAACCAAAGAAGAACTATGGTAATCCTACTTATAAAAACCAAAGAACTATAGTAATCCTACTTACAAAAACCAAACAAGAACTATGGTAATTCTACTTATAAAAACCAAAGAAGAACTATGGTAATCCTACTTATAAAAACCAAAGAAGAACTATGGTAATCCTACTTACAAAAACCAAAGAAGAACTATGGTAATCCTACTTATAAAAACCAAAGAAGAACTATGGTAATCCTACTTATAAAAACCAAAGACGAACTATGGTAATCCTACTTACAAAAACCAAAGAAGAACTATGGTAATCCTACTTATAAAAACCAAAGAAGAACTATGGTAATCCTACTTACAAAAACCAAAGAACTATAGTAATCCTACTTACAAAAACAAAAGAAGAACTATGGTAATTCTACTTACTAAAACCAAAGAAGAACTATGGTAATCCTACTTATAAAAACCAAAGAAGAACTATGGTAATCCTACTTACAAAAACGAAAGAACTATGGTAATCCTACTTACAAAAACCAAAGAAGAACTATGGTAATCCTACTTACAAAAACCAAAGAAGAACTATGGTAATCCTACTTATAAAAACCAAAGAAGAACTATGGTAATCCTACTTATAAAAACCAAAGAAGAACTATAGTAATCCTACTTATAAAAACCAAAGAACTATGGTAATCCTACTTACAAAAACCAAAGAACTATGGTAATCCTACTTATAAAAACCAAAGAAGAACTATGGTAATCCTACTTATAAAAACCAAAGAAGAACTATGGTAATCCTACTTATAAAAACCAAAGAACTATGGTAATCCTACTTACAAAAACCAAAGAAGAACTATGGTAATCCTACTTACAAAAACCAAAGAACTATGGTAATCCTACTTACAAAAACCAAAGAAGAACTATGGTAATCCTACTTATAAAAACCAAAGAAGAACTATGGTAATCCTACTTACAAAAACCAAAGAAGAACTATGGTAATCCTACTTACAAAAACCAAAGAAGAACTATGGTAATCCTACTTAAAAAAACCAAAGAAGAACTATGGTAATCCTACTTACAAAAACCAAAGAAGAACTATGGTAATCCTACTCATAAAAACCAAAGAAGAACTATAATAATCCTACTTATAAAAACCAAAGAAGAACTATGGTAATCCTACTTATAAAAACCAAAGAAGAACTATGGTAATCCTACTTATAAAAACCAAAGAAGAACTATGGTAATTCTACTTACAAAAACCAAAGAAGAACTATGGTAATCCTACTTATAAAAACCAAAGAAGAACTATGGTAATCCTACTTACAAAAACCAAAGAAGAACTATGGTAATCCTACTTATAAAAACCAAAGAAGAACTATGGTAATCCTACTTACAAAAACCAAAGAAGAACTATGGTAATCCTACTTATAAAAACCAAAGAAGAACTATGGTAATCCTACTTACAAAAACCAAAGAACTATGGTAATCCTACTTACAAAAACCAAAGAAGAACTATGGTAATCCTACTCATAAAAACCAAAGAAGAACTATAATAATCCTACTTATAAAAACCAAAGAAGAACTATGGTAATCCTACTTATAAAAACCAAAGAAGAACTATGGTAATCCTACTTATAAAAACCAAAGAAGAACTATGGTAATCCTACTTACAAAAACCAAAGAACTATGGTAATCCTACTTACAAAAACCAAAGAAGAACTATGGTAATCCTACTTACAAAAACCAAAGAAGAACTATGGTAATCCTACTTATAAAAACCAAAGAAGAACTATGGTAATCCTACTTACAAAAACCAAAGAAGAACTATGGTAATCCTACTTACAAAAACCAAAGAACTATAGTAATCCTACTTACAAAAACCAAAGAAGAACTATGGTAATCCTACTTACTAAAACCAAAGAAGAACTATGGTAATCCTACTTATAAAAACCAAAGAAGAACTATGGTAATCCTACTTACAAAAACCAAAGAAGAACTATAGTAATCCTACTTATAAAAACCAAAGAAGAACTATGGTAATCCTACTTGCAAAAAACCAAAGAAGAACTATGGTAATCCTACTTATAAAAACCAAAGAAGAACTATAATAATCCTACTTATAAAAACCAAAGAAGAACTATGGTAATCCTACTTATAAAAACCAAAGAAGAACTATGGTAATCCTAATTACAAAAACCAAAGAAGAACTATGGTAATCCTACTTATAAAAACCAAAGAACTATAGTAATCCTACTTACAAAAACCAAACAAGAACTATGGTAATCCTACTTATAAAAACCAAAGAAGAACTATGGTAATCCTACTTATAAAAACCAAAGAAGAACTATGGTAATCCTACTTACAAAAACAAAAGACGAACTATGGTAATTCTACTTACTAAAACCAAAGAAGAACTATGGTAATCCTACTTATAAAAACCAAAGAAGAACTATGGTAATCCTACTTACAAAAACCAAAGAACTATGGTAATCCTACTTACAAAAACCAAAGAAGAACTATGGTAATCCTACTTACAAAAACCAAAGAAGAACTATGGTAATCCTACTTATAAAAACCAAAGAAGAACTATGGTAATCCTACTTACAAAAACCAAAGAAGAACTATGGTAATCCTACTTACAAAAACAAAAGAAGAACTATGGTAATCCTACTTAAAAAAACCAAAGAAGAACTATGGTAATCCTACTTACAAAAACCAAAGAAGAACTATGGTAATCCTACTCATAAAAACCAAAGAAGAACTATAATAATCCTACTTATAAAAACCAAAGAAGAACTATGGTAATCCTACTTATAAAAACCAAAGAAGAACTATGGTAATCCTACTTATAAAAACCAAAGAAGAACTATGGTAATTCTACTTACAAAAACCAAAGAAGAACTATGGTAATCCTACTTATAAAAACCAAAGAAGAACTATGGTAATCCTACTTACAAAAACCAAAGAAGTATGGTAATCCTACTTACAAAAACCAAAGAAGAACTATGGTAATCCTACTTATAAAAACCAAAGAAGAACTATAATAATCCTACTTATAAAAACCAAAGAAGAACTATGGTAATCCTACTTATAAAAACCAAAGAAGAACTATGGTAATCCTAATTACAAAAACCAAAGAAGAACTATGGTAATCCTACTTATAAAAACCAAAGAACTATAGTAATCCTACTTACAAAAACCAAACAAGAACTATGGTAATCCTACTTATAAAAACCAAAGAAGAACTATGGTAATCCTAATTACAAAAACCAAAGAAGAACTATGGTAATCCTACTTATAAAAACCAAAGAAGAACTATGGTAATCCTACTTATAAAAACCAAAGAAGAACTATGGTAATCCTACTTATAAAAGCCAAAGACGAACTATGGTAATCCTACTTACAAAAACCAAAGAAGAACTATGGTAATCCTACTTATAAAAACCAAAGAAGTATGGTAATCCTACTTACAAAAACCAAAGAAGAACTATGGTAATCCTACTTATAAAAACCAAAGAAGAACTATGGTAATCCTACTTATAAAAACCAAAGAAGAACTATGGTAATCCTACTTATAAAAGCCAAAGACGAACTATGGTAATCCTACTTACAAAAACCAAAGAAGAACTATGGTAATCCTACTTATAAAAACCAAAGAAGAACTATGGTAATCCTACTTACAAAAACCAAAGAAGAACTATAATAATCCTACTTATAAAAACCAAAGAAGAACTATGGTAATCCTACTTATAAAAACCAAAGAAGAACTATGGTAATCCTACTTATAAAAACCAAAGAAGAACTATGGTAATCCTACTTATAAAAACCAAAGAAGTATGGTAATCCTACTTACAAAAACCAAAGAAGAACTATGGTAATCCTACTTATAAAAACCAAAGAAGAACTATAATAATCCTACTTATAAAAACCAAAGAAGAACTATGGTAATCCTACTTATAAAAACCAAAGAAGAACTATGGTAATCCTAATTACAAAAACCAAAGAAGAACTATGGTAATCCTACTTATAAAAACCAAAGAACTATAGTAATCCTACTTACAAAAACCAAACAAGAACTATGGTAATCCTACTTATAAAAACCAAAGAAGAACTATGGTAATCCTACTTATAAAAACCAAAGAAGAACTATGGTAATCCTACTTACAAAAACCAAAGAAGAACTATGGTAATCCTACTTACAAAAACAAAAGAAGAACTATGGTAATCCTACTTACAAAAACAAAAGAAGAACTATGGTAATCCTACTTAAAAAAACCAAAGAAGAACTATGGTAATCCTACTTACAAAAACCAAAGAAGAACTATGGTAATTCTACTTACAAAAACCAAAGAAGAACTATGGTAATCCTACTTATAAAAACCAAAGAAGAACTATGGTAATCCTACTTACAAAAACCAAAGAAGTATGGTAATCCTACTTACAAAAACCAAAGAAGAACTATGGTAATCCTACTTACAAAAACCAAAGAAGAACTATGGTAATCCCACTTATAAAAACCAAAGAAGAACTATGGTAATCCTACTTACAAAAACCAAAGAAGAACTATGGTAATCCTACTTACAAAAACCAAAGAACTATAGTAATCCTACTTACAAAAACCAAAGAAGAACTATGGTAATCCTACTTACAAAAACCAAAGAAGAACTATGGTAATCCTACTTATAAAAACCAAAGAAGAACTATGGTAATCCTACTTACAAAAACCAAAGACGAACTATGGTAATCCTACTTACAAAAACCAAAGAACTATAGTAATCCTACTTACAAACACCAAAGAAGAACTATGGTAATCCTACTTATAAAAACCAAAGAAGAACTATGGTAATCCTACATGTAAAAACCAAAGAAGAACTATGGTAATCCTACTTACAAAAACCAAAAAAGAACTATGGTAATCCTACTTATAAAAACCAAAAAAGAACTATGGTAATCCTACTTACAAAAACCAAAGAAGAACTATAGTAATCCTACTTATAAAAACCAAAGAAGAACTATGGTAATCCTACTGACAAAAACCAAAGAAGAACTATGGTGATCCTACTTATAAAAACCAAAGAAGAACTATAGTAATCCTACTTACAAAAACCAAAGAAGAACTATAGTAATCCTACTTATAAAAACCAAAGAAGAACTATGGTAATCCTACTTATAAAAACCAAAGAAGAACTATGGTAATCCTACTTATAAAAACCAAAGAAGAACTATGGTAATCCTACTTATAAAAACCAAAGAAGAACTATGGTAATCCTACATATAAAAACCAAAGAAGAACTATGGTAATCCTACATATAAAAACCAAAGAAGAACTATGGTAATCCTACTTATAAAAACCAAAGAAGAACTATGGTAATCCTACTTATAAAAACCAAAGAAGAACTATGGTAATCCTACTTACAAAAACAAAAGAAGAACTATGGTAATTCTACTTACTAAAACCAAAGAAGAACTATGGTAATCCTACTTATAAAAACCAAAGAAGAACTATGGTAATCCTACTTACAAAAACCAAAGAAGAACTATGGTAATCCTACTTACAAAAACCAAAGAAGAACTATGGTAATCCTACTTATAAAAACCAAAGAAGAACTATGGTAATCCTACTTATAAAAACCAAAGAACTATAGTAATCCTACTTACAAAAACCAAAGAAGAACTATGGTAATCCTACTTATAAAAACCAAAGAAGAACTATGGTAATCCTACTTACAAAAACCAAAGAAGAACTATAGTAATCCTACTTATAAAATCCAAAGAAGAACTATGGTAATCCTACTTGCAAAAACCAAAGAAGAACTATGGTAATCCTACTTACAAAAACCAAAGAAGAACTATGGTAATCCTACTTATAAAAACCAAAGAAGAACTATAATAATCCTACTTATAAAAACCAAAGAAGAACTATGGTAATCCTACTTATAAAAACCAAAGAAGAACTATGGTAATCCTACTTACAAAAACCAAAGAAGAACTATGGTAATCCCACTTATAAAAACCAAAGAACTATAGTAATCCTACTTACAAAAACCAAAGAAGAACTATGGTAATCCTACTTATAAAAACCAAAGAAGAACTATGGTAATCCTACTTATAAAAACCAAAGAAGAACTATGGTCATCCTACTTATAAAAACCAAAGACGAACTATGGTAATCCTACTTACAAAAACCAAAGAAGAACTATGGTAATCCTACTTATAAAAACCAAAGAAGAACTATGGTAATCCTACTTACAAAAACCAAAGAACTATAGTAATCCTACTTACAAAAACAAAAGAAGAACTATGGTAATTCTACTTACTAAAACCAAAGAAGAACTATGGTAATCCTACTTATAAAAACCAAAGAAGAACTATGGTAATCCTACTTACAAAAACCAAAGAACTATGGTAATCCTACTTACAAAAACCAAAGAAGAACTATGGTAATCCTACTTACAAAAACCAAAGAAGAACTATGGTAATCCTACTTATAAAAACCAAAGAAGAACTATGGTAATCCTACTTACAAAAACCAAAGAAGAACTATGGTAATCCTACTGACAAAAACCAAAGAAGAACTATGGTGATCCTACTTATAAAAACCAAAGAAGAACTATGGTAATCCTACTTACAAAAACCAAAGAAGAACTATGGTAATCCTACTCATAAAAACCAAAGAAGAACTATGGTAATCCTACTTATAAAAACCAAAGAAGAACTATGGTAATCCTACTTATAAAAACCAAAGAAGAACTATGGTAATCCTACTTATAAAAACCAAAGAAGAACTATGGTAATTCTACTTACAAAAACCAAAGAAGAACTATGGTAATCCTACTTATAAAAACCAAAGAAGAACTATGGTAATCCTACTTACAAAAATCAAAGAACTATGGTAATCCTACTTACAAAAACCAAAGAAGAACTATGGTAATCCTACTTACAAAAACCAAAGAAGAACTATGGTAATCCTACTTATAAAAACCAAAGAAGAACTATAATAATCCTACTTATAAAAACCAAAGAAGAACTATGGTAATCCTACTTATAAAAACCAAAGAAGAACTATGGTAATCCTACTTATAAAAACCAAAGAAGAACTATGGTAATTCTACTTACAAAAACCAAAGAAGAACTATGGTAATCCTACTTATAAAAACCAAAGAAGAACTATGGTAATCCTACTTACAAAAACCAAAGAACTATAGTAATCCTAGTTACAAAAACAAAAGAAGAACTATGGTAATTCTACTTACTAAAACCAAAGAAGAACTATGGTAATCCTACTTATAAAAACCAAAGAAGAACTATGGTAATCCTACTTACAAAAACCAAAGAACTATGGTAATCCTACTTACAAAAACCAAAGAAGAACTATGGTAATCCTACTTACAAAAACCAAAGAAGAACTATGGTAATCCTACTTATAAAAACCAAAGAAGAACTATGGTAATCCTACTTACAAAAACCAAAGAAGAACTATGGTAATCCTACTTACAAAAACCAAAGAACTATAGTAATCCTACTTACAAAAACCAAAGAAGAACTATGGTAATCCTACTTACAAAAACCAAAGAAGAACTATGGTAATCCTACTTATAAAAACCAAAGAAGAACTATGGTAATCCTACTTACAAAAACCAAAGAAGAACTATAGTAATCCTACTTATAAAAACCAAAGAAGAACTATGGTAATCCTACTTGCAAAAAACCAAAGAAGAACTATGGTAATCCTACTTATAAAAACCAAAGAAGAACTATAATAATCCTACTTATAAAAACCAAAGAAGAACTATGGTAATCCTACTTATAAAAACCAAAGAAGAACTATGGTAATCCTACTTACAAAAACCAAAGAAGAACTATGGTAATCCTACTTATAAAAACCAAAGAACTATAGTAATCCTACTTACAAAAACCAAAGAAGAACTATGGTAATCCTACTTATAAAAACCAAAGAAGAACTATGGTAATCCTACTTATAAAAACCAAAGAAGAACTATGGTAATCCTACTTATAAAAACCAAAGACGAACTATGGTAATCCTACTTACAAAAACCAAAGAAGAACTATGGTAATCCTACTTATAAAAACCAAAGAAGAACTATGGTAATCCTACTTACAAAAACCAAAGAACTATAGTAATCCTACTTACAAAAACAAAAGAAGAACTATGGTAATTCTACTTACTAAAACCAAAGAAGAACTATGGTAATCCTACTTATAAAAACCAAAGAAGAACTATGGTAATCCTACTTACAAAAACCAAAGAACTATGGTAATCCTACTTACAAAAACCAAAGAAGAACTATGGTAATCCTACTTACAAAAACCAAAGAAGAACTATGGTAATCCTACTTATAAAAACCAAAGAAGAACTATGGTAATCCTACTTACAAAAACCAAAGAAGAACTATGGTAATCCTACTTACAAAAACCAAAGAAGAACTATGGTAATCCTACTTACAAAAACCAAAGAAGAACTATGGTAATCCTACTTACAAAAACCAAAGAAGAACTATGGTAATCCTACTTATAAAAACCAAAGAAGAACTATGGTAATCCTACTTACAAAAACCAAAGAAGAACTATGGTAATCCTACTTACAAAAACCAAAGAACTATAGTAATCCTACTTACAAAAACCAAAGAAGAACTATGGTAATCCTACTTACAAAAACCAAAGAAGAACTATGGTAATCCTACTTATAAAAACCAAAGAAGAACTATGGTAATCCTACTTACAAAAACCAAAGAAGAACTATAGTAATCCTACTTATAAAAACCAAAGAAGAACTATGGTAATCCTACTTGCAAAAAACCAAAGAAGAACTATGGTAATCCTACTTATAAAAACCAAAGAAGAACTATAATAATCCTACTTATAAAAACCAAAGAAGAACTATGGTAATCCTACTTATAAAAACCAAAGAAGAACTATGGTAATCCTACTTACAAAAACCAAAGAAGAACTATGGTAATCCTACTTATAAAAACCAAAGAACTATAGTAATCCTACTTACAAAAACCAAACAAGAACTATGGTAATCCTACTTACAAAAACCAAAGAACTATAGTAATCCTACTTACAAAAACAAAAGAAGAACTATGGTAATCCTACTTACAAAAACCAAAGAAGAACTATGGTAATTCTACTTACTAAAACCAAAGAAGAACTATGGTAATCCTACTTATAAAAACCAAAGAAGAACTATGGTAATCCTACTTACAAAAACCAAAGAACTATGGTAATCCTACTTACAAAAACCAAAGAAGAACTATGGTAATCCTACTTACAAAAACCAAAGAAGAACTATGGTAATCCTACTTATAAAAACCAAAGAAGAACTATGGTAATCCTACTTACAAAAACCAAAGAAGAACTATGGTAATCCTACTTACAAAAACCAAAGAAGAACTATGGTAATCCTACTTACAAAAACCAAAGAAGAACTATGGTAATCCTACTTACAAAAACCAAAGAAGAACTATGGTAATCCTACTCATAAAAACCAAAGAAGAACTATAATAATCCTACTTATAAAAACCAAAGAAGAACTATGGTAATCCTACTTATAAAAACCAAAGAAGAACTATGGTAATCCTACTTATAAAAACCAAAGAAGAACTATGGTAATTCTACTTACAAAAACCAAAGAAGAACTATGGTAATCCTACTTATAAAAACCAAAGAAGAACTATGGTAATCCTACTTATAAAAACCAAAGAAGAACTATGGTAATCCTACTTACAAAAACCAAAGAACTATGGTAATCCTACTTACAAAAACCAAAGAAGAACTATGGTAATCCTACTTACAAAAACCAAAGAAGAACTATGGTAATCCTACTTATAAAAACCAAAGAAGAACTATGGTAATCCTACTTACAAAAACCAAAGAAGAACTATGGTAATCCTACTTACAAAAACCAAAGAACTATGGTAATCCTACTTACAAAAACCAAAGAAGAACTATGGTAATCCTACTTACAAAAACCAAAGAAGAACTATGGTAATCCTACTTATAAAAACCAAAGAAGAACTATGGTAATCCTACTTACAAAAACCAAAGAAGAACTATAGTAATCCTACTTATAAAAACCAAAGAAGAACTATGGTAATCCTACTTGCAAAAAACCAAAGAAGAACTATGGTAATCCTACTTATAAAAACCAAAGAAGAACTATAATAATCCTACTTATAAAAACCAAAGAAGAACTATGGTAATCCTACTTATAAAAACCAAAGAAGAACTATGGTAATCCTACTTACAAAAACCAAAGAAGAACTATGGTAATCCTACTTATAAAAACCAAAGAACTATAGTAATCCTACTTACAAAAACCAAACAAGAACTATGGTAATCCTACTTATAAAAACCAAAGAAGAACTATGGTAATCCTACTTATAAAAACCAAAGAAGAACTATGGTAATCCTACTTATAAAAACCAAAGACGAACTATGGTAATCCTACTTACAAAAACCAAAGAAGAACTATGGTAATCCTACTTATAAAAACCAAAGAAGAACTATGGTAATCCTACTTACAAAAACCAAAGAACTATAGTAATCCTACTTACAAAAACAAAAGAAGAACTATGGTAATTCTACTTACTAAAACCAAAGAAGAACTATGGTAATCCTACTTATAAAAACCAAAGAAGAACTATGGTAATCCTACTTACAAAAACCAAAGAACTATGGTAATCCTACTTACAAAAACCAAAGAAGAACTATGGTAATCCTACTTACAAAAACCAAAGAAGAACTATGGTAATCCTACTTATAAAAACCAAAGAAGAACTATGGTAATCCTACTTACAAAAACCAAAGAACTATGGTAATCCTACTTACAAAAACCAAAGAAGAACTATGGTAATCCTACTTACAAAAACCAAAGAAGAACTATGGTAATCCTACTTATAAAAACCAAAGAAGAACTATGGTAATCCTACTTACAAAAACCAAAGAAGAACTATGGTAATCCTACTTACAAAAACCAAAGAAGAACTATGGTAATCCTACTTACAAAAACCAAAGAAGAACTATGGTAATCCTACTTACAAAAACCAAAGAAGAACTATGGTAATCCTACTTATAAAAACCAAAGAAGAACTATGGTAATCCTACTTACAAAAACCAAAGAAGAACTATGGTAATCCTACTTACAAAAACCAAAGAACTATAGTAATCCTACTTACAAAAACCAAAGAAGAACTATGGTAATCCTACTTACAAAAACCAAAGAAGAACTATGGTAATCCTACTTATAAAAACCAAAGAAGAACTATGGTAATCCTACTTACAAAAACCAAAGAAGAACTATAGTAATCCTACTTATAAAAACCAAAGAAGAACTATGGTAATCCTACTTCCAAAAAACCAAAGAAGAACTATGGTAATCCTACTTATAAAAACCAAAGAAGAACTATAATAATCCTACTTATAAAAACCAAAGAAGAACTATGGTAATCCTACTTATAAAAACCAAAGAAGAACTATGGTAATCCTACTTACAAAAACCAAAGAAGAACTATGGTAATCCTACTTATAAAAACCAAAGAACTATAGTAATCCTACTTACAAAAACCAAACAAGAACTATGGTAATCCTACTTACAAAAACCAAAGAACTATAGTAATCCTACTTACAAAAACAAAAGAAGAACTATGGTAATCCTACTTACAAAAACCAAAGAAGAACTATGGTAATTCTACTTACTAAAACCAAAGAAGAACTATGGTAATCCTACTTATAAAAACCAAAGAAGAACTATGGTAATCCTACTTACAAAAACCAAAGAACTATGGTAATCCTACTTACAAAAACCAAAGAAGAACTATGGTAATCCTACTTACAAAAACCAAAGAAGAACTATGGTAATCCTACTTATAAAAACCAAAGAAGAACTATGGTAATCCTACTTACAAAAACCAAAGAAGAACTATGGTAATCCTACTTACAAAAACCAAAGAAGAACTATGGTAATCCTACTTACAAAAACCAAAGAAGAACTATGGTAATCCTACTTACAAAAACCAAAGAAGAACTATGGTAATCCTACTCATAAAAACCAAAGAAGAACTATAATAATCCTACTTATAAAAACCAAAGAAGAACTATGGTAATCCTACTTATAAAAACCAAAGAAGAACTATGGTAATCCTACTTATAAAAACCAAAGAAGAACTATGGTAATTCTACTTACAAAAACCAAAGAAGAACTATGGTAATCCTACTTATAAAAACCAAAGAAGAACTATGGTAATCCTACTTATAAAAACCAAAGAAGAACTATGGTAATCCTACTTACAAAAACCAAAGAACTATGGTAATCCTACTTACAAAAACCAAAGAAGAACTATGGTAATCCTACTTACAAAAACCAAAGAAGAACTATGGTAATCCTACTTATAAAAACCAAAGAAGAACTATGGTAATCCTACTTACAAAAACCAAAGAAGAACTATGGTAATCCTACTTACAAAAACCAAAGAACTATGGTAATCCTACTTACAAAAACCAAAGAAGAACTATGGTAATCCTACTTACAAAAACCAAAGAAGAACTATGGTAATCCTACTTATAAAAACCAAAGAAGAACTATGGTAATCCTACTTACAAAAACCAAAGAAGAACTATAGTAATCCTACTTATAAAAACCAAAGAAGAACTATGGTAATCCTACTTGCAAAAAACCAAAGAAGAACTATGGTAATCCTACTTATAAAAACCAAAGAAGAACTATAATAATCCTACTTATAAAAACCAAAGAAGAACTATGGTAATCCTACTTATAAAAACCAAAGAAGAACTATGGTAATCCTACTTACAAAAACCAAAGAAGAACTATGGTAATCCTACTTATAAAAACCAAAGAACTATAGTAATCCTACTTACAAAAACCAAACAAGAACTATGGTAATCCTACTTATAAAAACCAAAGAAGAACTATGGTAATCCTACTTATAAAAACCAAAGAAGAACTATGGTAATCCTACTTATAAAAACCAAAGACGAACTATGGTAATCCTACTTACAAAAACCAAAGAAGAACTATGGTAATCCTACTTATAAAAACCAAAGAAGAACTATGGTAATCCTACTTACAAAAACCAAAGAACTATAGTAATCCTACTTACAAAAACAAAAGAAGAACTATGGTAATTCTACTTACTAAAACCAAAGAAGAACTATGGTAATCCTACTTATAAAAACCAAAGAAGAACTATGGTAATCCTACTTACAAAAACCAAAGAACTATGGTAATCCTACTTACAAAAACCAAAGAAGAACTATGGTAATCCTACTTACAAAAACCAAAGAAGAACTATGGTAATCCTACTTATAAAAACCAAAGAAGAACTATGGTAATCCTACTTACAAAAACCAAAGAAGAACTATGGTAATCCTACTTACAAAAACAAAAGAAGAACTATGGTAATCCTACTTAAAAAAACCAAAGAAGAACTATGGTAATCCTACTTACAAAAACCAAAGAAGAACTATGGTAATCCTACTCATAAAAACCAAAGAAGAACTATAATAATCCTACTTATAAAAACCAAAGAAGAACTATGGTAATCCTACTTATAAAAACCAAAGAAGAACTATGGTAATCCTACTTATAAAAACAAAAGAAGAACTATGGTAATTCTACTTACAAAAACCAAAGAAGAACTATGGTAATCCTACTTATAAAAACCAAAGAAGAACTATGGTAATCCTACTTACAAAAACCAAAGAACTATGGTAATCCTACTTACAAAAACCAAAGAAGAACTATGGTAATCCTACATACAAAAACCAAAGAAGAACTATGGTAATCCCACTTATAAAAACCAAAGAAGAACTATGGTAATCCTACTTACAAAAACCAAAGAAGAACTATGGTAATCCTACTTACAAAAACCAAAGAACTATAGTAATCCTACTTACAAAAACCAAAGAAGAACTATGGTAATCCTACTTACAAAAACCAAAGAAGAACTATGGTAATCCTACTTATAAAAACCAAAGAAGAACTATGGTAATCCTACTTACAAAAACCAAAGAAGAACTATGGTAATCCTACTTATAAAAACCAAAGAAGAACTAAGGTAATCCTACTTACAAAAACCAAAGAAGAACTATGGTAATCCTACTTACAAAAACCAAAGAAGAACTATGGTAATCCTACTTACAAAAACCAAAGAAGAACTATGGTAATCCTACTTATAAAAACCAAAGAAGAACTATGGTAATCCTACTTACAAAAACCAAAGAAGAACTATGGTAATCCTACTTATAAAAACCAAAGAAGAACTATGGTAATTCTACTTACAAAAACCAAAGAAGAACTATGGTAATCCTACTTATAAAAACCAAAAGAAGAACTATGGTAATCCTACTTATAAAAACCAAAGAAGAACTATGGTAATCCTACTTACAAAAACCAAAGAACTATGGTAATCCTACTTACAAAAACCAAAGAAGAACTATGGTAATCCTACTTACAAAAACCAAAGAAGAACTATGGTAATCCTACTTATAAAAACCAAAGAAGAACTATGGTAATCCTACTTACAAAAACCAAAGAAGAACTATGGTAATCCTACTTACAAAAACCAAAGAACTATAGTAATCCTACTTACAAAAACCAAAGAAGAACTATGGTAATCCTACTTACAAAAACCAAAGAAGAACTATGGTAATCCTACTTATAAAAACCAAAGAAGAACTATGGTAATCCTACTTACAAAAACCAAAGAAGAACTATAGTAATCCTACTTATAAAAACCAAAGAAGAACTATGGTAATCCTACTTGCAAAAAACCAAAGAAGAACTATGGTAATCCTACTTATAAAAACCAAAGAAGAACTATGGTAATCCTACTTGCAAAAAACCAAAGAAGAACTATAGTAATCCTACTTATAAAAACCAAAGAAGAACTATGGTAATCCTACTTGCAAAAAACCAAAGAAGAACTATGGTAATCCTACTTATAAAAACCAAAGAAGAACTATGGTAATCCTACTTGCAAAAAACCAAAGAAGAACTATGGTAATCCTACTTATAAAAACCAAAGAAGAACTATGGTAATCCTACTTACAAAAACCAAAGAAGAACTATGGTAATCCTACTTATAAAAACCAAAGAACTATAGTAATCCTACTTACAAAAACCAAACAAGAACTATGGTAATCCTACTTATAAAAACCAAAGAAGAACTATGGTAATCCTACTTATAAAAACCAAAGAAGAACTATGGTAATCCTACTTATAAAAACCAAAGACGAACTATGGTAATCCTACTTACAAAAACCAAAGAAGAACTATGGTAATCCTACTTATAAAAACCAAAGAAGAACTATGGTAATCCTACTTACAAAAACCAAAGAACTATAGTAATCCTACTTACAAAAACAAAAGAAGAACTATGGTAATTCTACTTACTAAAACCAAAGAAGAACTATGGTAATCCTACTTATAAAAACCAAAGAAGAACTATGGTAATCCTACTTACAAAAACCAAAGAACTATGGTAATCCTACTTACAAAAACCAAAGAAGAACTATGGTAATCCTACTTACAAAAACCAAAGAAGAACTATGGTAATCCTACTTATAAAAACCAAAGAAGAACTATGGTAATCCTACTTACAAAAACCAAAGAAGAACTATGGTAATCCTACTTACAAAAACCAAAGAAGAACTATGGTAATCCTACTTACAAAAACCAAAGAAGAACTATGGTAATCCCACTTATAAAAACCAAAGAAGAACTATGGTAATCCTACTTACAAAAACCAAAGAAGAACTATGGAAATCCTACTTACAAAAACCAAAGAACTATAGTAATCCTACTTACAAAAACCAAAGAAGAACTATGGTAATCCTACTTACAAAAACCAAAGAAGAACTATGGTAATCCTACTTATAAAAACCAAAGAAGAACTATGGTAATCCTACTTACAAAAACCAAAGAAGAACTATGGTAATCCTACTTATAAAAACCAAAGAAGAACTAAGGTAATCCTACTTACAAAAACCAAAGAAGAACTATGGTAATCCTACTTACAAAAACCAAAGAAGAACTATGGTAATCCTACTTACAAAAACCAAAGAAGAACTATGGTAATCCTACTTATAAAAACCAAAGAAGAACTATGGTAATCCTACTTACAAAAACCAAAGAAGAACTATGGTAATCCTACTTACAAAAACCAAAGAAGAACTATGGTAATCCTACTTACAAAAACCAAAGAAGAACTATAGTAATCCTACTTACAAAAACCAAAGAAGAACTATGGTAATCCTACTTACAAAAACCAAAGAAGAACTATGGTAATCCTACTTATAAAAACCAAAGAAGAACTATGGTAATCCTACTTATAAAAACCAAAGAAGAACTATGGTAATCCTACTTATAAAAACCAAAGAAGAACTATGGTAATCCTACTTACAAAAACCAAAGAAGAACTATGTTAATCCTACTTACAAAAACCAAAGACGAACTATGGTAATCCTACTTACAAAAACCAAAGAACTATGGTAATCCTACTTACAAAAACCAAAGAAGAACTATGGTAATCCTACTTACAAAAACCAAAGAACTATAGTAATCCTACTTACAAAAACAAAAGAAGAACTATGGTAATTCTACTTACTAAAACCAAAGAAGAACTATGGTAATCCTACTTATAAAAACCAAAGAAGAACTATGGTAATCTTACTTACAAAAACCAAAGAACTATGGTAATCCTACTTACAAAAACGAAAGAAGAACTATGGTAATCCTACTTACAAAAACCAAAGAAGAACTATGGTAATCCTACTTATAAAAACCAAAGAAGAACTATGGTAATCCTACTTACAAAAACCAAAGAAGAACTATGGTAATCCTACTTACAAAAACCAAAGAAGAACTATGGTAATCCTACTTATAAAAACCAAAGAAGAACTATGGTATTCCTACTTACAAAAACCAAAGAAGAACTATGGTAATCCTACTTATAAAAACCAAAGAAGAACTATGGTAATCCTACTTATAAAAACCAAAGAAGAACTATGGTAATCCTACTTATAAAAACCAAAGAAGAACTATGGTAATCCTACTTACAAAAACCAAAGAACTATGGTAATCCTACTTACAAAAACCAAAGAAGAACTATGGTAATCCTACATACAAAAACCAAAGAAGAACTATGGTAATCCCACTTATAAAAACCAAAGAAGAACTATGGTAATCCTACTTACAAAAACCAAAGAAGAACTATGGTAATCCTACTTACAAAAACCAAAGAACTATAGTAATCCTACTTACAAAAACCAAAGAAGAACTATGGTAATCCTACTTACAAAAACCAAAGAAGAACTATGGTAATCCTACTTATAAAAACCAAAGAAGAACTATGGTAATCCTACTTACAAAAACCAAAGAAGAACTATGGTAATCCTACTTATAAAAACCAAAGAAGAACTATGGTAATCCTACTTACAAAAACCAAAGAAGAACTATGGTAATCCTACTTACAAAAACCAAAGAAGAACTATGGTAATCCTACTTACAAAAACCAAAGAAGAACTATGGTAATCCTACTTATAAAAACCAAAGAAGAACTATGGTAATCCTACTTACAAAAACCAAAGAAGAACTATGGTAATCCTACTTATAAAAACCAAAGAAGAACTATGGTAATTCTACTTACAAAAACCAAAGAAGAACTATGGTAATCCTACTTATAAAAACCAAAGAAGAACTATGGTAATCCTACTTATAAAAACCAAAGAAGAACTATGGTAATCCTACTTACAAAAACCAAAGAACTATGGTAATCCTACTTACAAAAACCAAAGAAGAACTATGGTAATCCTACTTACAAAAACCAAAGAAGAACTATGGTAATCCTACTTATAAAAACCAAAGAAGAACTATGGTAATCCTACTTACAAAAACCAAAGAAGAACTATGGTAATCCTACTTACAAAAACCAAAGAACTATAGTAATCCTACTTACAAAAACCAAAGAAGAACTATGGTAATCCTACTTACAAAAACCAAAGAAGAACTATGGTAATCCTACTTATAAAAACCAAAGAAGAACTATGGTAATCCTACTTACAAAAACCAAAGAAGAACTATAGTAATCCTACTTATAAAAACCAAAGAAGAACTATGGTAATCCTACTTGCAAAAAACCAAAGAAGAACTATGGTAATCCTACTTATAAAAACCAAAGAAGAACTATAATAATCCTACTTATAAAAACCAAAGAAGAACTATGGTAATCCTACTTATAAAAACCAAAGAAGAACTATGGTAATCCTACTTACAAAAACCAAAGAAGAACTATGGTAATCCTACTTATAAAAACCAAAGAACTATAGTAATCCTACTTACAAAAACCAAACAAGAACTATGGTAATCCTACTTATAAAAACCAAACAAGAACTATGGTAATCCTACTTACAAAAACCAAAGAAGAACTATGGTAATCCTACTTACAAAAACCAAAGAAGAACTATGGTAATCCTACTTATAAAAACCAAAGAAGAACTATGGTAATCCTACTTACAAAAACCAAAGAACTATGGTAATCCTACTTACAAAAACCAAAGAAGAACTATGGTAATCCTACTTACAAAAACCAAAGAAGAACTATGGTAATCCTACTTATAAAAACCAAAGAAGAACTATGGTAATCCTACTTACAAAAACCAAAGAAGAACTATGGTAATCCTACATATAAAAACCAAAGAAGAACTATGGTAATCCTACTTATAAAAACCAAAAAAGAACTATGGTAATCCTACTTATAAAAACCAAAGAAGAACTATGGTAATCCTACTTATAAAAACCAAACAACTATAGTAATCCTACTTACAAAAACCAAAGAAGAACTATGGTAATCCTACTTACAAAAACCAAAGAAGAACTATGGTAATCCTACTTATAAAAACCAAAGAACTATGGTAATCCTACTTATAAAAACCAAAGAAGAACTATGGTAATCCTACTTACAAAAACCAAAGAAGAACTATGGTAATCCTACTTACAAAAACCAAAGAACTATAGTAATCGTACTTACAAACACCAAAGAAGAACTATGGTAATCCTACTAATAAAAACCAAAGAAGAACTATGGTAATCCTACTTATAAAAACCAAAGAAGAACTATGGTAATCCTACTAATAAAAGCCAAAGAAGAACTATGGTAATCCTACATATAAAAACCAAAGAAGAACTATGGTAATCCTACTTATAAAAACCAAAGAACTATAGTAATCCTACTTACAAAAACCAAAGAAGAACTATGGTAATCCTACTTACAAAAACCAAAGAAGAACTATGGTAATCCTACTTATAAAAACCAAAGAACTATGGTAATCCTACTTATAAAAACCAAAGAAGAACTATGGTAATCCTACTTATAAAAACCAAAGAAGAACTATGGTAATCCTACTTACAAAAACCAAAGAAGAACTATGGTAATCCTACTTATAAAAACCAAACAAGAACTATGGTAATCCTACTTATAAAAACCAAAGAAGAACTATGGTAATCCTACTTATAAAAACCAAAGAAGAACTATGGTAATCCTACTTATAAAAACCAAAGAAGAACTATGGTAATCCTACTTATAAAAACCAAAGAAGAACTATGGTAATCCTACTTATAAAAACCAAAGAAGAACTATGGTAATCCTACTTACAAAAACCAAAGAAGAACTATGGTAATCCTACTTATAAAAACCAAAGAAGAACTATGGTAATCCTACTTATAAAAACCAAAGAAGAACTATGGTAATCCTACTTATAAAAACCAAAGAAGAACTATGGTAATCCTACTTATAAAAACCAAAGAAGAACTATGGTAATCCTACTTATAAAAACCAAAGAAGAACTATGGTAATCCTACTTATAAAAACCAAAGAAGAACTATGGTAATCCTACTTATAAAAACCAAAGAAGAACTATGGTAATCCTACTTATAAAAACCAAAGAAGAACTATGGTAATCCTACTTATAAAAACCAAAGAAGAACTATGGTAATCCTACTTACAAAAACCAAAGAAGAACTATGGTAATCCTTCTTATAAAAACCAAAAAAGAACTATGGTAATCCTACTTACAAAAACCAAAGAAGAACTATGGTAATCCTACTTATAAAAACCAAAGAAGAACTATGGTAATCCTACTAATAAAAACCAAAGAAGAACTATGGTAATCCTACTTACAAAAACCAAAGAAGAACTATGGTAATCCTACTTATAAAAACCAAACAAGAACTATGGTAATCCTACTTATAAAAACCAAAGAAGAACTATGGTAATCCTACTTATAAAAACCAAAGAAGAACTATGGTAATCCTACTTACAAAAACCAAACAAGAACTATGGTAATCCTACTTATAAAAACCAAAGAAGAACTATGGTAATCCTACTTATAAAAACCAAAGAAGAACTATGGTAATCCTACTTATAAAAACCAAAGAAGAACTATGGTAATCCTACTTACAAAAACCAAAGAAGAACTATGGTAATCCTACTTATAAAAACCAAAGAAGAACTATGGTAATCCTACTTACAAAAACCAAAGAAGAACTATGGTAATCCTACTTACAAAAACCAAAGAAGAACTATGGTAATCCTACTTATAAAAACCAAAGAAGAACTATGGTAATCCTACTTACAAAAACCAAAGAAGAACTATGGTAATCCTACTTACAAAAACCAAAGACGAACTATGGTAATCCTACTTACAAAAACCAAAGAACTATAGTAATCCTACTTACAAAAACCAAAGAAGAACTATAGTAATCCTACTTACAAAAACCAAAGAAGAACTATGGTAATCCTACTTACAAAAACCAAAGAAGAACTATGGTAATCCTACTTACAAAAACCAAAGAACTATGGTAATCCTACTTACAAAAACCAAAGAAGAACTATGGTAATCCTACTTACAAAAACCAAAGAAGAACTATGGTAATCCTAATTATAAAAACCAAAGAAGAACTATGGTAATCCTACTTACAAACACCAAAGAAGAACTATGGTAATCCTACTTACAAAAACCAAAGAACTATAGTAATCCTACTTACAAAAACCAAAGAAGAACTATGGTAATCCTACTTACAAAAACCAAAGAAGAACTATGGTAATCCTACTTATAAAAACCAAAGAAGAACTATGGTAATCCTACTTACAAAAACCAAAGAAGAACTATGGTAATCCTACTTATAAAAACCAAAGAAGAACTATGGTAATCCTACTTACAAAAACCAAAGAAGAACTATGGTAATCCTACTTATAAAAACCAAAGAAGAACTATGGTAATCCTATTTACAAAAACCAAAGAAGAACTATGGTAATCCTACTTACAAAAACCAAAGAACTATAGTAATCCTACTTACAAAAACCAAAGAAGAACTATGGTAATCCTACTTACAAAAACCAAAGAAGAACTATGGTAATCCTACTTATAAAAACCAAAGAAGAACTATGGTAATCCTACTTATAAAAACCAAAGAAGAACTATGGTAATCCTACTTACAAAAACCAAAGAAGAACTATGGTAATCCTACTTACAAAAACCAAAGACGAACTATGGTAATCCTACTTACAAAAACCAAAGAACTATAGTAATCCTACTTACAAAAACCAAAGAAGAACTATGGTAATCCTACTTACAAAAACCAAAGAAGAACTATGGTAATCCTACTTACAAAAACCAAAGAACTATAGTAATCGTACTTACAAACACCAAAGAAGAACTATGGTAATCCTACTAATAAAAACCAAAGAAGAACTATGGTAATCCTACATATAAAAACCAAAGAAGAACTATGGTAATCCTACTTATAAAAACCAAAAAATAACTATGGTAATCCTACTTATAAAAACCAAAGAAGAACTATGGTAATCCTACTTATAAAAACCAAAGAACTATAGTAATCCTACTTACAAAAACCAAAGAAGAACTATGGTAATCCTACTTACAAAAACCAAAGAAGAACTATGGTAATCCTACTTATAAAAACCAAAGAACTATGGTAATCCTACTTATAAAAACCAAAGAAGAACTATGGTAATCCTACTTACAAAAACCAAAGAAGAACTATGGTAATCCTACTTACAAAAACCAAAGAACTATAGTAATCGTACTTACAAACACCAAAGAAGAACTATGGTAATCCTACTAATAAAAACCAAAGAAGAACTATGGTAATCCTACTTATAAAAACCAAAGAAGAACTATGGTAATCCTACTAATAAAAACCAAAGAAGAACTATGGTAATCCTACATATAAAAACCAAAGAAGAACTATGGTAATCCTACTTATAAAAACCAAAGAACTATAGTAATCCTACTTACAAAAACCAAAGAAGAACTATGGTAATCCTACTTACAAAAACCAAAGAAGAACTATGGTAATCCTACTTATAAAAACCAAAGAACTATGGTAATCCTGCTTATAAAAACCAAAGAAGAACTATGGTAATCCTACTTATAAAAACCAAAGAAGAACTATGGTAATCCTACTTACAAAAACCAAAGAAGAACTATGGTAATCCTACTTATAAAAACCAAACAAGAACTATGGTAATCCTACTTATAAAAACCAAAGAAGAACTATGGTAATCCTACATATAAAAACCAAAGAAGAACTATGGTAATCCTACTTATAAAAACCAAAGAAGAACTATGGTAATCCTACTTATAAAAACCAAAGAAGAACTATGGTAATCCTACTTATAAAAACCAAAGAAGAACTATGGTAATCCTACTTATAAAAACCAAAGAAGAACTATGGTAATCCTACTTACAAAAACCAAAGAAGAACTATGGTAATCCTACTTATAAAAACCAAAGAAGAACTATGGTAATCCTACTTATAAAAACCAAAGAAGAACTATGGTAATCCTACTTATAAAAACCAAAGAAGAACTATGGTAATCCTACTTATAAAAACCAAAGAAGAACTATGGTAATCCTACTTATAAAAACCAAAGAAGAACTATGGTAATCCTACTTATAAAAACCAAAGAAGAACTATGGTAATCCTACTTATAAAAACCAAAGAAGAACTATGGTAATCCTACTTATAAAAACCAAAGAAGAACTATGGTAATCCTACTTATAAAAATCAAAGAAGAACTATGGTAATCCTACTTACAAAAACCAAAGAAGAACTATGGTAATCCTTCTTATAAAAACCAAAAAAGAACTATGGTAATCCTACTTACAAAAACCAAAGAAGAACTATGGTAATCCTACTTATAAAAACCAAAGAAGAACTATGGTAATCCTACTAATAAAAACCAAAGAAGAACTATGGTAATCCTACTTACAAAAACCAAAGAAGAACTATGGTAATCCTACTTATAAAAACCAAACAAGAACTATGGTAATCCTACTTATAAAAACCAAAGAAGAACTATGGTAATCCTACTTATAAAAACCAAAGAAGAACTATGGTAATCCTACTTACAAAAACCAAACAAGAACTATGGTAATCCTACTTATAAAAACCAAAGAAGAACTATGGTAATCCTACTTATAAAAACCAAAGAAGAACTATGGTAATCCTACTTATAAAAACCAAAGAAGAACTATGGTAATCCTACTTACAAAAACCAAAGAAGAACTATGGTAATCCTACTTATAAAAACCAAAGAAGAACTATGGTAATCCTACTTACAAAAACCAAAGAAGAACTATGGTAATCCTACTTACAAAAACCAAAGAAGAACTATGGTAATCCTACTTATAAAAACCAAAGAAGAACTATGGTAATCCTACTTACAAAAACCAAAGAAGAACTATGGTAATCCTACTTATAAAAACCAAAGAAGAACTATGGTAATCCTACTTATAAAAACCAAAGAAGAACTATGGTAATCCTACTTATAAAAACCAAAGAAGAACTATGGTAATCCTACTTATAAAAACCAAAGAAGAACTATGGTAATTCTACTTACAAAAACCAAAGAAGAACTATGGTAATCCTACTTATAAAAACCAAAGAAGAACTATGGTAATCCTACTTACAAAAACCAAAGAACTATGGTAATCCTACTTACAAAAACCAAAGAAGAACTATGGTAATCCTACTTACAAAAACCAAAGAAGAACTATGGTAATCCTACTTATAAAAACCAAAGAAGAACTATGGTAATCCTACTTACAAAAACCAAAGAAGAACTATGGTAATCCTACTTACAAAAACCAAAGAACTATAGTAATCCTACTTACAAAAACCAAAGAAGAACTATGGTAATCCTACTTACAAAAACCAAAGAAGAACTATGGTAATCCTACTTATAAAAACCAAAGAAGAACTATGGTAATCCTACTTACAAAAACCAAAGAAGAACTATGGTAATCCTACTTATAAAAACCAAAGAAGAACTATGGTAATCCTACTTACAAAAACCAAAGAAGAACTATGGTAATCCTACTTATAAAAACCAAAGAAGAACTATGGTAATCCTACTTACAAAAACCAAAGAAGAACTATGGTAATCCTACTTATAAAAACCAAAGAAGAACTATGGTAATCCTACTTACAAAAACCAAAGAAGAACTATGGTAATCCTACTTACAAAAACCAAAGAACTATAGTAATCCTACTTACAAAAACCAAAGAAGAACTATGGTAATCCTACTTACAAAAACCAAAGAAGAACTATGGTAATCCTACTTATAAAAACTAAAGAAGAACTATGGTAATCCTACTTATAAAAACCAAAGAAGAACTATGGTAATCCTACTTACAAAAACCAAAGAAGAACTATGGTAATCCTACTTACAAAAACCAAAGACGAACTATGGTAATCCTACTTACAAAAACCAAAGAAGAACTATGGTAATCCTACTTACAAAAACCAAAGACGAACTATGGTAATCCTACTTACAAAAACCAAAGACGAACTATGGTAATCCTACTTACAAAAACCAAAGAACTATAGTAATCCTACTTACAAAAACGAAAGAAGAACTATGGTAATCCTACTTACAAAAACCAAAGAAGAACTATGGTAATCCTACTTACAAAAACCAAAGAAGAACTATGGTAATACTACTTATAAAAACCAAAGAAGAACTATGGTAATCCTACTTATAAAAACCAAAGACGAACTATGGTAATACTACTTATAAAAACCAAAGAAGAACTATGGTAATCCTACTTACAAAAACCAAAGAAGAACTATGGCAATCCTACTTACAAAAACCAAAGAACTATAGTAATCCTACTTACAAACACCAAAGAAGAACTATGGTAATCCTACTTATAAAAACCAAAGAAGAACTATGGTAATCCTACATATAAAAACCAAACAAGAACTATGGTAATCCTACTTATAAAAACCAAAAAAGAACTATGGTAATCCTACTTACAAAAACCAAAGAAGAACTATGGTAATCCTACTTACAAAAACCAAACAAGAACTATGGTAATCCTACTTACAAACACCAAAGAACTATGGTAATCCTACTTATAAAAACCAAAGAAGAACTATGGTAATCCTACTTACAAAAACCAAAGAACTATAGTAATCCTACTTACAAACACCAAAGAAGAACTATGGTAATCCTACTTATAAAAACCAAGAAAGAACTATGGTAATCCTACTTATAAAAACCAAAGAAGAACTATGGTAATCCTACTTACAAAAACCAAAGAAGAACTATGGTAATCCTACTTATAAAAACCAAAGAAGAACTATGGTAATCCTACTTACAAAAACCAAAGAAGAACTATGGTAATCCTACTTATAAAAACCAAAGAAGAACTATGGTAATCCTACTTATAAAAACCAAAGAAGAACTATGGTAATCCTACTTACAAAAACCAAAGAAGAACTATGATAATCCTACTTACAAAAACCAAAGAATAACTATGGTAATCCTACTTATAAAAACCAAAGAAGAACTATGGTAATCCTACTTACAAAAACCAAAGAAGAACTATGGTAATCCTACTTATAAAAACCAAAGAAGAACTATGGTAATCCTACTTACAAAAACCAAAGAAGAACTATGGTAATCCTACTTACAAAAACCAAAGAAGAACTATGGTAATCCTACTTACAAAAACCAAAGAAGAACTATAGTAATCCTACTTACAAAAACCAAAGAAGAACTATGGTAATCCTACTTACAAAAACCAAAGAAGAACTATGGTAATCCTACTTATAAAAACCAAAGAAGAACTATGGTAATCCTACTTATAAAAACCAAAGAAGAACTATGGTAATCCTACTTATAAAAACCAAAGAAGAACTATGGTAATCCTACTTACAAAAACCAAAGAAGAACTATGGTAATCCTACTTACAAAAACCAAAGAACTATAGTAATCCTACTTACAAAAACAAAAGAAGAACTATGGTAATTCTACTTACTAAAACCAAAGAAGAACTATGGTAATCCTACTTATAAAAACCAAGGAAGAACTATGGTAATCTTACTTACAAAAACCAAAGAACTATGGTAATCCTACTTACAAAAACGAAAGAAGAACTATGGTAATCCTACTTACAAAAACCAAAGAAGAACTATGGTAATCCTACTTATAAAAACCAAAGAAGAACTATGGTAATCCTACTTACAAAAACCAAAGAAGAACTATGGTAATCCTACTTACAAAAACCAAAGAAGAACTATGGTAATCCTACTTATAAAAACCAAAGAAGAACTATGGTATTCCTACTTACAAAAACCAAAGAAGAACTATGGTAATCCTACTTATAAAAACCAAAGAAGAACTATGGTAATCCTACTTATAAAAACCAAAGAAGAACTATGGTAATCCTACTTATAAAAACCAAAGAAGAACTATGGTAATCCTACTTATAAAAACCAAAGAAGAACTATGGTAATTCTACTTACAAAAACAAAAGAGGAACTATGGTAATCCTACTTATAAAAACCAAAGAAGAACTATGGTAATCCTACTTACAAAAACCAAAGAACTATGGTAATCCTACTTACAAAAACCAAAGAAGAACTATGGTAATCCTACTTACAAAAACCAAAGAAGAACTATGGTAATCCTAATTATAAAAACCAAAGAAGAACTATGGTAATCCTACTTACAAACACCAAAGAAGAACTATGGTAATCCTACTTACAAAAACCAAAGAACTATAGTAATCCTACTTACAAAAACCAAAGAAGAACTATGGTAATCCTACTTACAAAAACCAAAGAAGAACTATGGTAATCCTACTTATAAAAACCAAAGAAGAACTATGGTAATCCTACTTACAAAAACCAAAGAAGAACTATGGTAATCCTACTTATAAAAACCAAAGAAGAACTATGGTAATCCTACTTACAAAAACCAAAGAAGAACTATGGTAATCCTACTTACAAAAACCAAAGAAGAACTATGGTAATCCTACTTACAAAAACCAAAGAAGAACTATGGTAATCCTACTTATAAAAACCAAAGAAGAACTATGGTAATCCTACTTACAAAAACCAAAGAAGAACTATGGTAATCCTACTTACAAAAACCAAAGAACTATAGTAATCCTACTTACAAAAACCAAAGAAGAACTATGGTAATCCTACTTACAAAAACCAAAGAAGAACTATGGTAATCCTACTTATAAAAACCAAAGAAGAACTATGGTAATCCTACTTACAAAAACCAAAGAAGAACTATGGTAATCCTACTTACAAAAACCAAAGACGAACTATGGTAATCCTACTTACAAAAACCAAAGAACTATAGTAATCCTACTTACAAAAACCAAAGAAGAACTATAGTAATCCTACTTACAAAAACCAAAGAAGAACTATGGTAATCCTACTTACAAAAACCAAAGAAGAACTATGGTAATCCTACTTACAAAAACCAAAGAACTATGGTAATCCTACTTACAAAAACCAAAGAAGAACTATGGTAATCCTACTTACAAAAACCAAAGAAGAACTATGGTAATCCTAATTATAAAAACCAAAGAAGAACTATGGTAATCCTACTTACAAACACCAAAGAAGAACTATGGTAATCCTACTTACAAAAACCAAAGAACTATAGTAATCCTACTTACAAAAACCAAAGAAGAACTATGGTAATCCTACTTACAAAAACCAAAGAAGAACTATGGTAATCCTACTTATAAAAACCAAAGAAGAACTATGGTAATCCTACTTACAAAAACCAAAGAAGAACTATGGTAATCCTACTTATAAAAACCAAAGAAGAACTATGGTAATCCTACTTACAAAAACCAAAGAAGAACTATGGTAATCCTACTTATAAAAACCAAAGAAGAACTATGGTAATCCTACTTACAAAAACCAAAGAAGAACTATGGTAATCCTACTTACAAAAACCAAAGAACTATAGTAATCCTACTTACAAAAACCAAAGAAGAACTATGGTAATCCTACTTACAAAAACCAAAGAAGAACTATGGTAATCCTACTTATAAAAACCAAAGAAGAACTATGGTAATCCTACTTATAAAAACCAAAGAAGAACTATGGTAATCCTACTTACAAAAACCAAAGAAGAACTATGGTAATCCTACTTACAAAAACCAAAGACGAACTATGGTAATCCTACTTACAAAAACCAAAGAACTATAGTAATCCTACTTACAAAAACCAAAGAAGAACTATGGTAATCCTACTTACAAAAACCAAAGAAGAACTATGGTAATCCTACTTACAAAAACCAAAGAAGAACTATGGTAATCCTACTTATAAAAACCAAAGAAGAACTATGGTAATCCTACTTATAAAAACCAAAGACGAACTATGGTAATCCTACTTATAAAAACCAAAGAAGAACTATGGTAATCCTACTTACAAAAACCAAAGAAGAACTATGGTAATCCTACTTACAAAAACCAAAGAACTATAGTAATCGTACTTACAAACACCAAAGAAGAACTATGGTAATCCTACTAATAAAAACCAAAGAAGAACTATGGTAATCCTACATATAAAAACCAAAGAAGAACTATGGTAATCCTACTTATAAAAACCAAAGAAGAACTATGGTAATCCTACTTACAAAAACCAAAGAAGAACTATGGTAATCCTACTTACAAAAACCAAAGAACTATAGTAATCCTACTTACAAAAACCAAAGAAGAACTATGGTAATCCTACTTACAAAAACCAAAGAAGAACTATGGTAATCCTACTTATAAAAACCAAAGAAGAACTATGGTAATCCTACTTATAAAAACCAAAGAAGAACTATGGTAATCCTACTTACAAAAACCAAAGAAGAACTATGGTAATCCTACTTACAAAAACCAAAGACGAACTATGGTAATCCTACTTACAAAAACCAAAGAACTATAGTAATCCTACTTATAAAAACCAAAGAAGAACTATGGTAATCCTACTTACAAAAACCAAAGAAGAACTATGGTAATCCTACTTACAAAAACCAAAGAAGAACTATGGTAATCCTACTTACAAAAACCAAAGAAGAACTATGGTAATCCTACTTATAAAAACCAAAGAAGAACTATGGTAATCCTACTTATAAAAACCAAAGACGAACTATGGTAATCCTACTTATAAAAACCAAAGAAGAACTATGGTAATCCTACTTACAAAAACCAAAGAAGAACTATGGTAATCCTACTTACAAAAACCAAAGAACTATAGTAATCGTACTTACAAACACCAAAGAAGAACTATGGTAATCCTACTAATAAAAACCAAAGAAGAACTATGGTAATCCTACATATAAAAACCAAAGAAGAACTATGGTAATCCTACTTATAAAAACCAAAAAAGAACTATGGTAATCCTACTTATAAAAACCAAAGAAGAACTATGGTAATCCTACTTATAAAAACCAAAGAACTATAGTAATCCTACTTACAAAAACCAAAGAAGAACTATGGTAATCCTACTTACAAAAACCAAAGAAGAACTATGGTAATCCTACTTATAAAAACCAAAGAAGAACTATGGTAATCCTACTTACAAAAACCAAAGAAGAACTATGGTAATCCTACTTACAAAAACCAAAGAACTATAGTAATCCTACTTACAAAAACCAAAGAAGAACTATGGTAATCCTACTTACAAAAACCAAAGAAGAACTATGGTAATCCTACTTATAAAAACCAAAGAAGAACTATGGTAATCCTACTTATAAAAACCAAAGAAGAACTATGGTAATCCTACTTACAAAAACCAAAGAAGAACTATGGTAATCCTACTTACAAAAACCAAAGACGAACTATGGTAATCCTACTTACAAAAACCAAAGAACTATAGTAATCCTACTTACAAAAACCAAAGAAGAACTATGGTAATCCTACTTACAAAAACCAAAGAAGAACTATGGTAATCCTACTTACAAAAACCAAAGAAGAACTATGGTAATCCTACTTATAAAAACCAAAGAAGAACTATGGTAATCCTACTTATAAAAACCAAAGACGAACTATGGTAATCCTACTTATAAAAACCAAAGAAGAACTATGGTAATCCTACTTACAAAAACCAAAGAAGAACTATGGTAATCCTACTTACAAAAACCAAAGAACTATAGTAATCGTACTTACAAACACCAAAGAAGAACTATGGTAATCCTACTAATAAAAACCAAAGAAGAACTATGGTAATCCTACATATAAAAACCAAAGAAGAACTATGGTAATCCTACTTATAAAAACCAAAAAAGAACTATGGTAATCCTACTTATAAAAACCAAAGAAGAACTATGGTAATCCTACTTATAAAAACCAAAGAACTATAGTAATCCTACTTACAAAAACCAAAGAAGAACTATGGTAATCCTACTTACAAAAACCAAAGAAGAACTATGGTAATCCTACTTATAAAAACCAAAGAACTATGGTAATCCTACTTATAAAAACCAAAGAAGAACTATGGTAATCCTACTTACAAAAACCAAAGAAGAACTATGGTAATCCTACTTACAAAAACCAAAGAACTATAGTAATCGTACTTACAAACACCAAAGAAGAACTATGGTAATCCTACTAATAAAAACCAAAGAAGAACTATGGTAATCCTACTTATAAAAACCAAAGAAGAACTATGATAATCCTACTAATAAAAACCAAAGAAGAACTATGGTAATCCTACATATAAAAACCAAAGAAGAACTATGGTAATCCTACTTATAAAAACCAAAGAACTATAGTAATCCTACTTACAAAAACCAAAGAAGAACTATGGTAATCCTACTTACAAAAACCAAAGAAGAACTATGGTAATCCTACTTATAAAAACCAAAGAAGAACTATGGTAATCCTACTTATAAAAACCAAAGAAGAACTATGGTAATCCTACTTACAAAAACCAAAGAAGAACTATGGTAATCCTACTTACAAAAACCAAAGACGAACTATGGTAATCCTACTTACAAAAACCAAAGAACTATAGTAATCCTACTTATAAAAACCAAAGAAGAACTATGGTAATCCTACTTACAAAAACCAAAGAAGAACTATGGTAATCCTACTTACAAAAACCAAAGAAGAACTATGGTAATCCTACTTACAAAAACCAAAGAAGAACTATGGTAATCCTACTTATAAAAACCAAAGAAGAACTATGGTAATCCTACTTATAAAAACCAAAGACGAACTATGGTAATCCTACTTATAAAAACCAAAGAAGAACTATGGTAATCCTACTTACAAAAACCAAAGAAGAACTATGGTAATCCTACTTACAAAAACCAAAGAACTATAGTAATCGTACTTACAAACACCAAAGAAGAACTATGGTAATCCTACTAATAAAAACCAAAGAAGAACTATGGTAATCCTACATATAAAAACCAAAGAAGAACTATGGTAATCCTACTTATAAAAACCAAAAAAGAACTATGGTAATCCTACTTATAAAAACCAAAGAAGAACTATGGTAATCCTACTTATAAAAACCAAAGAACTATAGTAATCCTACTTACAAAAACCAAAGAAGAACTATGGTAATCCTACTTACAAAAACCAAAGAAGAACTATGGTAATCCTACTTATAAAAACCAAAGAAGAACTATGGTAATCCTACTTACAAAAACCAAAGAAGAACTATGGTAATCCTACTTACAAAAACCAAAGAACTATAGTAATCCTACTTACAAAAACCAAAGAAGAACTATGGTAATCCTACTTACAAAAACCAAAGAAGAACTATGGTAATCCTACTTATAAAAACCAAAGAAGAACTATGGTAATCCTACTTATAAAAACCAAAGAAGAACTATGGTAATCCTACTTACAAAAACCAAAGAAGAACTATGGTAATCCTACTTACAAAAACCAAAGACGAACTATGGTAATCCTACTTACAAAAACCAAAGAACTATAGTAATCCTACTTACAAAAACCAAAGAAGAACTATGGTAATCCTACTTACAAAAACCAAAGAAGAACTATGGTAATCCTACTTACAAAAACCAAAGAAGAACTATGGTAATCCTACTTATAAAAACCAAAGAAGAACTATGGTAATCCTACTTATAAAAACCAAAGACGAACTATGGTAATCCTACTTATAAAAACCAAAGAAGAACTATGGTAATCCTACTTACAAAAACCAAAGAAGAACTATGGTAATCCTACTTACAAAAACCAAAGAACTATAGTAATCGTACTTACAAACACCAAAGAAGAACTATGGTAATCCTACTAATAAAAACCAAAGAAGAACTATGGTAATCCTACATATAAAAACCAAAGAAGAACTATGGTAATCCTACTTATAAAAACCAAAAAAGAACTATGGTAATCCTACTTATAAAAACCAAAGAAGAACTATGGTAATCCTACTTATAAAAACCAAAGAACTATAGTAATCCTACTTACAAAAACCAAAGAAGAACTATGGTAATCCTACTTACAAAAACCAAAGAAGAACTATGGTAATCCTACTTATAAAAACCAAAGAACTATGGTAATCCTACTTATAAAAACCAAAGAAGAACTATGGTAATCCTACTTACAAAAACCAAAGAAGAACTATGGTAATCCTACTTACAAAAACCAAAGAACTATAGTAATCGTACTTACAAACACCAAAGAAGAACTATGGTAATCCTACTAATAAAAACCAAAGAAGAACTATGGTAATCCTACTTATAAAAACCAAAGAAGAACTATGATAATCCTACTAATAAAAACCAAAGAAGAACTATGGTAATCCTACATATAAAAACCAAAGAAGAACTATGGTAATCCTACTTATAAAAACCAAAGAACTATAGTAATCCTACTTACAAAAACCAAAGAAGAACTATGGTAATCCTACTTACAAAAACCAAAGAAGAACTATGGTAATCCTACTTATAAAAACCAAAGAACTATGGTAATCCTACTTATAAAAACCAAAGAAGAACTATGGTAATCCTACTTATAAAAACCAAAGAAGAACTATGGTAATCCTACTTACAAAAACCAAAGAAGAACTATGGTAATCCTACTTATAAAAACCAAACAAGAACTATGGTAATCCTACTTATAAAAACCAAAGAAGAACTATGGTAATCCTACTTATAAAAACCAAAGAAGAACTATGGTAATCCTACTTATAAAAACCAAAGAAGAACTATGGTAATCCTACTTATAAAAACCAAAGAAGAACTATGGTAATCCTACTTATAAAAACCAAAGAAGAACTATGGTAATCCTACTTATAAAAACCAAAGAAGAACTATGGTAATCCTACTTACAAAAACCAAAGAAGAACTATGGTAATCCTACTTATAAAAACCAAAGAAGAACTATGGTAATCCTACTTATAAAAACCAAAGAAGAACTATGGTAATCCTACTTATAAAAACCAAAGAAGAACTATGGTAATCCTACTTATAAAAACCAAAGAAGAACTATGGTAATCCTACTTATAAAAACCAAAGAAGAACTATGGTAATCCTACTTATAAAAACCAAAGAAGAACTATGGTAATCCTACTTATAAAAACCAAAGAAGAACTATGGTAATCCTACTTATAAAAACCAAAGAAGAACTATGGTAATCCTACTTATAAAAACCAAAGAAGAACTATGGTAATCCTACTTACAAAAACCAAAGAAGAACTATGGTAATCCTTCTTATAAAAACCAAAAAAGAACTATGGTAATCCTACTTACAAAAACCAAAGAAGAACTATGGTAATCCTACTTATAAAAACCAAAGAAGAACTATGGTAATCCTACTAATAAAAACCAAAGAAGAACTATGGTAATCCTACTTACAAAAACCAAAGAAGAACTATGGTAATCCTACTTATAAAAACCAAACAAGAACTATGGTAATCCTACTTATAAAAACCAAAGAAGAACTATGGTAATCCTACTTATAAAAACCAAAGAAGAACTATGGTAATCCTACTTACAAAAACCAAACAAGAACTATGGTAATCCTACTTATAAAAACCAAAGAAGAACTATGGTAATCCTACTTATAAAAACCAAAGAAGAACTATGGTAATCCTACTTATAAAAACCAAAGAAGAACTATGGTAATCCTACTTACAAAAACCAAAGAAGAACTATGGTAATCCTACTTATAAAAACCAAAGAAGAACTATGGTAATCCTACTTACAAAAACCAAAGAAGAACTATGGTAATCCTACTTATAAAAACCAAAGAAGAACTATGGTAATCCTACTTACAAAAACCAAAGAACTATGGTAATCCTACTTACAAAAACCAAAGAAGAACTATGGTAATCCTACTTACAAAAACCAAAGAAGAACTATGGTAATCCTACTTATAAAAACCAAAGAAGAACTATGGTAATCCTACTTACAAAAACCAAAGAAGAACTATGGTAATCCTACTTACAAAAACCAAAGAACTATAGTAATCCTACTTACAAAAACCAAAGAAGAACTATGGTAATCCTACTTACAAAAACCAAAGAAGAACTATGGTAATCCTACTTATAAAAACCAAAGAAGAACTATGGTAATCCTACTTACAAAAACCAAAGAAGAACTATGGTAATCCTACTTATAAAAACCAAAGAAGAACTATGGTAATCCTACTTACAAAAACCAAAGAAGAACTATGGTAATCCTACTTATAAAAACCAAAGAAGAACTATGGTAATCCTACTTACAAAAACCAAAGAAGAACTATGGTAATCCTACTTATAAAAACCAAAGAAGAACTATGGTAATCCTACTTACAAAAACCAAAGAAGAACTATGGTAATCCTACTTACAAAAACCAAAGAACTATAGTAATCCTACTTACAAAAACCAAAGAAGAACTATGGTAATCCTACTTACAAAAACCAAAGAAGAACTATGGTAATCCTACTTATAAAAACTAAAGAAGAACTATGGTAATCCTACTTATAAAAACCAAAGAAGAACTATGGTAATCCTACTTACAAAAACCAAAGAAGAACTATGGTAATCCTACTTACAAAAACCAAAGACGAACTATGGTAATCCTACTTACAAAAACCAAAGAACTATAGTAATCCTACTTACAAAAACCAAAGAAGAACTATGGTAATCCTACTTACAAAAACCAAAGAAGAACTATGGTAATCCTACTTACAAAAACCAAAGAAGAACTATGGTAATACTACTTATAAAAACCAAAGAAGAACTATGGTAATCCTACTTATAAAAACCAAAGACGAACTATGGTAATACTACTTATAAAAACCAAAGAAGAACTATGGTAATCCTACTTACAAAAACCAAAGAAGAACTATGGCAATCCTACTTACAAAAACCAAAGAACTATAGTAATCCTACTTACAAACACCAAAGAAGAACTATGGTAATCCTACTTATAAAAACCAAAGAAGAACTATGGTAATCCTACATATAAAAACCAAACAAGAACTATGGTAATCCTACTTATAAAAACCAAAAAAGAACTATGGTAATCCTACTTACAAAAACCAAAGAAGAACTATGGTAATCCTACTTACAAAAACCAAACAAGAACTATGGTAATCCTACTTACAAACACCAAAGAACTATGGTAATCCTACTTATAAAAACCAAAGAAGAACTATGGTAATCCTACTTACAAAAACCAAAGAACTATAGTAATCCTACTTACAAACACCAAAGTAGAACTATGGTAATCCTACTTATAAAAACCAAGAAAGAACTATGGTAATCCTACTTATAAAAACCAAAGAAGAACTATGGTAATCCTACTTACAAAAACCAAAGAAGAACTATGGTAATCCTACTTATAAAAACCAAAGAAGAACTATGGTAATCCTACTTACAAAAACCAAAGAAGAACTATGGTAATCCTACTTATAAAAACCAAAGAAGAACTATGGTAATCCTACTTATAAAAACCAAAGAAGAACTATGGTAATCCTACTTACAAAAACCAAAGAAGAACTATGATAATCCTACTTACAAAAACCAAAGAAGAACTATGGTAATCCTACTTATAAAAACCAAAGAAGAACTATGGTAATCCTACTTATAAAAACCAAAGAAGAACTATGGTAATCCTACTTATAAAAACCAAAGAAGAACTATGGTAATCCTACTTACAAAAACCAAAGAAGAACTATGGTAATCCTACTTATAAAAACCAAAGAAGAACTATGGTAATCCTACTTACAAAAACCAAAGAAGAACTATGGTAATCCTACTTACAAAAACCAAACAAGAACTATGGTAATCCTACTTACAAAAACCAAACAAGAACTATGGTAATCCTACTTATAAAAACCAAAGAAGAACTATGGTAATCCTACTCATAAAAACCAAAGAAGAACTATGGTAATCCTACTTACAAAAACCAAACAAGAACTATGGTAATCCTACTTACAAAAACCAAAGAAGAACTATGGTTATCCTACTTATAAAAACCAAAGAAAAACTATGGTAATCCTACTTACAAAAACCAAACAAGAACTATGGTAATCCTACTTACAAAAACCAAAGAAGAACTATGGTAATCCTACTTATAAAAACCAAAGAACTATGGTAATCCTACTCATAAAAACCAAAGAAGAACTATGGTAATCCTACTTACAAAAACCAAACAAGAACTATGGTAATCCTACTTACAAAAACCAAAGAAGAACTATGGTTATCCTACTTATAAAAACCAAAGAAGAACTATGGTAATCCTACTCATAAAAACCAAAGAAGAACTATGGTAATCCTACTTACAAAAACCAAAGAAGAACTATGGTAATCCTACTTATAAAAACCAAAGAAGAACTATGGTAATCCTTCTTATAAAAACCAAAGAAGAACTATGGTAATCCTACTTATAAAAACCAAAGACGAACTATGGTAATCCTACTTATAAAAACCAAAGAAGAACTATGGTAATCCTACTTACAAAAACCAAAGAAGAACTATGGTAATCCTACTTATAAAAACCAAAGAAGAACTATGGTAATCCTACTTATAAAAACCAAAGAAGAACTATGGTAATCCTACTTATAAAAACCAAAGAAGAACTATGGTAATCCTACTTACAAAAACCAAAGAAGAACTATGGTAATCCTACTTATAAAAACCAAAGAAGAACTATGGTAATCCTACTTATAAAAACCAAAGAAGAACTATGGTAATCCTACTTGCAAAAACCAAAGAAGAACTATGATAATCCTACTTACAAAAACCAAAGAAGAACTATGGTAATCCTACTTATAAAAACCAAAGAAGAACTATGGTAATCCTACTTATAAAAACCAAAGAAGAACTATGGTAATCCTACTTATAAAAACCAAAGAAGAACTATGGTAATCCTACTTACAAAAACCAAAGAAGAACTATGGTAATCCTACTTATAAAAACTAAAGAAGAACTATGGTAATCCTACTTATAAAAACCAAAGAAGAACTATGGTAATCCTACTTACAAAAACCAAACAAGAACTATGGTAATCCTACTTACAAAAACCAAACAAGAACTATGGTAATCCTACTTATAAAAACCAAAGAAGAACTATGGTAATCCTACTCATAAAAACCAAAGAAGAACTATGGTAATCCTACTTATAAAAACCAAAGAAGAACTATGGTAATCCTACTTATAAAAACCAAAGAAGAACTATGGTAATCCTACTTACAAAAACCAAAGAAGAACTATGGTAATCCTACTTATAAAAACCAAAAGAAGAACTATGGTAATCCTACTTACAAAAACCAAAGAAGAACTATGGTAATCCTACTTATAAAAACCAAAGAAGAACTATGGTAATCCTACTTATAAAAACCAAACAAGAACTATGGTAATCCTACTTACAAAAACCAAAGAAGAACTATGGTAATCCTACTTATAAAAACCAAAGAAGAACTATGGTAATCCTACTTATAAAAACCAAAGAAGAACTATGGTAATCCTACTTATAAAAACCAAAAAAGAACTATGGTAATCCTACTTATAAAAACCAAAGAAGAACTATGGTAATCCTACTTATAAAAACCAAAGAACTATAGTAATCCTACTTACAAAAACCAAAGAAGAACTATGGTAATCCTACTTACAAAAACCAAAGAAGAACTATGGTAATCCTACTTATAAAAACCAAAGAACTATGGTAATCCTACTTATAAAAACCAAAGAAGAACTATGGTAATCCTACTTACAAAAACCAAAGAAGAACTATGGTAATCCTACTTACAAAAACCAAAGAACTATAGTAATCGTACTTACAAACACCAAAGAAGAACTATGGTAATCCTACTAATAAAAACCAAAGAAGAACTATGGTAATCCTACTTATAAAAACCAAAGAAGAACTATGATAATCCTACTAATAAAAACCAAAGAAGAACTATGGTAATCCTACATATAAAAACCAAAGAAGAACTATGGTAATCCTACTTATAAAAACCAAAGAACTATAGTAATCCTACTTACAAAAACCAAAGAAGAACTATGGTAATCCTACTTACAAAAACCAAAGAAGAACTATGGTAATCCTACTTATAAAAACCAAAGAAGAACTATGGTAATCCTACTTATAAAAACCAAAGAAGAACTATGGTAATCCTACTTACAAAAACCAAAGAAGAACTATGGTAATCCTACTTACAAAAACCAAAGACGAACTATGGTAATCCTACTTACAAAAACCAAAGAACTATAGTAATCCTACTTATAAAAACCAAAGAAGAACTATGGTAATCCTACTTACAAAAACCAAAGAAGAACTATGGTAATCCTACTTACAAAAACCAAAGAAGAACTATGGTAATCCTACTTACAAAAACCAAAGAAGAACTATGGTAATCCTACTTATAAAAACCAAAGAAGAACTATGGTAATCCTACTTATAAAAACCAAAGACGAACTATGGTAATCCTACTTATAAAAACCAAAGAAGAACTATGGTAATCCTACTTACAAAAACCAAAGAAGAACTATGGTAATCCTACTTACAAAAACCAAAGAACTATAGTAATCGTACTTACAAACACCAAAGAAGAACTATGGTAATCCTACTAATAAAAACCAAAGAAGAACTATGGTAATCCTACATATAAAAACCAAAGAAGAACTATGGTAATCCTACTTATAAAAACCAAAAAAGAACTATGGTAATCCTACTTATAAAAACCAAAGAAGAACTATGGTAATCCTACTTATAAAAACCAAAGAACTATAGTAATCCTACTTACAAAAACCAAAGAAGAACTATGGTAATCCTACTTACAAAAACCAAAGAAGAACTATGGTAATCCTACTTATAAAAACCAAAGAAGAACTATGGTAATCCTACTTACAAAAACCAAAGAAGAACTATGGTAATCCTACTTACAAAAACCAAAGAACTATAGTAATCCTACTTACAAAAACCAAAGAAGAACTATGGTAATCCTACTTACAAAAACCAAAGAAGAACTATGGTAATCCTACTTATAAAAACCAAAGAAGAACTATGGTAATCCTACTTATAAAAACCAAAGAAGAACTATGGTAATCCTACTTACAAAAACCAAAGAAGAACTATGGTAATCCTACTTACAAAAACCAAAGACGAACTATGGTAATCCTACTTACAAAAACCAAAGAACTATAGTAATCCTACTTACAAAAACCAAAGAAGAACTATGGTAATCCTACTTACAAAAACCAAAGAAGAACTATGGTAATCCTACTTACAAAAACCAAAGAAGAACTATGGTAATCCTACTTATAAAAACCAAAGAAGAACTATGGTAATCCTACTTATAAAAACCAAAGACGAACTATGGTAATCCTACTTATAAAAACCAAAGAAGAACTATGGTAATCCTACTTACAAAAACCAAAGAAGAACTATGGTAATCCTACTTACAAAAACCAAAGAACTATAGTAATCGTACTTACAAACACCAAAGAAGAACTATGGTAATCCTACTAATAAAAACCAAAGAAGAACTATGGTAATCCTACATATAAAAACCAAAGAAGAACTATGGTAATCCTACTTATAAAAACCAAAAAAGAACTATGGTAATCCTACTTATAAAAACCAAAGAAGAACTATGGTAATCCTACTTATAAAAACCAAAGAACTATAGTAATCCTACTTACAAAAACCAAAGAAGAACTATGGTAATCCTACTTACAAAAACCAAAGAAGAACTATGGTAATCCTACTTATAAAAACCAAAGAACTATGGTAATCCTACTTATAAAAACCAAAGAAGAACTATGGTAATCCTACTTACAAAAACCAAAGAAGAACTATGGTAATCCTACTTACAAAAACCAAAGAACTATAGTAATCGTACTTACAAACACCAAAGAAGAACTATGGTAATCCTACTAATAAAAACCAAAGAAGAACTATGGTAATCCTACTTATAAAAACCAAAGAAGAACTATGATAATCCTACTAATAAAAACCAAAGAAGAACTATGGTAATCCTACATATAAAAACCAAAGAAGAACTATGGTAATCCTACTTATAAAAACCAAAGAACTATAGTAATCCTACTTACAAAAACCAAAGAAGAACTATGGTAATCCTACTTACAAAAACCAAAGAAGAACTATGGTAATCCTACTTATAAAAACCAAAGAACTATGGTAATCCTACTTATAAAAACCAAAGAAGAACTATGGTAATCCTACTTATAAAAACCAAAGAAGAACTATGGTAATCCTACTTACAAAAACCAAAGAAGAACTATGGTAATCCTACTTATAAAAACCAAACAAGAACTATGGTAATCCTACTTATAAAAACCAAAGAAGAACTATGGTAATCCTACTTATAAAAACCAAAGAAGAACTATGGTAATCCTACTTATAAAAACCAAAGAAGAACTATGGTAATCCTACTTATAAAAACCAAAGAAGAACTATGGTAATCCTACTTATAAAAACCAAAGAAGAACTATGGTAATCCTACTTATAAAAACCAAAGAAGAACTATGGTAATCCTACTTACAAAAACCAAAGAAGAACTATGGTAATCCTACTTATAAAAACCAAAGAAGAACTATGGTAATCCTACTTATAAAAACCAAAGAAGAACTATGGTAATCCTACTTATAAAAACCAAAGAAGAACTATGGTAATCCTACTTATAAAAACCAAAGAAGAACTATGGTAATCCTACTTATAAAAACCAAAGAAGAACTATGGTAATCCTACTTATAAAAACCAAAGAAGAACTATGGTAATCCTACTTATAAAAACCAAAGAAGAACTATGGTAATCCTACTTATAAAAACCAAAGAAGAACTATGGTAATCCTACTTATAAAAACCAAAGAAGAACTATGGTAATCCTACTTACAAAAACCAAAGAAGAACTATGGTAATCCTTCTTATAAAAACCAAAAAAGAACTATGGTAATCCTACTTACAAAAACCAAAGAAGAACTATGGTAATCCTACTTATAAAAACCAAAGAAGAACTATGGTAATCCTACTAATAAAAACCAAAGAAGAACTATGGTAATCCTACTTACAAAAACCAAAGAAGAACTATGGTAATCCTACTTATAAAAACCAAACAAGAACTATGGTAATCCTACTTATAAAAACCAAAGAAGAACTATGGTAATCCTACTTATAAAAACCAAAGAAGAACTATGGTAATCCTACTTACAAAAACCAAACAAGAACTATGGTAATCCTACTTATAAAAACCAAAGAAGAACTATGGTAATCCTACTTATAAAAACCAAAGAAGAACTATGGTAATCCTACTTATAAAAACCAAAGAAGAACTATGGTAATCCTACTTACAAAAACCAAAGAAGAACTATGGTAATCCTACTTATAAAAACCAAAGAAGAACTATGGTAATCCTACTTACAAAAACCAAAGAAGAACTATGGTAATCCTACTTATAAAAACCAAAGAAGAACTATGGTAATCCTACTTACAAAAACCAAAGAACTATGGTAATCCTACTTACAAAAACCAAAGAAGAACTATGGTAATCCTACTTACAAAAACCAAAGAAGAACTATGGTAATCCTACTTATAAAAACCAAAGAAGAACTATGGTAATCCTACTTACAAAAACCAAAGAAGAACTATGGTAATCCTACTTACAAAAACCAAAGAACTATAGTAATCCTACTTACAAAAACCAAAGAAGAACTATGGTAATCCTACTTACAAAAACCAAAGAAGAACTATGGTAATCCTACTTATAAAAACCAAAGAAGAACTATGGTAATCCTACTTACAAAAACCAAAGAAGAACTATGGTAATCCTACTTATAAAAACCAAAGAAGAACTATGGTAATCCTACTTACAAAAACCAAAGAAGAACTATGGTAATCCTACTTATAAAAACCAAAGAAGAACTATGGTAATCCTACTTACAAAAACCAAAGAAGAACTATGGTAATCCTACTTATAAAAACCAAAGAAGAACTATGGTAATCCTACTTACAAAAACCAAAGAAGAACTATGGTAATCCTACTTACAAAAACCAAAGAACTATAGTAATCCTACTTACAAAAACCAAAGAAGAACTATGGTAATCCTACTTACAAAAACCAAAGAAGAACTATGGTAATCCTACTTATAAAAACTAAAGAAGAACTATGGTAATCCTACTTATAAAAACCAAAGAAGAACTATGGTAATCCTACTTACAAAAACCAAAGAAGAACTATGGTAATCCTACTTACAAAAACCAAAGACGAACTATGGTAATCCTACTTACAAAAACCAAAGAACTATAGTAATCCTACTTACAAAAACCAAAGAAGAACTATGGTAATCCTACTTACAAAAACCAAAGAAGAACTATGGTAATCCTACTTACAAAAACCAAAGAAGAACTATGGTAATACTACTTATAAAAACCAAAGAAGAACTATGGTAATCCTACTTATAAAAACCAAAGACGAACTATGGTAATACTACTTATAAAAACCAAAGAAGAACTATGGTAATCCTACTTACAAAAACCAAAGAAGAACTATGGCAATCCTACTTACAAAAACCAAAGAACTATAGTAATCCTACTTACAAACACCAAAGAAGAACTATGGTAATCCTACTTATAAAAACCAAAGAAGAACTATGGTAATCCTACATATAAAAACCAAACAAGAACTATGGTAATCCTACTTATAAAAACCAAAAAAGAACTATGGTAATCCTACTTACAAAAACCAAAGAAGAACTATGGTAATCCTACTTACAAAAACCAAACAAGAACTATGGTAATCCTACTTACAAACACCAAAGAACTATGGTAATCCTACTTATAAAAACCAAAGAAGAACTATGGTAATCCTACTTACAAAAACCAAAGAACTATAGTAATCCTACTTACAAACACCAAAGTAGAACTATGGTAATCCTACTTATAAAAACCAAGAAAGAACTATGGTAATCCTACTTATAAAAACCAAAGAAGAACTATGGTAATCCTACTTACAAAAACCAAAGAAGAACTATGGTAATCCTACTTATAAAAACCAAAGAAGAACTATGGTAATCCTACTTACAAAAACCAAAGAAGAACTATGGTAATCCTACTTATAAAAACCAAAGAAGAACTATGGTAATCCTACTTATAAAAACCAAAGAAGAACTATGGTAATCCTACTTACAAAAACCAAAGAAGAACTATGATAATCCTACTTACAAAAACCAAAGAAGAACTATGGTAATCCTACTTATAAAAACCAAAGAAGAACTATGGTAATCCTACTTATAAAAACCAAAGAAGAACTATGGTAATCCTACTTATAAAAACCAAAGAAGAACTATGGTAATCCTACTTACAAAAACCAAAGAAGAACTATGGTAATCCTACTTATAAAAACCAAAGAAGAACTATGGTAATCCTACTTACAAAAACCAAAGAAGAACTATGGTAATCCTACTTACAAAAACCAAACAAGAACTATGGTAATCCTACTTACAAAAACCAAACAAGAACTATGGTAATCCTACTTATAAAAACCAAAGAAGAACTATGGTAATCCTACTCATAAAAACCAAAGAAGAACTATGGTAATCCTACTTACAAAAACCAAACAAGAACTATGGTAATCCTACTTACAAAAACCAAAGAAGAACTATGGTTATCCTACTTATAAAAACCAAAGAAAAACTATGGTAATCCTACTTACAAAAACCAAACAAGAACTATGGTAATCCTACTTACAAAAACCAAAGAAGAACTATGGTAATCCTACTTATAAAAACCAAAGAACTATGGTAATCCTACTCATAAAAACCAAAGAAGAACTATGGTAATCCTACTTACAAAAACCAAACAAGAACTATGGTAATCCTACTTACAAAAACCAAAGAAGAACTATGGTTATCCTACTTATAAAAACCAAAGAAGAACTATGGTAATCCTACTCATAAAAACCAAAGAAGAACTATGGTAATCCTACTTACAAAAACCAAAGAAGAACTATGGTAATCCTACTTATAAAAACCAAAGAAGAACTATGGTAATCCTTCTTATAAAAACCAAAGAAGAACTATGGTAATCCTACTTATAAAAACCAAAGACGAACTATGGTAATCCTACTTATAAAAACCAAAGAAGAACTATGGTAATCCTACTTACAAAAACCAAAGAAGAACTATGGTAATCCTACTTATAAAAACCAAAGAAGAACTATGGTAATCCTACTTATAAAAACCAAAGAAGAACTATGGTAATCCTACTTATAAAAACCAAAGAAGAACTATGGTAATCCTACTTACAAAAACCAAAGAAGAACTATGGTAATCCTACTTATAAAAACCAAAGAAGAACTATGGTAATCCTACTTATAAAAACCAAAGAAGAACTATGGTAATCCTACTTGCAAAAACCAAAGAAGAACTATGATAATCCTACTTACAAAAACCAAAGAAGAACTATGGTAATCCTACTTATAAAAACCAAAGAAGAACTATGGTAATCCTACTTATAAAAACCAAAGAAGAACTATGGTAATCCTACTTATAAAAACCAAAGAAGAACTATGGTAATCCTACTTACAAAAACCAAAGAAGAACTATGGTAATCCTACTTATAAAAACTAAAGAAGAACTATGGTAATCCTACTTATAAAAACCAAAGAAGAACTATGGTAATCCTACTTACAAAAACCAAAGAAGAACTATGGTAATCCTACTTACAAAAACCAAACAAGAACTATGGTAATCCTACTTATAAAAACCAAAGAAGAACTATGGTAATCCTACTCATAAAAACCAAAGAAGAACTATGGTAATCCTACTTATAAAAACCAAAGAAGAACTATGGTAATCCTACTTATAAAAACCAAAGAAGAACTATGGTAATCCTACTTACAAAAACCAAAGAAGAACTATGGTAATCCTACTTATAAAAACCAAAAGAAGAACTATGGTAATCCTACTTACAAAAACCAAAGAAGAACTATGGTAATCCTACTTATAAAAACCAAAGAAGAACTATGGTAATCCTACTTATAAAAACCAAACAAGAACTATGGTAATCCTACTTACAAAAACCAAAGAAGAACTATGGTAATCCTACTTATAAAAACCAAAGAAGAACTATGGTAATCCTACTTATAAAAACCAAAGAAGAACTATGGTAATCCTACTTATAAAAACCAAACAAGAACTATGGTAATCCTACTTACAAAAACCAAAGAAGAACTATGGTAATCCTACATATAAAAACCAAAGAAGAACTATGGTAATCCTACTTATAAAAACCAAAGAAGAACTATGGTAATCCTACTTATAAAAACCAAAGAAGAACTATGGTAATCCTACTTACAAAAACCAAAGAAGAACTATGGTAATCCTACTTATAAAAACCAAAGAAGAACTATGGTAATCCTACTTACAAAAACCGAAGAAGAACTATGGTAATCCTACTTATAAAAACCAAAGAAGAACTATGGTAATCCTACTTATAAAAACCAAACAAGAACTATGGTAATCCTACTTACAAAAACCAAAGAAGAACTATGGTAATCCTACTTATAAAAACCAAAGAAGAACTATGGTAATCCTACTCATAAAAACCAAAGAAGAACTATGGTAATCCTACTTACAAAAACCAAACAAGAACTATGGTAATCCTACTTACAAAAACCAAAGAAGAACTATGGTTATCCTACTTATAAAAACCAAAGAAGAACTATGGTAATCCTACTCATAAAAACCAAAGAAGAACTATGGTAATCCTACTTACAAAAACGAAAGAAGAACTATGGTAATCCTACTTATAAAAACCAAAGAAGAACTATGGTAATCCTTCTTATAAAAACCAAAGAAGAACTATGGTAATCCTACTTATAAAAACCAAAGACGAACTATGGTAATCCTACTTATAAAAACCAAAGAAGAACTATGGTAATCCTACTTACAAAAACCAAAGAAGAACTATGGTAATCCTACTTATAAAAACCAAAGAAGAACTATGGTAATCCTACTTATAAAAACCAAAGAAGAACTATGGTAATCCTACTTATAAAAACCAAAGAAGAACTATGGTAATCCTACTTACAAAAACCAAAGAAGAACTATGGTAATCCTACTTATAAAAACCAAAGAAGAACTATGGTAATCCTACTTATAAAAACCAAAGAAGAACTATGGTAATCCTACTTGCAAAAACCAAAGAAGAACTATGATAATCCTACTTACAAAAACCAAAGAAGAACTATGGTAATCCTACTTATAAAAACCAAAGAAGAACTATGGTAATCCTACTTATAAAAACCAAAGAAGAACTATGGTAATCCTACTTATAAAAACCAAAGAAGAACTATGGTAATCCTACTTACAAAAACCAAAGAAGAACTATGGTAATCCTACTTATAAAAACTAAAGAAGAACTATGGTAATCCTACTTATAAAAACCAAAGAAGAACTATGGTAATCCTACTTACAAAAACCAAAGAAGAACTATGGTAATCCTACTTACAAAAACCAAACAAGAACTATGGTAATCCTACTTATAAAAACCAAAGAAGAACTATGGTAATCCTACTCATAAAAACCAAAGAAGAACTATGGTAATCCTACTTATAAAAACCAAAGAAGAACTATGGTAATCCTACTTATAAAAACCAAAGAAGAACTATGGTAATCCTACTTACAAAAACCAAAGAAGAACTATGGTAATCCTACTTATAAAAACCAAAAGAAGAACTATGGTAATCCTACTTACAAAAACCAAAGAAGAACTATGGTAATCGTACTTATAAAAACCAAAGAAGAACTATGGTAATCCTACTTATAAAAACCAAACAAGAACTATGGTAATCCTACTTACAAAAACCAAAGAAGAACTATGGTAATCCTACTTATAAAAACCAAAGAAGAACTATGGTAATCCTACTTATAAAAACCAAAGAAGAACTATGGTAATCCTACTTATAAAAACCAAACAAGAACTATGGTAATCCTACTTACAAAAACCAAAGAAGAACTATGGTAATCCTACGTATAAAAACCAAAGAACTATGGTAATCCTACTTATAAAAACCAAAGAAGAACTATAGTAATCCTACTTATAAAAACCAAAGAAGAACTATAGTAATCCTACTTATAAAAACCAAAGAAGAACTATGGTAATCCTACTTATAAAAACCAAAGAAGAACTATAGTAATCCTACTTATAAAAACCAAAGAAGAACTATAGTAATCCTACTTATAAAAACCAAAGAAGAACTATGGTAATCCTACTTATAAAAACCAAAGAAGAACTATAGTAATCCTACTTATAAAAACCAAAGAAGAACTATGGTAATCCTACTTACAAAAACCAAAGAAGAACTATAGTAATCCTACTTATAAAAACCAAAGAAGAACTATAGTAATCCTACTTATAAAAACCAAAGAAGAACTATGGTAATCCTACTTACAAAAACCAAAGAAGAACTATGGTAATCCTACATATAAAAACCAAAGAAGAACTATGGTAATCCTACTTATAAAAACCAAAGAAGAACTATGGTAATCCTACTTATAAAAACCAAAGAAGAACTATGGTAATCCTACTTACAAAAACCAAAGAAGAACTATGGTAATCCTACTTATAAAAACCAAAGAAGAACTATGGTAATCCTACTTACAAAAACCGAAGAAGAACTATGGTAATCCTACTTATAAAAACCAAAGAAGAACTATGGTAATCCTACTTACAAAAACCAAAGAACAACTATGGTAATCCTATTTATAAAAACCAAAGAAGAACTATGGTAATCCTACTTATCAAAACCAAACAAGAACTATGGTAATCCTACTTATAAAAACCAAAGAACTATAGTAATCCTACTTATAAAAACCAAAGAAGAACTATGGTAATCCTACTTATAAAAACCAAAGAACTATAGTAATCCTACTTATAAAAACCAAAGAAGAACTATAGTAATCCTACTTATAAAAACCAAAGAAGAACTATGGTAATCCTACTTATAAAAACCAAAGAAGAACTATAGTAATCCTACTTATAAAAACCAAAGAAGAACTATGGTAATCCTACTTATAAAAACCAAAGAACTATAGTAATCCTACTTATAAAAACCAAAGAAGAACTATGGTAATCCTACTTATAAAAACCAAACAAGAACTATGGTAATCCTACTTACAAAAACCAAAGAAGAACTATGGTAATCCTACTTATAAAAACCAAAGAAGAACTATGGTAATCCTACTTATAAAAACCAAAGAAGAACTATGGTAATCCTACTTATAAAAACCAAAGAAGAACTATGGTAATCCTACTTACAAAAACCAAACAAGAACTATGGTAATCCTACTTATAAAAACCAAAGAAGAACTATGGTAATCCTACTTACAAAATCCAAAGAAGAACTATGGTAATCCTACTTACAAAAACCAAACAAGAACTATGGTAATCCTACTTATAAAAACCAAACAAGAACTATGGTAATCCTACTTATAAAAACCAAAGAAGAACTATGGTAATCCTACTTATAAAAACCAAAGAAGAACTATGGTAATCCTACTAATAAAAACCAAAGAAGAACTATGGTAATCCTACTTATAAAAACCAAAGAAGAACTATGGTAATCCTACTTACAAAAACCAAAGAAGAACTATAGTAATCCTACTTATAAAAACCAAAGAAGAACTATGGTAATCCTACTTGCAAAAACCAAAGAAGAACTATGATAATCCTACTTACAAAAACCAAAGAAGAACTATGGTAATCCTACTTATAAAAACCAAAGAAGAACTATGGTAATCCTACATATAAAAACCAAAGAAGAACTATGGTAATCCTACTTACAAAAACCAAAGAAGAACTATGGTAATCCTACTTACAAAAACCAAAGAAGAACTATGGTAATCCTACTTATAAAAACCAAAGAAGAACTATGGTAATTCTACTTATAAAAACCAAAGAAGAACTATGGTAATCCTACTTATAAAAACCAAAGAAGAACTATGGTAATCCTACTTGCAAAAACCAAAGAAGAACTATGGTAATCCTACTTATAAAAACCAAAGAAGAACTATGGTAATCCTACTTATAAAAACCAAAGAAGAACTATGGTAATCCTACTTATAAAAACCAAAGAAGAACTATGGTAATCCTACTTACAAAAACCAAAGAAGAACTATGGTAATCCTACTTATAAAAACCAAAGAACTATAGTAATCCAACTTACAAAAACCAAACAAGAACTATGGTAATCCTACTTACAAAAACCAAAGAAGAACTATGGTAATCCTACTTATAAAAACCAAAGAAGAACTATGGTAATCCTACTTACAAAAACCAAAGAAGAACTATGGTAATCCTACTTATAAAAACTAAAGAAGAACTATGGTAATCCTACTTATAAAAACCAAAGAAGAACTATGGTAATCCTACTTACAAAAACCAAAGAAGAACTATGGTAATCCTACTTACAAAAACCAAACAAGAACTATGGTTATCCTACTTATTAAAACCAAAGAAGAACTATGGTAATCCTACTCATAAAAACCAAAGAAGAACTATGGTAATCCTTCTTATAAAAACCAAAGAAGAACTATGGTAATCCTACTTATAAAAACCAAAATCGAACTATGGTAATCCTACTTATAAAAACCAAAGAAGAACTATGGTAATCCTACTTACAAAAACCAAAGAAGAACTATGGTAATCCTACTTATAAAAACCAAAGAAGAACTATGGTAATCCTACTTATAAAAACCAAAGAAGAACTATGGTAATCCTACTTATAAAAACCAAAGAAGAACTATGGTAATCCTACTTACAAAAACCAAAGAAGAACTATGGTAATCCTACTTATAAAAACCAAAGAAGAACTATGGTAATCCTACTTATAAAAACCAAAGAAGAACTATGGTAATCCTACTTACAAAAACCAAAGAAGAACTATGATAATCCTACTTACAAAAACCAAAGAAGAACTATGGTAATCCTACTTATAAAAACCAAAGAAGAACTATGGTAATCCTACTTATAAAAACCAAAGAAGAACTATGGTAATCCTACTTATAAAAACCAAAGAAGAACTATGGTAATCCTACTTACAAAAACCAAAGAAGAACTATGGTAATCCTACTTATAAAAACTAAAGAAGAACTATGGTAATCCTACTTATAAAAACCAAAGAAGAACTATGGTAATCCTACTTATAAAAACCAAAGAAGAACTATGGTAATCCTACTTACAAAAACCAAACAAGAACTATGGTAATCCTACTTATAAAAACCAAAGAAGAACTATGGTAATCCTACTCATAAAAACCAAAGAAGAACTATGGTAATCCTACTTACAAAAACCAAAGACGAACTATGGTTATCCTACTTATAAAAACCAAAGAAGAACTATGGTAATCCTACTTACAAAAACCAAAGAAGAACTATGGTAATCCTACTTATAAAAACCAAAGAAGAACTATGGTAATCCTACTTATAAAAACCAAAGAAGAACTATGGTAATCCTACTTATAAAAACCAAAGAAGAACTATGGTAATCCTACTTACAAAAACCAAAGAAGAACTATGGTAATCCTACTTATAAAAACCAAAGAAGAACTATGGTAATCCTACTTACAAAAACCAAAGAAGAACTATGGTAATCCTACTTATAAAAACCAAAGAAGAACTATGGTAATCCTACTTATAAAAACCAAAGAAGAACTATGGTAATCCTACTTACAAAAACCAAAGAAGAACTATGATAATCCTACTTACAAAAACCAAAGAAGAACTATGGTAATCCTACTTATAAAAACCAAAGAAGAACTATGGTAATCCTACTTATAAAAACCAAAGAAGAACTATGGTAATCCTACTTATAAAAACCAAAGAAGAACTATGGTAATCCTACTTACAAAAACCAAAGAAGAACTATGGTAATCCTACTTATAAAAACTAAAGAAGAACTATGGTAATCCTACTTATAAAAACCAAAGAAGAACTATGGTAATCCTACTTACAAAAACCAAAGAAGAACTATGGTAATCCTACTTACAAAAACCAAACAAGAACTATGGTTATCCTACTTATTAAAACCAAAGAAGAACTATGGTAATCCTACTCATAAAAACCAAAGAAGAACTATGGTAATCCTTCTTATAAAAACCAAAGAAGAACTATGGTAATCCTACTTATAAAAACCAAAGACGAACTATGGTAATCCTACTTATAAAAACCAAAGAAGAACTATGGTAATCCTACTTACAAAAACCAAAGAAGAACTATGGTAATCCTACTTATAAAAACCAAAGAAGAACTATGGTAATCCTACTTATAAAAACCAAAGAAGAACTATGGTAATCCTACTTATAAAAACCAAAGAAGAACTATGGTAATCCTACTTACAAAAACCAAAGAAGAACTATGGTAATCCTACTTATAAAAACCAAAGAAGAACTATGGTAATCCTACTTATAAAAACCAAAGAAGAACTATGGTAATCCTACTTACAAAAACCAAAGAAGAACTATGATAATCCTACTTACAAAAACCAAACAAGAACTATGGTAATCCTACTTATAAAAACCAAAGAAGAACTATGGTAATCCTACTTATAAAAACCAAAGAAGAACTATGGTAATCCTACTTATAAAAACCAAAGAAGAACTATGGTAATCCTACTTACAAAAACCAAAGAAGAACTATGGTAATCCTACTTATAAAAACTAAAGAAGAACTATGGTAATCCTACTTATAAAAACCAAAGAAGAACTATGGTAATCCTACTTATAAAAACCAAAGAAGAACTATGGTAATCCTACTTACAAAAACCAAACAAGAACTATGGTAATCCTACTTATAAAAACCAAAGAAGAACTATGGTAATCCTACTCATAAAAACCAAAGAAGAACTATGGTAATCCTACTTACAAAAACCAAAGAAGAACTATGGTAATCCTACTTATAAAAACCAAAGAAGAACTATGGTAATCCTACTTACAAAAACCAAAGAAGAACTATGGTAATCCTACTTATAAAAACCAAAGAAGAACTATGGTAATCCTACTTACAAAAACCAAAGAAGAACTATGGTAATCCTACTTATAAAAACCAAAGAAGAACTATGGTAATCCTACTTATAAAAACCAATCAAGAACTATGGTAATCCTACTTACAAAAACCAAAGAAGAACTATGGTAATCCTACTTATAAAAACTAAAGAAGAACTATGGTAATCCTACTTATAAAAACCAAAGAAGAACTATGGTAATCCTACATATAAAAACCAAAGAAGAACTATGGTAATCCTACTTACAAAAACCAAAGAAGAACTATGGTAATCCTACTTACAAAAACCAAACAAGAACTATGGTTATCCTACTTATTAAAACCAAAGAAGAACTATGGTAATCCTACTCATAAAAACCAAAGAAGAACTATGGTAATCCTTCTTATAAAAACCAAAGAAGAACTATGGTAATCCTACTTATAAAAACCAAAGACGAACTATGGTAATCCTACTTATAAAAACCAAAGAAGAACTATGCTAATCCTACTTACAAAAACCAAAGAAGAACTATGGTAATCCTACTTATAAAAACCAAAGAAGAACTATGGTAATCCTACTTATAAAAACCAAAGAAGAACTATGGTAATCCTACTTATAAAAACCAAAGAAGAACTATGGTAATCCTACTTACAAAAACCAAAGAAGAACTATGGTAATCCTACTTATAAAAACCAAAGAAGAACTATGGTAATCCTACTTATAAAAACCAAAGAAGAACTATGGTAATCCTACTTACAAAAACCAAAGAAGAACTATGATAATCCTACTTACAAAAACCAAAGAAGAACTATGGTAATCCTACTTATAAAAACCAAAGAAGAACTATGGTAATCCTACTTATAAAAACCAAAGAAGAACTATGGTAATCCTACTTATAAAAACCAAAGAAGAACTATGGTAATCCTACTTACAAAAACCAAAGAAGAACTATGGTAATCCTACTTATAAAAACTAAAGAAGAACTATGGTAATCCTACTTATAAAAACCAAAGAAGAACTATGGTAATCCTACTTACAAAAACCAAAGAAGAACTATGGTAATCCTGCTTATAAAAACCAAAGAAGAACTATGGTAATCCTACTTACAAAAACCAAAGAAGAACTATGGTAATCCTACTTATAAAAACCAAAGAAGAACTATGGTAATCCTACTTATAAAAACCAATCAAGAACTATGGTAATCCTACTTACAAAAACCAAAGAAGAACTATGGTAATCCTACTTATAAAAACTAAAGAAGAACTATGGTAATCCTACTTATAAAAACCAAAGAAGAACTATGGTAATCCTACTTATAAAAACCAAAGAAGAACTATGGTAATCCTACTTACAAAAACCAATCAAGAACTATGGTAATCCTACTTATAAAAACCAAAGAAGAACTATGGTAATCCTACTTACAAAAACCAAAGAAGAACTATGGTAATCCTACTTATAAAAACCAAAGAAGAACTATGGTAATCCTACTTATAAAAACCAAAGAAGAACTATGGTAATCCTACTTACAAAAACCAAAGAAGAACTATGATAATCCTACTTACAAAAACCAAAGAAGAACTATGGTAATCCTACTTATAAAAACCAAAGAAGAACTATGGTAATCCTACTTATAAAAACCAAAGAAGAACTATGGTAATCCTACTTACAAAAACCAAAGAAGAACTATGGTAATCCTACTTATAAAAACTAAAGAAGAACTATGGTAATCCTACTTATAAAAACCAAAGAAGAACTATGGTAATCCTACTTACAAAAACCAAAGAAGAACTATGGTAATCCTACTTACAAAAACCAAACAAGAACTATGGTTATCCTACTTATTAAAACCAAAGAAGAACTATGGTAATCCTACTCATAAAAACCAAAGAAGAACTATGGTAATCCTTCTTATAAAAACCAAAGAAGAACTATGGTAATCCTACTTATAAAAACCAAAGACGAACTATGGTAATCCTACTTATAAAAACCAAAGAAGAACTATGGTAATCCTACTTACAAAAACCAAAGAAGAACTATGGTAATCCTACTTATAAAAACCAAAGAAGAACTATGGTAATCCTACTTATAAAAACCAAAGAAGAACTATGGTAATCCTACTTATAAAAACCAAAGAAGAACTATGGTAATCCTACTTACAAAAACCAAAGAAGAACTATGGTAATCCTACTTATAAAAACCAAAGAAGAACTATGGTAATCCTACTTATAAAAACCAAAGAAGAACTATGGTAATCCTACTTACAAAAACCAAAGAAGAACTATGATAATCCTACTTACAAAAACCAAAGAAGAACTATGGTAATCCTACTTATAAAAACTAAAGAAGAACTATGGTAATCCTACTTATAAAAACCAAAGAAGAACTATGGTAATCCTACTTATAAAAACCAAAGAAGAACTATGGTAATCCTACTTACAAAAACCAAACAAGAACTATGGTAATCCTACTTATAAAAACCAAAGAAGAACTATGGTAATCCTACTCATAAAAACCAAAGAAGAACTATGGTAATCCTACTTACAAAAACCAAAGAAGAACTATGGTAATCCTACTTATAAAAACCAAAGAAGAACTATGGTAATCCTACTTACAAAAACCAAAGAAGAACTATGGTAATCCTACTTATAAAAACCAAAGAAGAACTATGGTAATCCTACTTACAAAAACCAAAGAAGAACTATGGTAATCCTACTTATAAAAACCAAAGAAGAACTATGGTAATCCTACTTATAAAAACCAATCAAGAACTATGGTAATCCTACTTACAAAAACCAAAGAAGAACTATGGTAATCCTACTTATAAAAACTAAAGAAGAACTATGGTAATCCTACTTATAAAAACCAAAGAAGAACTATGGTAATCCTACTTATAAAAACCAAAGAAGAACTATGGTAATCCTACTTACAAAAACCAAAGAAGAACTATGGTAATCCTACTTATAAAAACCAAAGAAGAACTATGGTAATCCTACTTATAAAAACCAAAGAAGAACTATGGTAATCCTACTTACAAAAACCAAAGAAGAACTATGGTAATCCTACTTATAAAAACTAAAGAAGAACTATGGTAATCCTACTTATAAAAACCAAAGAAGAACTATGGTAATCCTACTTATAAAATCCAAAGAGGAACTATGGTAATCCTACTTACAAAAACCAAACAAGAATTATGGTAATCCTACTTATAAAAACCAAAGAAGAACTATGGTAATCCTACTCATAAAAACCAAAGAAGAACTATGGTAATCCTACTTACAAAAACCAAAGAAGAACTATGGTAATCCTACTTATAAAAACCAAAGAAGAACTATGGTAATCCTACTTACAAAAACCAAAGAAGAACTATGGTAATCCTACTTATAAAAACCAAAGAAGAACTATGGTAATCCTACTTACAAAAACCAAAGAAGAACTATGGTAATCCTACTTATAAAAACCAAAGAAGAACTATGGTAATCCTACTTATAAAAACCAATCAAGAACTATGGTAATCCTACTTACAAAAACCAAAAAAGAACTATGGTAATCCTACTTATAAAAACTAAAGAAGAACTATGGTAATCCTACTTATAAAAACCAAAGAAGAACTATGGTAATCCTACTTATAAAAACCAAAGAAGAACTATGGTAATCCTACTTACAAAAACCAAAGAAGAACTATGGTAATCCTACTTACAAAAACCAAACAAGAACTATGGTTATCCTACTTATTAAAACCAAAGAAGAACTATGGTAATCCTACTCATAAAAACCAAAGAAGAACTATGGTAATCCTTCTTATTAAAACCAAAGAAGAACTATGGTAATCCTACTTATAAAAACCAAAGACGAACTATGGTAATCCTACTTATAAAAACCAAAGAAGAACTATGGTAATCCTACTTATAAAAACCAAAGAAGAACTATGGTAATCCTACTTATAAAAACCAAAGAAGAACTATGGTAATCCTACTTACAAAAACCAAAGAAGAACTATGGTAATCCTACTTATAAAAACTAAAGAAGAACTATGGTAATCCTACTTATAAAAACCAAAGAAGAACTATGGTAATCCTACTTACAAAAACCAAAGAAGAACTATGGTAATCCTACTTACAAAAACCAAACAAGAACTATGGTTATCCTACTTATTAAAACCAAAGAAGAACTATGGTAATCCTACTCATAAAAACCAAAGAAGAACTATGGTAATCCTTCTTATAAAAACCAAAGAAGAACTATGGTAATCCTACTTATAAAAACCAAAGACGAACTATGGTAATCCTACTTACAAAAACCAAAGAAGAACTATGGTAATCCTACTTATAAAAACCAAAGAAGAACTATGGTAATCCTACTTATAAAAACCAAAGAAGAACTATGGTAATCCTACTTATAAAAACCAAAGAAGAACTATGGTAATCCTACTTACAAAAACCAAAGAAGAACTATGGTAATCCTACTTATAAAAACCAAAGAAGAACTATGGTAATCCTACTTATAAAAACCAAAGAAGAACTATGGTAATCCTACTTACAAAAACCAAAGAAGAACTATGATAATCCTACTTACAAAAACCAAAGAAGAACTATGGTAATCCTACTTATAAAAACCAAAGAAGAACTATGGTAATCCTACTTATAAAAACCAAAGAAGAACTATGGTAATCCTACTTATAAAAACCAAAGAAGAACTATGGTAATCCTACTTACAAAAACCAAAGAAGAACTATGGTAATCCTACTTATAAAAACTAAAGAAGAACTATGGTAATCCTACTTATAAAAACCAAAGAAGAACTATGGTAATCCTACTTATAAAAACCAAAGAAGAACTATGGTAATCCTACTTATAAAAACCAAAGAAGAACTATGGTAATCCTACTTATAAAAACCAAAGAAGAACTATGGTAATCCTACTTACAAAAACCAAAGAAGAACTATGGTAATCCTACTTACAAAAACCAAACAAGAACTATGGTTATCCTACTTATTAAAACCAAAGAAGAACTATGGTAATCCTACTCATAAAAACCAAAGAAGAACTATGGTAATCCTTCTTATTAAAACCAAAGAAGAACTATGGTAATCCTACTTATAAAAACCAAAGACGAACTATGGTAATCCTACTTATAAAAACCAAAGAAGAACTATGGTAATCCTACTTATAAAAACCAAAGAAGAACTATGGTAATCCTACTTATAAAAACCAAAGAAGAACTATGGTAATCCTACTTACAAAAACCAAAGAAGAACTATGGTAATCCTACTTATAAAAACTAAAGAAGAACTATGGTAATCCTACTTATAAAAACCAAAGAAGAACTATGGTAATCCTACTTACAAAAACCAAAGAAGAACTATGGTAATCCTACTTACAAAAACCAAACAAGAACTATGGTTATCCTACTTATTAAAACCAAAGAAGAACTATGGTAATCCTACTCATAAAAACCAAAGAAGAACTATGGTAATCCTTCTTATAAAAACCAAAGAAGAACTATGGTAATCCTACTTATAAAAACCAAAGACGAACTATGGTAATCCTACTTATAAAAACCAAAGAAGAACTATGGTAATCCTACTTACAAAAACCAAAGAAGAACTATGGTAATCCTACTTATAAAAACCAAAGAAGAACTATGGTAATCCTACTTATAAAAACCAAAGAAGAACTATGGTAATCCTACTTATAAAAACCAAAGAAGAACTATGGTAATCCTACTTACAAAAACCAAAGAAGAACTATGGTAATCCTACTTATAAAAACCAAAGAAGAACTATGGTAATCCTACTTATAAAAACCAAAGAAGAACTATGGTAATCCTACTTACAAAAACCAAAGAAGAACTATGATAATCCTACTTACAAAAACCAAAGAAGAACTATGGTAATCCTACTTATAAAAACCAAAGAAGAACTATGGTAATCCTACTTATAAAAACCAAAGAAGAACTATGGTAATCCTACTTATAAAAACCAAAGAAGAACTATGGTAATCCTACTTACAAAAACCAAAGAAGAACTATGGTAATCCTACTTATAAAAACTAAAGAAGAACTATGGTAATCCTACTTATAAAAACCAAAGAAGAACTATGGTAATCCTACTTATAAAAACCAAAGAAGAACTATGGTAATCCTACTTACAAAAACCAAACAAGAACTATGGTAATCCTACTTATAAAAACCAAAGAAGAACTATGGTAATCCTACTCATAAAAACCAAAGAAGAACTATGGTAATCCTACTTACAAAAACCAAAGAAGAACTATGGTAATCCTACTTATAAAAACCAAAGAAGAACTATGGTAATCCTACTTACAAAAACCAAAGAAGAACTATGGTAATCCTACTTATAAAAACCAAAGAAGAACTATGGTAATCCTACTTACAAAAACCAAAGAAGAACTATGGTAATCCTACTTATAAAAACCAAAGAAGAACTATGGTAATCCTACTTATAAAAACCAATCAAGAACTATGGTAATCCTACTTACAAAAACCAAAGAAGAACTATGGTAATCCTACTTATAAAAACTAAAGAAGAACTATGGTAATCCTACTTATAAAAACCAAAGAAGAACTATGGTAATCCTACTTATAAAAACCAAAGAAGAACTATGGTAATCCTACTTACAAAAACCAAAGAAGAACTATGGTAATCCTACTTACAAAAACCAAACAAGAACTATGGTTATCCTACTTATTAAAACCAAAGAAGAAGTATGGTAATCCTACTCATAAAAACCAAAGAAGAACTATGGTAATCCTTCTTATAAAAACCAAAGAAGAACTATGGTAATCCTACTTATAAAAACCAAAGACGAACTATGGTAATCCTACTTATAAAAACCAAAGAAGAACTATGGTAATCCTACTTACAAAAACCAAAGAAGAACTATGGTAATCCTACTTATAAAAACCAAAGAAGAACTATGGTAATCCTACTTATAAAAACCAAAGAAGAACTATGGTAATCCTACTTATAAAAACCAAAGAAGAACTATGGTAATCCTACTTACAAAAACCAAAGAAGAACTATGGTAATCCTACTTATAAAAACCAAAGAAGAACTATGGTAATCCTACTTATAAAAACCAAAGAAGAACTATGGTAATCCTACTTACAAAAACCAAAGAAGAACTATGATAATCCTACTTACAAAAACCAAAGAAGAACTATGGTAATCCTACTTATAAAAACCAAAGAAGAACTATGGTAATCCTACTTATAAAAACCAAAGAAGAACTATGGTAATCCTACTTATAAAAACCAAAGAAGAACTATGGTAATCCTACTTACAAAAACCAAAGAAGAACTATGGTAATCCTACTTATAAAAACTAAAGAAGAACTATGGTAATCCTAATTATAAAAACCAAAGAAGAACTATGGTAATCCTACTTACAAAAACCAAAGAAGAACTATGGTAATCCTACTTATAAAAACCAAAGAAGAACTATGGTAATCCTACTTACAAAAACCAAAGAAGAACTATGGTAATCCTACTTATAAAAACCAAAGAAGAACTATGGTAATCCTACTTACAAAAACCAAAGAAGAACTATGGTAATCCTACTTATAAAAACCAAAGAAGAACTATGGTAATCCTACTTATAAAAACCAATCAAGAACTATGGTAATCCTACTTACAAAAACCAAAGAAGAACTATGGTAATCCTACTTATAAAAACTAAAGAAGAACTATGGTAATCCTACTTATAAAAACCAAAGAAGAACTATGGTAATCCTACTTATAAAAACCAAAGAAGAACTATGGTAATCCTACTTACAAAAACCAAAGAAGAACTATGGTAATCCTACTTACAAAAACCAAACAAGAACTATGGTTATCCTACTTATTAAAACCAAAGAAGAACTATGGTAATCCTTCTTATAAAAACCAAAGAAGAACTATGGTAATCCTACTTATAAAAACCAAAGACGAACTATGGTAATCCTACTTATAAAAACCAAAGAAGAACTATGGTAATCCTACTTATAAAAACCAAAGAAGAACTATGGTAATCCTACTTATAAAAACCAAAGAAGAACTATGGTAATCCTACTTACAAAAACCAAAGAAGAACTATGGTAATCCTACTTATAAAAACCAAAGAAGAACTATGGTAATCCTACTTACAAAAACCAAAGAAGAACTATGGTAATCCTACTTATAAAAACTAAAGAAGAACTATGGTAATCCTACTTACAAAAACCAAAGAAGAACTATGGTAATCCTACTTACAAAAACCAAACAAGAACTATGGTTATCCTACTTATTAAAACCAAAGAAGAACTATGGTAATCCTACTCATAAAAACCAAAGAAGAACTATGGTAATCCTTCTTATAAAAACCAAAGAAGAACTATGGTAATCCTACTTATAAAAACCAAAGACGAACTATGGTAATCCTACTTATAAAAACCAAAGAAGAACTATGGTAATCCTACTTACAAAAACCAAAGAAGAACTATGGTAATCCTACTTATAAAAACCAAAGAAGAACTATGGTAATCCTACTTATAAAAACCAAAGAAGAACTATGGTAATCCTACTTATAAAAACCAAAGAAGAACTATGGTAATCCTACTTACAAAAACCAAAGAAGAACTATGGTAATCCTACTTATAAAAACCAAAGAAGAACTATGGTAATCCTACTTATAAAAACCAAAGAAGAACTATGGTAATCCTACTTACAAAAACCAAAGAAGAACTATGATAATCCTACTTACAAAAACCAAAGAAGAACTATGGTAATCCTACTTATAAAAACCAAAGAAGAACTATGGTAATCCTACTTATAAAAACCAAAGAAGAACTATGGTAATCCTACTTATAAAAACCAAAGAAGAACTATGGTAATCCTACTTACAAAAACCAAAGAAGAACTATGGTAATCCTACTTATAAAAACTAAAGAAGAACTATGGTAATCCTACTTATAAAAACCAAAGAAGAACTATGGTAATCCTACTTATAAAAACCAAAGAAGAACTATGGTAATCCTACTTACAAAAACCAAACAAGAACTATGGTAATCCTACTTATAAAAACCAAAGAAGAACTATGGTAATCCTACTCATAAAAACCAAAGAAGAACTATGGTAATCCTACTTACAAAAACCAAAGAAGAACTATGGTAATCCTACTTATAAAAACCAAAGAAGAACTATGGTAATCCTACTTACAAAAACCAAAGAAGAACTATGGTAATCCTACTTATAAAAACCAAAGAAGAACTATGGTAATCCTACTTACAAAAACCAAAGAAGAACTATGGTAATCCTACTTATAAAAACCAAAGAAGAACTATGGTAATCCTACTTATAAAAACCAATCAAGAACTATGGTAATCCTACTTACAAAAACCAAAGAAGAACTATGGTAATCCTACTTATAAAAACTAAAGAAGAACTATGGTAATCCTACTTATAAAAACCAAAGAAGAACTATGGTAATCCTACTTATAAAAACCAAAGAAGAACTATGGTAATCCTACTTACAAAAACCAAAGAAGAACTATGGTAATCCTACTTATAAAAACCAAAGAAGAACTATGGTAATCCTACTTATAAAAACCAAAGAAGAACTATGGTAATCCTACTTACAAAAACCAAAGAAGAACTATGGTAATCCTACTTATAAAAACTAAAGAAGAACTATGGTAATCCTACTTATAAAAACCAAAGAAGAACTATGGTAATCCTACTTATAAAATCCAAAGAGGAACTATGGTAATCCTACTTACAAAAACCAAACAAGAATTATGGTAATCCTACTTATAAAAACCAAAGAAGAACTATGGTAATCCTACTCATAAAAACCAAAGAAGAACTATGGTAATCCTACTTACAAAAACCAAAGAAGAACTATGGTAATCCTACTTATAAAAACCAAAGAAGAACTATGGTAATCCTACTTACAAAAACCAAAGAAGAACTATGGTAATCCTACTTATAAAAACCAAAGAAGAACTATGGTAATCCTACTTACAAAAACCAAAGAAGAACTATGGTAATCCTACTTATAAAAACCAAAGAAGAACTATGGTAATCCTACTTATAAAAACCAATCAAGAACTATGGTAATCCTACTTACAAAAACCAAAAAAGAACTATGGTAATCCTACTTATAAAAACTAAAGAAGAACTATGGTAATCCTACTTATAAAAACCAAAGAAGAACTATGGTAATCCTACTTATAAAAACCAAAGAAGAACTATGGTAATCCTACTTACAAAAACCAAAGAAGAACTATGGTAATCCTACTTACAAAAACCAAACAAGAACTATGGTTATCCTACTTATTAAAACCAAAGAAGAACTATGGTAATCCTACTCATAAAAACCAAAGAAGAACTATGGTAATCCTTCTTATTAAAACCAAAGAAGAACTATGGTAATCCTACTTATAAAAACCAAAGACGAACTATGGTAATCCTACTTATAAAAACCAAAGAAGAACTATGGTAATCCTACTTATAAAAACCAAAGAAGAACTATGGTAATCCTACTTATAAAAACCAAAGAAGAACTATGGTAATCCTACTTACAAAAACCAAAGAAGAACTATGGTAATCCTACTTATAAAAACTAAAGAAGAACTATGGTAATCCTACTTATAAAAACCAAAGAAGAACTATGGTAATCCTACTTACAAAAACCAAAGAAGAACTATGGTAATCCTACTTACAAAAACCAAACAAGAACTATGGTTATCCTACTTATTAAAACCAAAGAAGAACTATGGTAATCCTACTCATAAAAACCAAAGAAGAACTATGGTAATCCTTCTTATAAAAACCAAAGAAGAACTATGGTAATCCTACTTATAAAAACCAAAGACGAACTATGGTAATCCTACTTATAAAAACCAAAGAAGAACTATGGTAATCCTACTTACAAAAACCAAAGAAGAACTATGGTAATCCTACTTATAAAAACCAAAGAAGAACTATGGTAATCCTACTTATAAAAACCAAAGAAGAACTATGGTAATCCTACTTATAAAAACCAAAGAAGAACTATGGTAATCCTACTTACAAAAACCAAAGAAGAACTATGGTAATCCTACTTATAAAAACCAAAGAAGAACTATGGTAATCCTACTTATAAAAACCAAAGAAGAACTATGGTAATCCTACTTACAAAAACCAAAGAAGAACTATGATAATCCTACTTACAAAAACCAAAGAAGAACTATGGTAATCCTACTTATAAAAACCAAAGAAGAACTATGGTAATCCTACTTATAAAAACCAAAGAAGAACTATGGTAATCCTACTTATAAAAACCAAAGAAGAACTATGGTAATCCTACTTACAAAAACCAAAGAAGAACTATGGTAATCCTACTTATAAAAACTAAAGAAGAACTATGGTAATCCTACTTATAAAAACCAAAGAAGAACTATGGTAATCCTACTTATAAAAACCAAAGAAGAACTATGGTAATCCTACTTACAAAAACCAAACAAGAACTATGGTAATCCTACTTATAAAAACCAAAGAAGAACTATGGTAATCCTACTCATAAAAACCAAAGAAGAACTATGGTAATCCTACTTACAAAAACCAAAGAAGAACTATGGTAATCCTACTTATAAAAACCAAAGAAGAACTATGGTAATCCTACTTACAAAAACCAAAGAAGAACTATGGTAATCCTACTTATAAAAACCAAAGAAGAACTATGGTAATCCTACTTACAAAAACCAAAGAAGAACTATGGTAATCCTACTTATAAAAACCAAAGAAGAACTATGGTAATCCTACTTATAAAAACCAATCAAGAACTATGGTAATCCTACTTACAAAAACCAAAGAAGAACTATGGTAATCCTACTTATAAAAACTAAAGAAGAACTATGGTAATCCTACTTATAAAAACCAAAGAAGAACTATGGTAATCCTACTTATAAAAACCAAAGAAGAACTATGGTAATCCTACTTACAAAAACCAAAGAAGAACTATGGTAATCCTACTTACAAAAACCAAACAAGAACTATGGTTATCCTACTTACAAAAACCAAAGAAGAACTATGATAATCCTACTTACAAAAACCAAAGAAGAACTATGGTAATCCTACTTATAAAAACCAAAGAAGAACTATGGTAATCCTACTTATAAAAACCAAAGAAGAACTATGGTAATCCTACTTATAAAAACCAAAGAAGAACTATGGTAATCCTACTTACAAAAACCAAAGAAGAACTATGGTAATCCTACTTATAAAAACTAAAGAAGAACTATGGTAATCCTAATTATAAAAACCAAAGAAGAACTATGGTAATCCTACTTACAAAAACCAAAGAAGAACTATGGTAATCCTACTTATAAAAACCAAAGAAGAACTATGGTAATCCTACTTACAAAAACCAAAGAAGAACTATGGTAATCCTACTTATAAAAACCAAAGAAGAACTATGGTAATCCTACTTACAAAAACCAAAGAAGAACTATGGTAATCCTACTTATAAAAACCAAAGAAGAACTATGGTAATCCTACTTACAAAAACCAAAGAAGAACTATGGTAATCCTACTTATAAAAACCAAAGAAGAACTATGGTAATCCTACTTATAAAAACCAATCAAGAACTATGGTAATCCTACTTACAAAAACCAAAGAAGAACTATGGTAATCCTACTTATAAAAACTAAAGAAGAACTATGGTAATCCTACTTATAAAAACCAAAGAAGAACTATGGTAATCCTACTTATAAAAACCAAAGAAGAACTATGGTAATCCTACTTACAAAAACCAAAGAAGAACTATGGTAATCCTACTTACAAAAACCAAACAAGAACTATGGTTATCCTACTTATTAAAACCAAAGAAGAACTATGGTAATCCTTCTTATAAAAACCAAAGAAGAACTATGGTAATCCTACTTATAAAAACCAAAGACGAACTATGGTAATCCTACTTATAAAAACCAAAGAAGAACTATGGTAATCCTACTTATAAAAACCAAAGAAGAACTATGGTAATCCTACTTATAAAAACCAAAGAAGAACTATGGTAATCCTACTTACAAAAACCAAAGAAGAACTATGGTAATCCTACTTATAAAAACCAAAGAAGAACTATGGTAATCCTACTTACAAAAACCAAAGAAGAACTATGGTAATCCTACTTATAAAAACTAAAGAAGAACTATGGTAATCCTACTTACAAAAACCAAAGAAGAACTATGGTAATCCTACTTACAAAAACCAAACAAGAACTATGGTTATCCTACTTATTAAAACCAAAGAAGAACTATGGTAATCCTACTCATAAAAACCAAAGAAGAACTATGGTAATCCTTCTTATAAAAACCAAAGAAGAACTATGGTAATCCTACTTATAAAAACCAAAGACGAACTATGGTAATCCTACTTATAAAAACCAAAGAAGAACTATGGTAATCCTACTTACAAAAACCAAAGAAGAACTATGGTAATCCTACTTATAAAAACCAAAGAAGAACTATGGTAATCCTACTTATAAAAACCAAAGAAGAACTATGGTAATCCTACTTATAAAAACCAAAGAAGAACTATGGTAATCCTACTTACAAAAACCAAAGAAGAACTATGGTAATCCTACTTATAAAAACCAAAGAAGAACTATGGTAATCCTACTTATAAAAACCAAAGAAGAACTATGGTAATCCTACTTACAAAAACCAAAGAAGAACTATGATAATCCTACTTACAAAAACCAAAGAAGAACTATGGTAATCCTACTTATAAAAACCAAAGAAGAACTATGGTAATCCTACTTATAAAAACCAAAGAAGAACTATGGTAATCCTACTTATAAAAACCAAAGAAGAACTATGGTAATCCTACTTACAAAAACCAAAGAAGAACTATGGTAATCCTACTTATAAAAACTAAAGAAGAACTATGGTAATCCTACTTATAAAAACCAAAGAAGAACTATGGTAATCCTACTTATAAAAACCAAAGAAGAACTATGGTAATCCTACTTACAAAAACCAAACAAGAACTATGGTAATCCTACTTATAAAAACCAAAGAAGAACTATGGTAATCCTACTCATAAAAACCAAAGAAGAAATATGGTAATCCTACTTACAAAAACCAAAGAAGAACTATGGTAATCCTACTTATAAAAACCAAAGAAGAACTATGGTAATCCTACTTACAAAAACCAAAGAAGAACTATGGTAATCCTACTTATAAAAACCAAAGAAGAACTATGGTAATCCTACTTACAAAAACCAAAGAAGAACTATGGTAATCCTACTTATAAAAACCAAAGAAGAACTATGGTAATCCTACTTATAAAAACCAATCAAGAACTATGGTAATCCTACTTACAAAAACCAAAGAAGAACTATGGTAATCCTACTTATAAAAACTAAAGAAGAACTATGGTAATCCTACTTATAAAAACCAAAGAAGAACTATGGTAATCCTACTTATAAAAACCAAAGAAGAACTATGGTAATCCTACTTACAAAAACCAAAGAAGAACTATGGTAATCCTACTTACAAAAACCAAACAAGAACTATGGTTATCCTACTTATTAAAACCAAAGAAGAACTATGGTAATCCTACTCATAAAAACCAAAGAAGAACTATGGTAATCCTTCTTATAAAAACCAAAGAAGAACTATGGTAATCCTACTTATAAAAACCAAAGACGAACTATGGTAATCCTACTTATAAAAACCAAAGAAGAACTATGGTAATCCTACTTACAAAAACCAAAGAAGAACTATGGTAATCCTACTTATAAAAACCAAAGAAGAACTATGGTAATCCTACTTATAAAAACCAAAGAAGAACTATGGTAATCCTACTTATAAAAACCAAAGAAGAACTATGGTAATCCTACTTACAAAAACCAAAGAAGAACTATGGTAATCCTACTTATAAAAACCAAAGAAGAACTATGGTAATCCTACTTATAAAAACCAAAGAAGAACTATGGTAATCCTACTTACAAAAACCAAAGAAGAACTATGATAATCCTACTTACAAAAACCAAAGAAGAACTATGGTAATCCTACTTATAAAAACCAAAGAAGAACTATGGTAATCCTACTTATAAAAACCAAAGAAGAACTATGGTAATCCTACTTATAAAAACCAAAGAAGAACTATGGTAATCCTACTTACAAAAACCAAAGAAGAACTATGGTAATCCTACTTATAAAAACTAAAGAAGAACTATGGTAATCCTACTTATAAAAACCAAAGAAGAACTATGGTAATCCTACTTACAAAAACCAAAGAAGAACTATGGTAATCCTACTTATAAAAACCAAAGAAGAACTATGGTAATCCTACTTACAAAAACCAAAGAAGAACTATGGTAATCCTACTTATAAAAACCAAAGAAGAACTATGGTAATCCTACTTATAAAAACCAATCAAGAACTATGGTAATCCTACTTACAAAAACCAAAGAAGAACTATGGTAATCCTACTTATAAAAACTAAAGAAGAACTATGGTAATCCTACTTATAAAAACCAAAGAAGAACTATGGTAATCCTACTTACAAAAACCAAAGAAGAACTATGGTAATCCTACTTACAAAAACCAAACAAGAACTATGGTTATCCTACTTATTAAAACCAAAGAAGAACTATGGTAATCCTACTCATAAAAACCAAAGAAGAACTATGGTAATCCTTCTTATAAAAACCAAAGAAGAACTATGGTAATCCTACTTATAAAAACCAAAGACGAACTATGGTAATCCTACTTATAAAAACCAAAGAAGAACTATGGTAATCCTACTTACAAAAACCAAAGAAGAACTATGGTAATCCTACTTATAAAAACCAAAGAAGAACTATGGTAATCCTACTTATAAAAACCAAAGAAGAACTATGGTAATCCTACTTATAAAAACCAAAGAAGAACTATGGTAATCCTACTTACAAAAACCAAAGAAGAACTATGGTAATCCTACTTATAAAAACCAAAGAAGAACTATGGTAATCCTACTTATAAAAACCAAAGAAGAACTATGGTAATCCTACTTACAAAAACCAAAGAAGAACTATGATAATCCTACTTACAAAAACCAAAGAAGAACTATGGTAATCCTACTTATAAAAACCAAAGAAGAACTATGGTAATCCTACTTATAAAAACCAAAGAAGAACTATGGTAATCCTACTTATAAAAACCAAAGAAGAACTATGGTAATCCTACTTACAAAAACCAAAGAAGAACTATGGTAATCCTACTTATAAAAACTAAAGAAGAACTATGGTAATCCTACTTATAAAAACCAAAGAAGAACTATGGTAATCCTACTTATAAAAACCAAAGAAGAACTATGGTAATCCTACTTACAAAAACCAAACAAGAACTATGGTAATCCTACTTATAAAAACCAAAGAAGAACTATGGTAATCCTACTCATAAAAACCAAAGAAGAACTATGGTAATCCTACTTACAAAAACCAAAGAAGAACTATGGTAATCCTACTTATAAAAACCAAAGAAGAACTATGGTAATCCTACTTATAAAAACCAATCAAGAACTATGGTAATCCTACTTACAAAAACCAAAGAAGAACTATGGTAATCCTACTTATAAAAACTAAAGAAGAACTATGGTAATCCTACTTATAAAAACCAAAGAAGAACTATGGTAATCCTACTTATAAAAACCAAAGAAGAACTATGGTAATCCTACTTACAAAAACCAAAGAAGAACTATGGTAATCCTACTTACAAAAACCAAACAAGAACTATGGTTATCCTACTTATTAAAACCAAAGAAGAACTATGGTAATCCTACTCATAAAAACCAAAGAAGAACTATGGTAATCCTTCTTATAAAAACCAAAGAAGAACTATGGTAATCCTACTTATAAAAACCAAAGACGAACTATGGTAATCCTACTTATAAAAACCAAAGAAGAACTATGGTAATCCTACTTACAAAAACCAAAGAAGAACTATGGTAATCCTACTTATAAAAACCAAAGAAGAACTATGGTAATCCTACTTATAAAAACCAAAGAAGAACTATGGTAATCCTACTTATAAAAACCAAAGAAGAACTATGGTAATCCTACTTACAAAAACCAAAGAAGAACTATGGTAATCCTACTTATAAAAACCAAAGAAGAACTATGGTAATCCTACTTATAAAAACCAAAGAAGAACTATGATAATCCTACTTACAAAAACCAAAGAAGAACTATGATAATCCTACTTACAAAAACCAAAGAAGAACTATGGTAATCCTACTTATAAAAACCAAAGAAGAACTATGGTAATCCTACTTATAAAAACCAAAGAAGAACTATGGTAATCCTACTTATAAAAACCAAAGAAGAACTATGGTAATCCTACTTACAAAAACCAAAGAAGAACTATGGTAATCCTACTTATAAAAACTAAAGAAGAACTATGGTAATCCTACTTATAAAAACCAAAGAAGAACTATGGTAATCCTACTTATAAAAACCAAAGAAGAACTATGGTAATCCTACTTACAAAAACCAAACAAGAACTATGGTAATCCTACTTATAAAAACCAAACAAGAACTATGGTAATCCTACTCATAAAAACCAAAGAAGAACTATGGTAATCCTACTTACAAAAACCAAAGAAGAACTATGGTAATCCTACTTATAAAAACCAAAGAAGAACTATGGTAATCCTACTTACAAAAACCAAAGAAGAACTATGGTAATCCTACTTATAAAAACCAAAGAAGAACTATGGTAATCCTACTTACAAAAACCAAAGAAGAACTATGGTAATCCTACTTATAAAAACCAAAGAAGAACTATGGTAATCCTACTTATAAAAACCAATCAAGAACTATGGTAATCCTACTTACAAAAACCAAAGAAGAACTATGGTAATCGTACTTATAAAAACCAAAGAAGAACTATGGTAATCCTACTTACAAAAACCAAAGAAGAACTATGGTAATCCTACTTATAAAAACCAAAGAAGAACTATGGTAATCCTACTTACAAAAACCAAAGAAGAACTATGGTAATCCTACTTATAAAAACCAAAGAAGAACTATGGTAATCCTACTTACAAAAACCAAAGAAGAACTATGGTAATCCTACTTATAAAAACCAAATAAGAACTATGGTAATCCTACTTATAAAAACCAAACAAGAACTATGGTAATCCTACTTACAAAAACCAAAGAAGAACTATGGTAATCCTACTTATAAAAACCAAAGAAGAACTATGGTAATCCTACTTATAAAAACCAAAGAAGAACTATGGTAATCCTACTTATAAAAACCAAACAAGAACTATGGTAATCCTACTTACAAAAACCAAAGAACTATAGTAATCCTACTTACAAAAACCAAAGAAGAACTATGGTAATCCTACTTACAAAAACCAAAGAAGAACTATGGTAATCCTACTTATAAAAACCAAAGAAGAACTATGGTAATCCTACTTACAAAAACCAAAGAAGAACTATGGTAATCCTACTTATAAAAACCAAATAAGAACTATGGTAATCCTACTTATAAAAACCAAAGAAGAACTATGGTAATCCTACTTACAAAAACCAAAGAAGAACTATGGTAATCCTACTTATAAAAACCAAAGAAGAACTATGGTAATCCTACTTACAAAAACCAAAGAAGAACTATGGTAATCCTACTTATAAAAACCAAATAAGAACTATGGTAATCCTACTTATAAAAACCAAACAAGAACTATGGTAATCCTACTTACAAAAACCAAAGAAGAACTATGGTAATCCTACTTATAAAAACCAAAGAAGAACTATGGTAATCCTACGTATAAAAACCAAACAAGAACTATGGTAATCCTACTTACAAAAACCAAAGAAGAACTATGGTAATCCTACTTATAAAAACCAAAGAAGAACTATGGTAATCCTACTTACAAAAACCAAAGAAGAACTATGGTAATCCTACTTATAAAAACCAAAGAAGAACTATGGTAATCCTACTTATAAAAACCAAAGAAGAACTATGGTAATCCTACTTATAAAAACCAAAGAAGAACTATGGTAATCCTACTTACAAAAACCAAAGAAGAACTATGGTAATCCTACTTATAAAAACTAAAGAAGAACTATGGTAATCCTACTTATAAAAACCAAAGAAGAACTATGGTAATCCTACTTATAAAAACCAAAGAAGAACTATGGTAATCCTACTTACAAAAACCAAACAAGAACTATGGTAATCCTACTTATAAAAACCAAACAAGAACTATGGTAATCCTACTCATAAAAACCAAAGAAGAACTATGGTAATCCTACTTACAAAAACCAAAGAAGAACTATGGTAATCCTACTTATAAAAACCAAAGAAGAACTATGGTAATCCTACTTACAAAAACCAAAGAAGAACTATGGTAATCCTACTTATAAAAACCAAAGAAGAACTATGGTAATCCTACTTACAAAAACCAAAGAAGAACTATGGTAATCCTACTTATAAAAACCAAAGAAGAACTATGGTAATCCTACTTATAAAAACCAATCAAGAACTATGGTAATCCTACTTACAAAAACCAAAGAAGAACTATGGTAATCGTACTTATAAAAACCAAAGAAGAACTATGGTAATCCTACTTACAAAAACCAAAGAAGAACTATGGTAATCCTACTTATAAAAACCAAAGAAGAACTATGGTAATCCTACTTACAAAAACCAAAGAAGAACTATGGTAATCCTACTTATAAAAACCAAAGAAGAACTATGGTAATCCTACTTACAAAAACCAAAGAAGAACTATGGTAATCCTACTTATAAAAACCAAATAAGAACTATGGTAATCCTACTTATAAAAACCAAACAAGAACTATGGTAATCCTACTTACAAAAACCAAAGAAGAACTATGGTAATCCTACTTATAAAAACCAAAGAAGAACTATGGTAATCCTACTTACAAAAACCAAACAAGAACTATGGTAATCCTACTTACAAAAACCAAAGAACTATAGTAATCCTACTTACAAAAACCAAAGAAGAACTATGGTAATCCTACTTACAAAAACCAAAGAAGAACTATGGTAATCCTACTTATAAAAACCAAAGAAGAACTATGGTAATCCTACTTACAAAAACCAAAGAAGAACTATGGTAATCCTACTTATAAAAACCAAATAAGAACTATGGTAATCCTACTTATAAAAACCAAAGAAGAACTATGGTAATCCTACTTACAAAAACCAAAGAAGAACTATGGTAATCCTACTTATAAAAACCAAAGAAGAACTATGGTAATCCTACTTACAAAAACCAAAGAAGAACTATGGTAATCCTACTTATAAAAACCAAATAAGAACTATGGTAATCCTACTTATAAAAACCAAACAAGAACTATGGTAATCCTACTTACAAAAACCAAAGAAGAACTATGGTAATCCTACTTATAAAAACCAAAGAAGAACTATGGTAATCCTACTTATAAAAACCAAACAAGAACTATGGTAATCCTACTTACAAAAACCAAAGAAGAACTATGGTAATCCTACTTATAAAAACCAAATAAGAACTATGGTAATCCTACTTATAAAAACCAAACAAGAACTATGGTAATCCTACTTACAAAAACCAAAGAAGAACTATGGTAATCGTACTTATAAAAACCAAAGAAGAACTATGGTAATCCTACTTATAAAAACCAAAGAAGAACTATGGTAATCCTACTTACAAAAACCAAAGAAGAACTATGGTAATCCTACTTACAAAAACCAAAGAAGAACTATGGTAATCCTACTTATAAAAACCAAAGAAGAACTATGGTAATCCTACTTATAAAAACCAAAGAAGAACTATGGTAATCCTACTTATAAAAACCAAAGAAGAACTATGGTAATCCTACTTACAAAAACCAAAGAAGAACTATGGTAATCCTACTTATAAAAACTAAAGAAGAACTATGGTAATCCTAATTATAAAAACCAAAGAAGAACTATGGTAATCCTACTTACAAAAACCAAAGAAGAACTATGGTAATCCTACTTATAAAAACCAAAGAAGAACTATGGTAATCCTACTTACAAAAACCAAAGAAGAACTATGGTAATCCTACTTATAAAAACCAAAGAAGAACTATGGTAATCCTACTTACAAAAACCAAAGAAGAACTATGGTAATCCTACTTATAAAAACCAAAGAAGAACTATGGTAATCCTACTTACAAAAACCAAAGAAGAACTATGGTAATCCTACTTATAAAAACCAAAGAAGAACTATGGTAATCCTACTTATAAAAACCAATCAAGAACTATGGTAATCCTACTTACAAAAACCAAAGAAGAACTATGGTAATCCTACTTATAAAAACTAAAGAAGAACTATGGTAATCCTACTTATAAAAACCAAAGAAGAACTATGGTAATCCTACTTATAAAAACCAAAGAAGAACTATGGTAATCCTACTTACAAAAACCAAAGAAGAACTATGGTAATCCTACTTACAAAAACCAAACAAGAACTATGGTTATCCTACTTATTAAAACCAAAGAAGAACTATGGTAATCCTTCTTATAAAAACCAAAGAAGAACTATGGTAATCCTACTTATAAAAACCAAAGACGAACTATGGTAATCCTACTTATAAAAACCAAAGAAGAACTATGGTAATCCTACTTATAAAAACCAAAGAAGAACTATGGTAATCCTACTTATAAAAACCAAAGAAGAACTATGGTAATCCTACTTACAAAAACCAAAGAAGAACTATGGTAATCCTACTTATAAAAACCAAAGAAGAACTATGGTAATCCTACTTACAAAAACCAAAGAAGAACTATGGTAATCCTACTTATAAAAACTAAAGAAGAACTATGGTAATCCTACTTACAAAAACCAAAGAAGAACTATGGTAATCCTACTTACAAAAACCAAACAAGAACTATGGTTATCCTACTTATTAAAACCAAAGAAGAACTATGGTAATCCTACTCATAAAAACCAAAGAAGAACTATGGTAATCCTTCTTATAAAAACCAAAGAAGAACTATGGTAATCCTACTTATAAAAACCAAAGACGAACTATGGTAATCCTACTTATAAAAACCAAAGAAGAACTATCGTAATCCTACTTACAAAAACCAAAGAAGAACTATGGTAATCCTACTTATAAAAACCAAAGAAGAACTATGGTAATCCTACTTATAAAAACCAAAGAAGAACTATGGTAATCCTACTTATAAAAACCAAAGAAGAACTATGGTAATCCTACTTACAAAAACCAAAGAAGAACTATGGTAATCCTACTTATAAAAACCAAAGAAGAGCTATGGTAATCCTACTTATAAAAACCAAAGAAGAACTATGGTAATCCTACTTACAAAAACCAAAGAAGAACTATGATAATCCTACTTACAAAAACCAAAGAAGAACTATGGTAATCCTACTTATAAAAACCAAAGAAGAACTATGGTAATCCTACTTATAAAAACCAAAGAAGAACTATGGTAATCCTACTTATAAAAACCAAAGAAGAACTATGGTAATCCTACTTACAAAAACCAAACAAGAACTATGGTAATCCTACTTATAAAAACTAAAGAAGAACTATGGTAATCCTACTTATAAAAACCAAAGAAGAACTATGGTAATCCTACTTATAAAAACCAAAGAAGAACTATGGTAATCCTACTTACAAAAACCAAACAAGAACTATGGTAATCCTACTTATAAAAACCAAAGAAGAACTATGGTAATCCTACTCATAAAAACCAAAGAAGAACTATGGTAATCCTACTTACAAAAACCAAAGAAGAACTATGGTAATCCTACTTATAAAAACCAAAGAAGAACTATGGTAATCCTACTTACAAAAACCAAAGAAGAACTATGGTAATCCTACTTATAAAAACCAAAGAAGAACTATGGTAATCCTACTTACAAAAACCAAAGAAGAACTATGGTAATCCTACTTATAAAAACCAAAGAAGAACTATGGTAATCCTACTTATAAAAACCAATCAAGAACTATGGTAATCCTACTTACAAAAACCAAAGAAGAACTATGGTAATCCTACTTATAAAAACTAAAGAAGAACTATGGTAATCCTACTTATAAAAACCAAAGAAGAACTATGGTAATCCTACTTATAAAAACCAAAGAAGAACTATGGTAATCCTACTTACAAAAACCAAAGAAGAACTATGGTAATCCTACTTACAAAAACCAAACAAGAACTATGGTTATCCTACTTATTAAAACCAAAGAAGAACTATGGTAATCCTACTCATAAAAACCAAAGAAGAACTATGGTAATCCTTCTTATAAAAACCAAAGAAGAACTATGGTAATCCTACTTATAAAAACCAAAGACAAACTATGGTAATCCTACTTATAAAAACCAAAGAAGAACTATGGTAATCCTACTTACAAAAACCAAAGAAGAACTATGGTAATCCTACTTATAAAAACCAAAGAAGAACTATGGTAATCCTACTTATAAAAACCAAAGAAGAACTATGGTAATCCTACTTATAAAAACCAAAGAAGAACTATGGTAATCCTACTTACAAAAACCAAAGAAGAACTATGGTAATCCTACTTATAAAAACCAAAGAAGAACTATGGTAATCCTACTTATAAAAACCAAAGAAGAACTATGATAATCCTACTTACAAAAACCAAAGAAGAACTATGGTAATCCTACTTATAAAAACCAAAGAAGAACTATGGTAATCCTACTTATAAAAACCAAAGAAGAACTATGGTAATCCTACTTATAAAAACCAAAGAAGAACTATGGTAATCCTACTTACAAAAACCAAAGAAGAACTATGGTAATCCTACTTATAAAAACTAAAGAAGAACTATGGTAATCCTACTTATAAAAACCAAAGAAGAACTATGGTAATCCTACTTACAAAAACCAAAGAAGAACTATGGTAATCCTACTTATAAAAACCAAAGAAGAACTATGGTAATCCTACTTACAAAAACCAAAGAAGAACTATGGTAATCCTACTTATAAAAACCAAAGAAGAACTATGGTAATCCTACTTATAAAAACCAATCAAGAACTATGGTAATCCTACTTACAAAAACCAAAGAAGAACTATGGTAATCCTACTTATAAAAACTAAAGAAGAACTATGGTAATCCTACTTATAAAAACCAAAGAAGAACTATGGTAATCCTACTTATAAAAACCAAAGAAGAACTATGGTAATCCTACTTACAAAAACCAAAGAAGAACTATGGTAATCCTACTTACAAAAACCAAACAAGAACTATGGTTATCCTACTTATTAAAACCAAAGAAGAACTATGGTAATCCTACTCATAAAAACCAAAGAAGAACTATGGTAATCCTTCTTATAAAAACCAAAGAAGAACTATGGTAATCCTACTTATAAAAACCAAAGACGAACTATGGTAATCCTACTTATAAAAACCAAAGAAGAACTATGGTAATCCTACTTACAAAAACCAAAGAAGAACTATGGTAATCCTACTTATAAAAACCAAAGAAGAACTATGGTAATCCTACTTATAAAAACCAAAGAAGAACTATGGTAATCCTACTTATAAAAACCAAAGAAGAACTATGGTAATCCTACTTACAAAAACCAAAGAAGAACTATGGTAATCCTACTTATAAAAACCAAAGAAGAACTATGGTAATCCTACTTATAAAAACCAAAGAAGAACTATGGTAATCCTACTTACAAAAACCAAAGAAGAACTATGATAATCCTACTTACAAAAACCAAAGAAGAACTATGGTAATCCTACTTATAAAAACCAAAGAAGAACTATGGTAATCCTACTTATAAAAACCAAAGAAGAACTATGGTAATCCTACTTATAAAAACCAAAGAAGAACTATGGTAATCCTACTTACAAAAACCAAAGAAGAACTATGGTAATCCTACTTATAAAAACTAAAGAAGAACTATGGTAATCCTACTTATAAAAACCAAAGAAGAACTATGGTAATCCTACTTATAAAAACCAAAGAAGAACTATGGTAATCCTACTTACAAAAACCAAACAAGAACTATGGTAATCCTACTTATAAAAACCAAAGAAGAACTATGGTAATCCTACTCATAAAAACCAAAGAAGAACTATGGTAATCCTACTTACAAAAACCAAAGAAGAACTATGGTAATCCTACTTATAAAAACCAAAGAAGAACTATGGTAATCCTACTTATAAAAACCAATCAAGAACTATGGTAATCCTACTTACAAAAACCAAAGAAGAACTATGGTAATCCTACTTATAAAAACTAAAGAAGAACTATGGTAATCCTACTTATAAAAACCAAAGAAGAACTATGGTAATCCTACTTATAAAAACCAAAGAAGAACTATGGTAATCCTACTTACAAAAACCAAAGAAGAACTATGGTAATCCTACTTACAAAAACCAAACAAGAACTATGGTTATCCTACTTATTAAAACCAAAGAAGAACTATGGTAATCCTACTCATAAAAACCAAAGAAGAACTATGGTAATCCTTCTTATAAAAACCAAAGAAGAACTATGGTAATCCTACTTATAAAAACCAAAGACGAACTATGGTAATCCTACTTATAAAAACCAAAGAAGAACTATGGTAATCCTACTTACAAAAACCAAAGAAGAACTATGGTAATCCTACTTATAAAAACCAAAGAAGAACTATGGTAATCCTACTTATAAAAACCAAAGAAGAACTATGGTAATCCTACTTATAAAAACCAAAGAAGAACTATGGTAATCCTACTTACAAAAACCAAAGAAGAACTATGGTAATCCTACTTATAAAAACCAAAGAAGAACTATGGTAATCCTACTTATAAAAACCAAAGAAGAACTATGATAATCCTACTTACAAAAACCAAAGAAGAACTATGATAATCCTACTTACAAAAACCAAAGAAGAACTATGGTAATCCTACTTATAAAAACCAAAGAAGAACTATGGTAATCCTACTTATAAAAACCAAAGAAGAACTATGGTAATCCTACTTATAAAAACCAAAGAAGAACTATGGTAATCCTACTTACAAAAACCAAAGAAGAACTATGGTAATCCTACTTATAAAAACTAAAGAAGAACTATGGTAATCCTACTTATAAAAACCAAAGAAGAACTATGGTAATCCTACTTATAAAAACCAAAGAAGAACTATGGTAATCCTACTTACAAAAACCAAACAAGAACTATGGTAATCCTACTTATAAAAACCAAACAAGAACTATGGTAATCCTACTCATAAAAACCAAAGAAGAACTATGGTAATCCTACTTACAAAAACCAAAGAAGAACTATGGTAATCCTACTTATAAAAACCAAAGAAGAACTATGGTAATCCTACTTACAAAAACCAAAGAAGAACTATGGTAATCCTACTTATAAAAACCAAAGAAGAACTATGGTAATCCTACTTACAAAAACCAAAGAAGAACTATGGTAATCCTACTTATAAAAACCAAAGAAGAACTATGGTAATCCTACTTATAAAAACCAATCAAGAACTATGGTAATCCTACTTACAAAAACCAAAGAAGAACTATGGTAATCGTACTTATAAAAACCAAAGAAGAACTATGGTAATCCTACTTACAAAAACCAAAGAAGAACTATGGTAATCCTACTTATAAAAACCAAAGAAGAACTATGGTAATCCTACTTACAAAAACCAAAGAAGAACTATGGTAATCCTACTTATAAAAACCAAAGAAGAACTATGGTAATCCTACTTACAAAAACCAAAGAAGAACTATGGTAATCCTACTTATAAAAACCAAATAAGAACTATGGTAATCCTACTTATAAAAACCAAACAAGAACTATGGTAATCCTACTTACAAAAACCAAAGAAGAACTATGGTAATCCTACTTATAAAAACCAAAGAAGAACTATGGTAATCCTACTTATAAAAACCAAACAAGAACTATGGTAATCCTACTTACAAAAACCAAAGAACTATAGTAATCCTACTTACAAAAACCAAAGAAGAACTATGGTAATCCTACTTACAAAAACCAAAGAAGAACTATGGTAATCCTACTTATAAAAACCAAAGAAGAACTATGGTAATCCTACTTACAAAAACCAAAGAAGAACTATGGTAATCCTACTTATAAAAACCAAATAAGAACTATGGTAATCCTACTTATAAAAACCAAAGAAGAACTATGGTAATCCTACTTACAAAAACCAAAGAAGAACTATGGTAATCCTACTTATAAAAACCAAAGAAGAACTATGGTAATCCTACTTACAAAAACCAAACAAGAACTATGGTAATCCTACTTATAAAAACCAAATAAGAACTATGGTAATCCTACTTATAAAAACCAAACAAGAACTATGGTAATCCTACTTACAAAAACCAAAGAAGAACTATGGTAATCCTACTTATAAAAACCAAAGAAGAACTATGGTAATCCTACTTATAAAAACCAAACAAGAACTATGGTAATCCTACTTACAAAAACCAAAGAAGAACTATGGTAATCCTACTTATAAAAACCAAATAAGAACTATGGTAATCCTACTTATAAAAACCAAACAAGAACTATGGTAATCCTACTTACAAAAACCAAAGAAGAACTATGGTAATCGTACTTATAAAAACCAAAGAAGAACTATGGTAATCCTACTTATAAAAACCAAAGAAGAACTATGGTAATCCTACTTACAAAAACCAAAGAAGAACTATGGTAATCCTACTTACAAAAACCAAAGAAGAACTATGGTAATCCTACTTATAAAAACCAAAGAACTATAGTAATCCTACTTATAAAAACCAAAGAAGAACTATGGTAATCCTACTTATAAAAACCAAAGAAGAACTATGGTAATCCTACTTATAAAAACCAAAGAAGAACTATGGTAATCCTACTTATAAAAACCAAAGAAGAACTATAGTAATCCTACTTATAAAAACCAAAGAAGAACTATGGTAATCCTACTTATAAAAACCAAAGAAGAACTATGGTAATCCTACTTACAAAAACCAAAGAAGAACTATGGTAATCCTACTTACAAAAACCAAAGAAGAACTATGGTAATCCTACTTATAAAAACCAAAGAAGAACTATAGTAATCCTACTTATAAAAACCAAAGAAGAACTATGGTAATCCTACTTATAAAAACCAAAGAAGAACTATGGTAATCCTACTTATAAAAACCAAAGAAGAACTATGGTAATCCTACTTACAAAAACCAAAGAAGAACTATGGTAATCCTACTTATAAAAACCAAAGAAGAACTATGGTAATCCTACTTATAAAAACCAAAGAAGAACTATGGTAATCCTACTTACAAAAACCAAAGAAGAACTATGGTAATCCTACTTATAAAAACCAAAGAAGAACTATGGTAATCCTACTTATAAAAACCAAAGAAGAACTATGGTAATCCTACTTACAAAAACCAAAGAAGAACTATGGTAATCCTACTTATAAAAACCAAAGAAGAACTATGGTAATCCTACTTTTAAAAACCAAAGAACTATAGTAATCCTACTTATAAAAACCAAAGAACTATAGTAATCCTACTTATAAAAACCAAAGAAGAACTATGGTAATCCTACTTATAAAAACCAAAGAAGAACTATGGTAATCCTACTTACAAAAACCAAAGAAGAACTATGGTAATCCTACTTACAAAAACCAAAGAAGAACTATGGTAATCCTACTTATAAAAACCAAAGAAGAACTATAGTAATCCTACTTATAAAAACCAAAGAAGAACTATGGTAATCCTACTTATAAAAACGAAAGAAGAACTATGGTAATCCTACTTATAAAAACCAAAGAAGAACTATGGTAATCCTACTTACAAAAACCAAAGAAGAACTATGGTAATCCTACTTATAAAAACCAAAGAAGAACTATGGTAATCCTACTTATAAAAACCAAAGAAGAACTATGGTAATCCTACTTATAAAAACCAAAGAAGAACTATGGTAATCCTACTTACAAAAACCAAAGAAGAACTATGGTAATCCTACTTATAAAAACCAAAGAAGAACTATGGTAATCCTACTTATAAAAACCAAAGAAGAACTATGGTAATCCTACTTATAAAAACCAAAGAAGAACTATGGTAATCCTACTTACAAAAACCAAAGAAGAACTATGGTAATCCTACTTATTAAAACCAAAGAAGAACTATGGTAATCCTACTTATAAAAACCAAAGAAGAACTATGATAATCCTACTTATAAAAACCAAACAAGAACTATGGTAATCCTACTTATAAAAACCAAACAAGAACTATGGTAATCCTACTTATAAAAACCAAAGAAGAACTATGGTAATCCTACTTACAAAAACCAAAGAAGAACTATGGTAATCCTACTTACAAAAACCAAAGAAGAACTATGGTAATCCTACCTATAAAAACCAAAGAAGAACTATGGTAATCCTGCGTACAAAGACCAAAGAAGAACTATGGTAATCCTACTTATAAAAACCAAAGAAGAACTATGGTAATCCTACTTATAAAAACCAAACAAGAACTATGGTAATCCTACTTACAAAAACCAAAGAAGAACTATGGTAATCCTACTTACAAAAACCAAACAAGAAATATGGTAATCCTACTTATAAAAACCAAAGAAGAACTATAGTAATCCTACTTATAAAAACCAAAGAAGAACTATGGTAATCCTACTTATAAAAACCAAAGAAGAACTATGGTAATCCTAATTATAAAAACCAAAGAAGAACTATGGTAATCCTACTTATAAAAACCAAAGAAGAACTATGGTAATCCTACTTACAAAAACCAAAGAAGAACTATGGTAATCCTACTTATAAAAACCAAAGAAGAACTATGGTAATCCTACTTACAAAAACCAAAGAAGAACTATGGTAATCCTACTTATAAAAACCAAAGAAGAACTATGGTAATCCTACTCATAAAAACCAAAGAAGAACTATGGTAATCCTACTTACAAAAACCAAAGAAGAACTATGGTAATCCTACTTATAAAAACCAAAGAAGAACTATGGTAATCCTACTTACAAAAACCAAAGAAGAACTATGGTAATCCTACTTATAAAAACCAAAGAAGAACTATAGTAATCCTACTTACAAAAACCAAAGAAGAACTATGGTAATCCTACTTATAAAAACCAAAGAAGAACTATGGTAATCCTACTTATAAAAACCAAAGAAGAACTATGGTAATCCTACTTACAAAAACCAAAGAAGAACTATAGTAATCCTACTTACAAAAACCAAAGAATAACTATGGTAATCCTACTTATAAAAACCAAAGAAGAACTATGGTAATCCTACATATAAAAACCAAAGAAGAACTATGGTAATCCTTCTAATAAAAACCAAAGAAGAACTATGGTAATCCTACTTATAAAAACCAAAGAAGAACTATGGTAATCCTACTTACAAAAACCAAAGAAGAACTATGGTAATCCTACTTACAAAAACCAAAGAAGAACTATGGTAATCCTACTTACAAAAACCAAAGAAGAACTATGGTAATCCTACTTATAAAAACCAAAGAAGAACTATGGTAATCCTACTTATAAAACCAAAGAAGAACTATGGTAATCCTACTTACAAAAACCAAAGAAGAACTATGGTAATCCTACTTACAAAAACCAAAGAAGAACTATGGTAATTCTACTTACAAAAACCAAAGAAGAACTATGGTAATCCTACTTATAAAAACCAAAGAAGAACTATGGTAATCCTACTTACAAAAACCAAAGAAGAACTATGGTAATCCTACTTACAAAAACCAAAGAAGAACTATGGTAATCCTACTTACAAAAACCAAACAAGAACTATGGTAATCCTACTTATAAAAACCAAAGAAGAACTATGGTAATCCTACTTACAAAAACCAAAGAAGAACTATGGTAATCCTACTTATAAAAACCAAAGAAGAACTATGGTAATCCTACTTATAAAAACCAAAGAAGAACTATGGTAATCCTACTTATAAAACCAAAGAAAAACTATGGTAATCCTACTTACAAAAACCAAAGAAGAACTATGGTAATCCTACTTACAAAAACCAAAAAAGAACTATGGTAATCCTACTTACAAAAACCAAAGAAGAACTATGGTAATCCTACTTATAAAAACCAAAGAAGAACTATGGTAATCCTACTTATAAAACCAAAGAAGAACTATGGTAATCCTACTTACAAAAACCAAAGAAGAACTATGGTAATCCTACTTACAAAAACCAAAGAAGAACTATGGTAATCCTACTTACAAAAACCAAAGAAGAACTATAGTAATCCTACTTACAAAAACCAAAGAACTATGGTAATCCTACTTACAAAAATATTGAACTCATCTCATTACTGAATATACCGATTAAAAGAGGAAAATGATGACTTACCTAATTTATATTGGACACCAAAACTTCACAAGAATTAATATAAAGAAAGATATATTGCCGGTTCTTCTACCTGTCAACAATAGTACTGTCTATAAAACTGCATATGACACAAATGTTGTCTGCAGTCAAAGAGGGACTATAATCATAATCTGACAAAATCTATTCACCTAGTAGCATTGATCAAATATGGACACGGAAAAATAAAGATCAGATTGAGTTTAATTCTCGATCCTTTTAGGAAATTTCATCTATCCAAACGTTTTATTTTTTTTATTTTATTTCACACTACCATTCCTCATCAGATTTAAATTATTCACAATGCATTTCATTTTTAAAATTAATATGGGACGAAGTCCCAGCTATGGTAGAAATAACAATATTTTGATTCCAGATCCATATCACTAATGGCTTAAATTTCATGCACCGGGAATGATACACCGGAAACCAATACATGGTTAAATCTGCAGAAAATCGGATGCGCAGTAATGTGGAACTACTTCCGGTTATTAATGTTAAAAGTCGTCAGGATTGCAAAGAATGTGTTGATTTTCAAACCTGACCCTAAAAATAACCGACCAATCAAATTGCACGTAGGAATTCGACCTCGTACTGACATGTCAACATGATAGAAGGTAGTCCTGCAGACTGCAAATTCTGTGTGAAGCATTGCTTTAAAATTGCAGATAGGTAAAGATGATGACAAAAAGGAATCGAAATATCAAAAATATATTTATTAAGCTTCAAATGGGTACCAATATTATGGCGAATCAGGTCAAGACACAAATGCAAAACTATTTTGAAAAGTGTTGTATGAAAATTTGACATTTGAGATTCCTCCCTTGTGTTTTTTTTAGAGTAGTCGAGGGATAAAAAAAAATCGTAACAAGCCCCTGTGGTCTGAAGGGAAAAACCTTAGCAATATCAGACTCGAAATAAAATACATAATTTTGGGCGTTGACCACTTTGCCCTCTCGTATATTTGAAATGAATAAATATAACAAATTTCTTGAAACACTTAAGAGAAGACGTTTTCAAAGGAATCAAACTGCATAAAAAACAAAATACAGAAAAACTGCATACAAAAAAGTCTTAAAATAAAAATAATAAAAATATTTTAGATGTTGGTCAGTTTTAGCTACCTATGACCCTTTCTATCCCGGAAACATTTTTTGGATGGTATCTAGACATGAATAGAAAAAGTGGCCTGGTTTCAAAACTGATAAGCAAAAAAAAAATGAAATGACATTAAAAAAAATGTCTTATGAATGCATGCTTCTATTACTAAAAATCCAGCTTTTTATAATCTTGCCAACAAGTGTGTGTGTATTCATCTCACTACCCAAAAGAAGAAAAAAATATATATACGTAACATCTATAGATACATTGTGAAAAATATAAAGGAAAGAAGATTTTTTTTTATATAGTAAGAGAAGAGAATATTTGGCCACAGGTACTCAGGGACAGAATATCTCCACCTTTTTTTCCAACACTACGAAAAAAAATATATCATATCGTATCCTTCAGCTATTATTTACAGCTTAAGCATTGGTTAATTTGATATGCATGCATATCATCACAAAATAACCAAAAAAATCCATCTTCGATTTAGTTTTACGTTGTATTTGTATGACAGTGGTTTCGTGTATAGTTTTAAAAGATTTTCTGTCAGTCTGATCCTACAAAATATTTGAATACTACCAACATCTGCCGAAAATGGTTTAGAATAGTAAGACACAATGAATTGTATTTATTTAATTATTTATTATGCCGTTCATACTATATATATATCTACTATTATTTATTACACTCAGTCTTTCTAAAATAAATGCTATAAAATTATTAACCAGCTTGTTGTTGAAACTTTAAAAGGTAATATTATTAATTGATAATTTTACGGTCATTTGATTTGTTCAATGCCCATCACGTGGTGTTATGTATTTTGGCAGGTTGACTTTTGCGGATTGCACGGTTACTAAAAATAGATTAAAAAATTCCAATATTTTCATGGCGTTTAACGAACATGACGTTTAACGATTGAACATGATTCTGGTACTGCATTTGGCAACTCATTTGAACTTCAAGCACTGTCAAGTTCGCAGACAGAGACCGTATTTAATGATCTGTTACCTGACAATGATGGTGTAGATGACTTTCTTAAATCTCTTGATATTCCTGCACAAGAAACATGTAGTAATGTATCCATTTCTAAGTCGATGTGTCAATTTCCAGTACCAATGATTACTAATTGTCAAAATATCACCATAGACTATAACATTTTCCCTAGGAAATGATTATCATTCATGTCACTACATACATTTTTGTTTTATTGTTATTCCTGTTGAATAGATTGTTTGTTGTTAAAGTTTGGGTCTTATATTATTTTTATACGACCGCAAAATTGTTGGGGTCGTATTATGGTATGGCACAGTCGTCGTCGTCTGTGCACATTTTGTTTCCGTTGTCTTACATTAGTTCTAGTTTCCAGTAGCAAGTACACCTAGTCCCGGATGAATATCCATTTGTAGATCTTCTGTTTCATGTTTTGCGTGGCAATTAATAATATAAAAAATATGTGATGGGCATTGAGCAAATCAAATGACAGTAAGATTATCAATTAATAATATAAAAAATACAGCCTTTCTATTCAGTCGATACAAGTTGTATATCGACCTAGAGATGTATATCGACCTCGGCCTACGTCCTCGGTCGATATACATCTCTTAGGTCGATATAAACTTGTATCGACTTCATAGAAAGGCTGTATTTGTATAATAACATTACACAAGAAGGAAAAATATTCTCTGTATAATTTTCTCACAGATAATGTTAAAGAGTATGATTTAGATACTGAATATTACCTTAATATATATAATTTTTTTTTATGTAAAAGCAAAGACATGTCTGATGGAAGCCGTGTCTATATCATTCTGTTAAAATTAAAAACTATTTTGTTCACTTGGAGCTAGCATAATATTGGCCGAAATACACATACTTTAAAATGTCGAAATGAAGATTATCAGTATTACAGTAACCGTACGCAGTGCGGTCTTATGTATGGGCACAATAGGCAGTTGCCCGGTGGTCCCACGAGCAAACGAACCCCATACTAATCTATGTATGTTGTATACGGCATGATTTTTAATGTTTAAACACTGATTTTGTTGGAAGTACCAATACAAGAAATATATGTTTAATTTTATCGACCATTTACAGTTTTATTTCTGTGAGTGTTTGAATAGATAGGGGCCTCAGTGCACTGCTTTGACCGGGGCCTATATTACTGATAAGACGGCACTGAACGTACGTCATTCATCATTTACACTTCATGAACATGTATCTGCTGTACATAGCATGGTATAGGCCAATATTGCTAATATGTATGTTGGTTGTATTAATTGATATTTTCGTAATAAAACTATTTTCTTAAGACTTAAAAGACCAGACTTTATTTTACAGACACCGGCGTCTACTACCCCCTGTATAATGGTTGATATCACCCGCGTACTAGTACTAGTTAACCTTCAATGTTTTTACTGTCCCTAGTCCAACAATAAAAGATTCCATACTTTTTTCCTCGTAATTTTCTGTTCTACTTCATTTAACTTTCCAGTGGATGTCATAGGGGATATAAAGGTATTTTTTAGTATCATTTAATTTCAAATACTTCCGTCCTCTCTATAGGCCGTGCCTACTCATATTAGAAAAAATTATAAGCGATGCATTTTCATATAGTGAAAATGTATAAAGATAAAGAAGTCAAAAAATGTCAAGGATATTTTTTTTGTCAATGTGTGACGTAAAAATATTTTTGACATTTACGTCACCGAATATGGTACTGCTTTGACAACTATTTTGTTCCTGTATTTAAATACTGTTATAGTGACAGCCGGAACCTTTGAACCGTAATGAGAGCGGGAGGTTTGGCGCCTTAAAATCTGATTCAACCCACCATTTCTTTAGAAATGCCTGTACCAAGTCAGGGTCATTACGGTTTTTCCGGTTGTTGACTGATTTTGTCTGTTTATATAATTATGAGTTTTGACTTTCCCTTTGTAAGATTGTTCGGAGTTCGGTAATTTTGTTATTACCCTTAATTAGTAAGTAACGCTACAAATAATGTTATTAGAGGACATAAGTCCTCATTACGGTAGACCACATACTGATGCACTATTTCTCGCGTCGGTCTCGAGACTAAAAATGTTGGGGCACTGACATGTACACCCGGATGTGTAAGCCAACATAGATACGAAAGTAAATACTTTCATGAAAAAAATTAAATAATAGCAACTTTGTTTTGTTTTTATAAAATAAAATATTGTATTTTCGTTCAAATAATTAAAAAAATACATCTATTTGGCAACTACATTTTGTATGTCAAATTTGCATAAAATAAAATCGTGACGTCTTGTGTAAACACAAACTCGTATGACACATGACACTGTCACCGTCTTGGGCAGTTTTTTTTTCTGATTTCGTAATATTTCCTACGCAAAAATTGTGGATGGTATTTGAAAATGCTTTACATCTAATAATATTTTGTCCTTGAATTGATCACAACAGATATGAATTAATTTTAAAGTAGTGATTTGTCCTCAGAATCCCACCATAAAATAGCATTTAAACAAACATGGAAACCATTATCAACGGCGGATGTAGAAGAAGTAATTTACGATAAAGTAGGTAAAACTCCCCAAATATTAAACTAAAAATAGTCTTTTTGATGACTTTAAACATTTAACGAATTTGAAAAAGTCAATCTTTAGTAATTTGCGTCTTGCCATGTCAAGTTTATGATGGAAAATGTGTTTTACTAAACTCATTCAGATCCCCTGATTTATATTTCGACTTTCTGAAGAAATTTGAAGAAATGTTCTGCTCTGTATCTCCAGACTGGAAAGTTTGAGTTGTTAGGCATGCATGCACTTGTGCATCTTTCTGGTCCAGTATTACCTAGATTTTGTTGCTGGTTACCTATCCATCATTCCATGAAGTGTGTAAAAACAATAGTTACAACAGATATTGTCAATATTTTTTATTCTTATGCACTGCTTCTTCAAATGTCAATGTGTATCACAAAATATACAATGAATCGTTCACAATGAAACTATACAAAAAATATCCATTTACACCCTCAAAACTAAAAAATAAATATATTTCAACACTGAAGTACTGTGAATACATGTGTCCTGGGTTTGCATGGTCAGAATGTATGAACTACCTCCTTGAATGTAATGTTAAGTTGTATGTTTTAGTTCTGTATGTGAACTACCTCCTTGAATGTAATGCTAAGTTGTATGTTTTAGTTCTGTATGTGAACTACCTCCTTGAATGTAATGCTAAGTTGTATGTTTTAGTTCTGTATGTGAACTACCTCCTTGAATGTAATGCTAAGTTGTATGTTTTAGTTCTGTATGGGAAATGATTGTGTATGTATAGATTAGCATGGGTGGGACTAAAATTCAGAGCGAGTTAGTTTTAGTTCCACCCATGGTGTATCTATACTGATCGACTATTTCTCGAGTCCTCACGGGAGACTAAAAATGTGTAGGCGCTGACATTTAAACCCACATGTGTAAAGCCAACATAGATACGAAAGTAAATACTTTCATGAAAAAGATTTAAATAATAGCAACTTGTTTTGTTTTTTCTAAATAAAATATTGTATTTTCGTTCAATAAATTAAAAAACTACTTCTATGTCAATTTCGTATAAAATTTTGACGTCTTGTGTAAACACATACTTGTATCACTCTCACCGGCTTGGGCAAATGTTTTCCTAATTTCGTAATTTTTTCCTACGCAAACATTGTGGATGGTATTTGATAATGCTTTACATCTAATAATAATGTGTCAATATTTTTTATTCTTATACTCTGCTTCTTCACATGTGTACAAACTATAAGAAGATTTAGTTCTCAAGTCTAACTAGAAGCAAGAAAAAATGTTTTATAGGTTGAAGAGCTTCTGTTGTATAAAGTATTACATCTAGTTACAAACTAGAAGATGTTAGTTCAAGTCTAACTAGAAGCAGGAAAAATGTTTAATAGGTTGAAGAGCTTCTGTGGTATAAAGTATTACATCTACACTGGGATTGTAGTCACAAACTAGAAGATGTTAGTTCAATTTTAAACAGAAGCAGGAACAAATGTTTTATAGGTTGCAGAGCTTCTGTTGTATAAAGTATTACATCTAGTTACAAGCTAGAAGATGTTAGTTCAAGCTATAAACACCCTGGGGAGACTAAGAGTATGAAATAGTAAATTTTCAAAACAAGCAGGTTCATAGTACCTCTTAGTCTTATAAAAACATTTATTTGCACATACACGTTCACTTACGTCCTCTCTATAGGCCTACACATATTATTAATACAATTAAGGTTCTCCTCCATCAGGTATAGGTGACATTAGATTTTATCAATTCTGTTTAGGCTGTTTGGTTTTCTTGCTGACAAAAGACTTTTAAATTATTTGGCTTTCCATGTTTTTGATTATAAGCGTGCCTGGTGATGGTTGTTCCAGAAACGTGTCATGCACACTTTATTCGATATCTACGTTATTATTACAAGTCTATAGTGATATCTACGTTATTATTACAAGTCAATATTGATATCTACGTTATTATTACAAGTCAATAGTGATATCTACGTTATTATTACAAGTCTATAGTGATATCTACGTTATTATTACAAGTCTATAGTGATATCTACGTTATTATTACAAGTCTATAGTGATATCTACGTTATTATTACAAGTTTATAGTAATATTTACGTTATTATTACAAGTCTATAGTGATATCTACGTTATTATTACAAGTCTATAGTGATATCTACGTTATTATTACAAGTCTATAGTGATATCTACGTTATTATTACAAGTCTATAGTGATATCTACGTTATTATTACAAGTTTATAGTAATATTTACGTTATTATTACAAGTCTATAGTGATATCTACGTTATTATTACAAGTCTATAGTGATATCTACGTTATTATTACAAGTCTATAGTAATATCTACGTTATTATTACAAGTCTATAGTGATATCTACGTTATTATTACAAGTCTATAGTGATATCTACGTTATTATTACAAGTCTATAGTGATATCTACGTTATTATTACAAGTCTATAGTGATATCTACGTTATTATTACAAGTCTATAGTGATATCTACGTTATTATTACAAGTCTATAGTGATATCTACGTTATTATTACAAGTCTATAGTGATATCTACGTTATTATTACAAATCTATAGTTTTGGGTCACGAATTAACTTATTTTGTCGTACACACATCTAAAGGCAAAAAGTGCTACACAGAAAATTAAGCCACCTTATCGATATCATGTTTATCGAATTCGGAAGGCAACAGTTTCATCATCAGCATCCCCAATGGAGACAAACTTGATCCCTTTCCTTTTATCCTATGAGGCAGAGTTTATGCACAAAATTATCATAGACAAAAGAATATTTACAGCAGTTCAAGCCTTTAATCTCACTTTCAGGTATATCAATGATACTATTACTATTACTATACAGAAAAGAGATAAAAGAATATCTACAGCAGTTCAAGCCTTTAATCTGACTTTCAGGTATATCAATGATACTATTACTATTACTATACAGAAAAGAGATAAAAGAATATCTACAGCAGTTCAAGACTTTAATCTGACTTTCAGGTATATCAATGATACTATTACTATTACTATACAGAACAGAGATAAAAGAATATCTACAGCAGTTCAAGACTTTAATCTGACTTTCAGGTATATCAATGATACTATTACTATTACTATACAGAAAAGAGATAAAAGAATATCTACAGCAGTTCAAGACTTTAATCTGACTTTCAGGTATATCAATGATACTATTACTATTACTATACAGAAAAGAGATAAAAGAATATCTACAGCAGTTCAAGACTTTAATCTGACTTTCAGGTATATCAATGATACTATTACTATTACTATACAGAAAAGAGATAAAAGAATATCTACAGCAGTTCAAGCCTTTTATCTGACTTTCAGGTATATCAATGATACTATTACTATTACTATACAGAAAAGAGATAAAAGAATATCTACAGCAGTTCAAGCCTTTAATCTCACTTTCAGGTATATCAATGATACTATTACTATTACTATACAGAAAAGAGATAAAAGAATATCTACAGCAGTTCAAGACTTTAATCTGACTTTCAGGTATATCAATGATACTATTACTATTACTATACAGAAAAGAGATAAAAGAATATCTACAGCAGTTCAAGACTTTAATCTGACTTTCAGGTATATCAATGATACTATTACTATTACTATACAGAACAGAGATAAAAGAATATCTACAGCAGTTCAAGACTTTAATCTGACTTTCAGGTATATCAATGATACTATTACTATTACTATACAGAAAAGAGATAAAAGAATATCTACAGCAGTTCAAGCCTTTAATCTGACTTTCAGGTATATCAATGATACTATTACTATTACTATACAGAACAGAGATAAAAGAATATCTACAGCAGTTCAAGACTTTAATCTGACTTTCAGGTATATCAATGATACTATTACTATACAGAAAAGAGATACAAGAATATCTACAGCAGTTCAAGACTTTAATCTGACTTTCAGGTATATCAATGATACTATTACTATTACTATACAGAAAAGAGATACAAGAATATCTACAGCAGTTCAAGACTTTAATCTGACTTTCAGGTATATCAATGATACTATTACTATTACTATACAGAAAAGAGATAAAAGAATATCTACAGCAGTTCAAGCCTTTAATCTGACTTTCAGGTATATCAATGATACTATTACCATTACTATACAGAAAAGAGATACAAGAATATCTACAGCAGTTCAAGACTTTAATCTGACTTTCAGGTATATCAATGATACTATTACTATTATTATACAGAACAGAGATAAAAGAATATCTACAGCAGTTCAAGACTTTAATCTGACTTTCAGGTATATCAATGATACTATTACTATTACTATACAGAACAGAGATAAAAGAATATCTACAGCAGTTCAAGACTTTAATCTGACTTTCAGGTATATCAATGATACTATTACTATTACTATACAGAAAAGAGATAAAAGAATATCTACAGCAGTTCAAGACTTTAATCTGACTTTCAGGTATATCAATGATACTATTACTATTACTATACAGAAAAGAGATAAAAGAATATCTACAGCAGTTCAAGTCTTTAATCTGACTTTCAGATATATCAATGATACTATTACTATTACTATACAGAACAGAGATAAAAGAATATCTACAGCAGTTAAAGACTTTAATCTGACTTTCAAATATATCAATGATACTATTACTATTACTATACAGAAAAGATATAAAAGAATATCTACAGCAGTTAAAGACTTTAATCTGACTTTCAGATATATCAATGATACTATTACTATTACTATACAGAAAAGAGATAAAAGAATATATACAGCAGTTAAAGACTTTAATCTGACTTTCAGATATATCAATGATACTATTACTATTACTATACAGAAAAGAGATAAAAGAATATCTACAGCAGTTAAAGACTTTAATCTGACTTTCAGATATATCAATGATACTATTACTATTATTATAGAGAAAAGAGATAAAAGAATATCTACAGCAGTTCAAGACTTTAATCTGACTTTCAGGTATGTCAATGATACTATTACTATTACTATACAGAAAAGAGATACAAGAATATCTACAGCAGTTCAAATCTTTATTCTGACTTTCAGATATATCAATGATACTATTACTATTACTATACAGAAAAGAGATAAAAGAATATCTACAGCAGTTCAAGACTTTAATCTGACTTTCAGGTATATCAATGATACTATTACTATTACTATACAGAAAAGAGATAAAAGAATATCTACAGCAGTTCAAAACTTTAATCTCACTTTCAGATATATCAATGATACTATTACTATTACTATACAGAAAAGAGATAAAAGAATATCTACAGCAGTTAAAGACTTTAATCTGACTTTCAGGTATATCAATGATACTATTACTATTACTATACAGAAAAGAGATAAAAGAATATCTACAGCAGTTCAAGCCTTTTATCTGACTTTCAGGTATATCAATGATACTATTACTATTACTATACAGAAAAGAGATAAAAGAATATCTACAGCAGTTAAAGACTTTAATCTGACTTTCAGGTATATCAATGATACTATTACTATTACTATACAGAAAAGAGATAAAAGAATATCTACAACAGTTCAAGACTTTAATCTGACTTTCAGGTATATCAATGATACTATTACTATACAGAAAAGAGATAAAAGAATATCTACAGCAGTTCAAGACTTTAATCTGACTTTCAGGTATATCAATGATACTATTACTATTACTATACAGAACAGAGATAAAAGAATATCTACAGCAGTTCAAGTCTTTAATCTGACTTTCAGGTATATCAATGATACTATTACTATTACTATACAGAAAAGAGATAAAAGAATATCTACAACAGTTCAAGCCTTTAATCTGACTTTCAGATATATCAATGATACTATTACTATAATCTGATTTTCAGGTATATCAATGATACTATAACTATAATCTGACTTTCAGGTATATCAATGATACTATTACTATAATCTGACTTTCAGGGATATCAATGATACTATTACTATTACTATACAGAACAGAGATAAAAGAATATCTACAGCAGTTCAAGTCTTTAATCTGACTTTCAGGTATATCAATGATACTATTACTATTACTATACAGAAAAGAGATAAAAGAATATCTACAACAGTTCAAGCCTTTAATCTGACTTTCAGATATATCAATGATACTATTACTATAATCTGATTTTCAGGTATATCAATGATACTATTACTATAATCTGACTTTCAGGGATATCAATGATACTATTACTATTACTATACAGAACAGAGATAAAAGAATATCTACAGCAGTTCAAGCCTTTAATCTGACTTTCAGGTATATCAATGATATTATTACTATTACTATACAGAACAGAGATAAAAGAATATCTACAGCAGTTCAAGACGTTAATCTGACTTTCAGGTATATCAATGATACTATTACTATTACTATACAGAACAGAGATAAAAGAATATCTGCAGCAGTTCAAGTCTTTAATCTGACTTTCAGGTATATCAATGATACTATTACTATTACTATACAGAACAGAGATAAAAGAATATCTACAGCAGTTCAAGACTTTAATCTGACTTTCAGGTATATCAATGATACTATTACTATTACTATACAGAACAGAGATAAAAGAATATCTACAGCAGTTCAAGTCTTTAATCTGACTTTCAGGTATATCAATGATACTATTACTATTACTATACAGAAAAGAGATAAAAGAATATCTACAGCAGTTCAAGACTTTAATCTGACTTTCAGGTATATCAATGATACTATTACTATTACTATACAGAACAGAGATAAAAGAATATCTACAGCAGTTAAAGACTTTAATCTGACTTTCAGGTATATCAATGATATTATTACTATTACTATACAGAAAAGAGATAAAAGAATATCTACAGCAGTTCAAGTCTTTAATCTGACTTTCAGGTATATCAATGATACTATTACTATTACTATACAGAACAGAGATAAAAGAATATCTACAGCAGTTCAAGACTTTAATCTGACTTTCAGGTATATCAATGATACTATTACTATACAGAAAAGAGATAAAAGAATATCTACAGCAGTTCAAGACTTTAATCTGACTTTCAGGTATATCAATGATACTATTACTATTACTATACAGAAAAGAGATAAAAGAATATCTACAGCAGTTCAAGACTTTAATCTGACTTTCAGGTATATCAATGATACTATTACTATTACTATACAGAAAAGAGATAAAAGAATATATACAGCAGTTAAAGACTTTAATCTGACTTTCAGATATATCAATGATACTATTACTATTACTATACAGAACAGAGATAAAAGAATATCTACAGCAGTTCAAGCCTTTAATCTGACTTTCAGGTATATCAATGATACTATTACTATACAGAACAGAGATAAAAGAATATCTACAGCGGTTCAAGCCTTTAATCTGACTTTCAGTTATATCAATGATACTATTACTATTACTATACAGAAAAGAGATAAAAGAATATCTACAGCAGTTCAAGACTTTAATCTCACTTTCAGATATATCAATGATACTATTACTATTACTATACAGAAAAGAGATAAAAGAATATCTACAGCAGTTCAAGACTTTAATCTCACTTTCAGATATATCAATGATACTATTACTATTACTATACAGAAAAGAGATAAAAGAATATCTACAGCAGTTCAAGTCTTTAATCTGACTTTCAGGTATATCAATGATACTATTACTATTACTATACAGAAAAGAGATAAAAGAATATCTACAGCAGTTAAAGCCTTTAATCTGACTTTCAGATATATCAATGATACTATTACTATTACTATACAGAAAAGAGATAAAAGAATATCTAGAGCAGTTCAAGACTTTAATCTGACTTTCAGGTATATCAATGATACTATTACTATTACTATACAGAACAGAGATAAAAGAATATCTACAGCAGTTCAAGTCTTTAATCTGACTTTCAGGCATATCAATGATACTATTACTATTACTATACAGAACAGAGATAAAAGAATATCTACAGCAGTTCAAGACTTTAATCTGACTTTCAGGTATATCAATGATACTATTACTATTACTATACAGAACAGAGATAAAAGAATATCTACAGCAGTTCAAGACTTTAATCTGACTTTCAGGTATATCAATGATACTATTACTATACAGAAAAGAGATAAAAGAATATCTACAGCAGTTCAAGACTTTAATCTGACTTTCAGGTATATCAATGATACTATTACTATACAGAAAAGAGATAAAAGAATATCTACAGCAGTTCAAGACTTTAATCTCACTTTCAGGTATATCAATGATACTATTACTATTACTATACAGAACAGAGATAAAAGAATATCTACAGCAGTTCAAGTCTTTAATCTGACTTTCAGGTATATCAATGATACTATTACTATTACTATACAGAAAAGAGATAAAAGAATATCTACAGCAGTTCAAAACTTTAATCTCACTTTCAGATATATCAATGATACTATTACTATTACTATACAGAAAAGAGATAAAAGAATATCTACAGCAGTTAAAGACTTTAATCTGACTTTCAGGTATATCAATGATACTATTACTATTACTATACAGAAAAGAGATAAAAGAATATCTACAGCAGTTAAAGACTTTAATCTGACTTTCAGGTATATCAATGATACTATTACTATTACTATACAGAAAAGAGATAAAAGAATATCTACAGCAGTTAAAGACTTTAATCTGACTTTCAGGTATATCAATGATACTATTACTATTACTATACAGAAAAGAGATAAAAGAATATCTACAACAGTTCAAGACTTTAATCTGACTTTCAGGTATATCAATGATACTATTACTATGCAGAAAAGAGATAAAAGAATATCTACAGCAGTTCAAGACTTTAATCTGACTTTCAGGTATATCAATGATATTATTACTATTACTATACAGAACAGAGATAAAAGAATATCTACAGCAGTTCAAGTCTTTAATCTGACTTTCAGGTATATCAATGATACTATTACTATTACTATACAGAAAAGAGATAAAAGAATATCTACAACAGTTCAAGCCTTTAATCTGACTTTCAGATATATCAATGATACTATTACTATAATCTGATTTTCAGGTATATCAATGATACTATTACTATAATCTGACTTTCAGGTAAATCAATGATACTATTACTATAATCTGACTTTCAGGGATATCAATGATACTATTACTATTACTATACAGAAAAGAGATAAAAGAATATCTACAGCAGTTCAAGTCTTTAATCTGACTTTCAGGTATATCAATGATACTATTACTATTACTATACAGAAAAGAGATAAAAGAATATCTACAACAGTTCAAGCCTTTAATCTGACTTTCAGATATATCAATGATACTATTACTATAATCTGATTTTCAGGTATATCAATGATACTATTACTATAATCTGACTTTCAGGGATATCAATGATACTATTACTATTACTATACAGAACAGAGGTAAAAGAATATCTACAGCAGTTCAAGCCTTTAATCTGACTTTCAGGTATATCAATGATATTATTACTATTACTATACAGAACAGAGATAAAAGAATATCTACAGCAGTTCAAGACTTTAATCTGACTTTCAGGTATATCAATGATACTATTACTATTACTATACAGAACAGAGATAAAAGAATATCTACAGCAGTTCAAGTCTTTAATCTGACTTTCAGGTATATCAATGATACTATTACTATTACTATACAGAAAAGAGATAAAAGAATATCTACAGCAGTTCAAGACTTTAATCTGACTTTCAGGTATATCAATGATACTATTACTATTACTATACAGAACAGAGATAAAAGAATATCTACAGCAGTTCAAGACTTTAATCTGACTTTCAGGTATATCAATGATACTATTACTATTACTATACAGAACAGAGATAAAAGAATATCTACAGCAGTTCAAGTCTTTAATCTGACTTTCAGGTATATCAATGATACTATTACTATTACTATACAGAAAAAAGATAAAAGAATATCTACAGCAGTTCAAGACTTTAATCTGACTTTCAGGTATATCAATGATACTATTACTATTACTATACAGAACAGAGATAAAAGAATATCTACAGCAGTTCAAGACTTTAATCTGACTTTCAGGTATATCAATGATACTATTACTATACAGAAAAGAGATAAAAGAATATCTACAGCAGTTCAAGACTTTAATCTGACTTTCAGGTATATCAATGATACTATTACTATTACTATACAGAAAAGAGATAAAAGAATATCTACAGCAGTTCAAGACTTTAATCTGACTTTCAGGTATATCAATGATACTATTACTATTACTATACAGAAAAGAGATAAAAGAATATATACAGCAGTTAAAGACTTTAATCTGACTTTCAGATATATCAATGATACTATTACTATTACTATACAGAACAGAGATAAAAGAATATCTACAGCAGTTCAAGCCTTTAATCTGACTTTCAGGTATATCAATGATACTATTACTATACAGAACAGAGATAAAAGAATATCTACAGCAGTTCAAGCCTTTAATCTGACTTTCAGGTATATCAATGATACTATTACTATTACTATACAGAAAAGAGATAAAAGAATATCTACAGCAGTTCAAGACTTTAATCTCACTTTCAGATATATCAATGATACTATTACTATTACTATACAGAAAAGAGATAAAAGAATATCTACAGCAGTTCAAGACTTTAATCTGACTTTCAGGTATATCAATGATACTATTACTATTACTATACAGAACAGAGATAAAAGAATATCTACAGCAGTTCAAGTCTTTAATCTGACTTTCAGGCATATCAATGATACTATTACTATTACTATACAGAACAGAGATAAAAGAATATCTACAGCAGTTCAAGACTTTAATCTGACTTTCAGGTATATCAATGATACTATTACTATTACTATACAGAACAGAGATAAAAGAATATCTACAGCAGTTCAAGACTTTAATCTGACTTTCAGGTATATCAATGATACTATTACTATACAGAAAAGAGATAAAAGAATATCTACAGCAGTTCAAGACTTTAATCTGACTTTCAGGTATATCAATGATACTATTACTATTACTATACAGAAAAGAGATAAAAGAATATCTACAGCAGTTCAAGACTTTAATCTCACTTTCAGGTATATCAATGATACTATTACTATTACTATACAGAACAGAGATAAAAGAATATCTACAGCAGTTCAAGTCTTTAATCTGACTTTCAGGTATATCAATGATACTATTACTATTACTATACAGAAAAGAGATAAAAGAATATCTACAGCAGTTCAAGACTTTAATCTGACTTTCAGATATATCAATGATAATATTACTATTACTATACAGAAAAGAGATAAAAGAATATCTACAGCAGTTCAAGTCTTTAATCTGACTTTCAGGTATATCAATGATACTATTACTATTACTATACAGAAAAGAGATAAAAGAATATCTACAGCAGTTCAAGACTTTAATCTCACTTTCAGGTATATCAATGATACTATTACTATTACTATACAGAACAGAGATAAAAGAATATCTACAGCAGTTCAAGTCTTTAATCTGACTTTCAGGTATATCAATGATACTATTACTATTACTATACAGAAAAGAGATAAAAGAATATCTACAGCAGTTAAAGACTTTAATCTGACTTTCAGATATATCAATGATACTATTACTATTACTATACAGAACAGAGATAAAAGAATATCTACAGCAGTTCAAGTCTTTAATCTGACTTTCAGGTATATCAATGATACTATTACTATTACTATACAGAAAAGAGATAAAAGAATATCTACAGCAGTTCAAGACTTTAATCTGACTTTCAGGTATATCAATGATACTATTACTATTACTATACAGAAAAGAAATAAAAGAATATCTACAGCAGTCAAAGACTTTAATCTGACTTTCAGATATATCAATGATACTATTACTATTACTATACAGAAAAGAGATAAAAGAATATCTACAGCAGTTCAAGTCTTTAATCTGACTTTCAGGTATATCAATGATACTATTACTATACAGAACAGAGATAAAAGAATATCTACAACAGTTCAAGCCTTTAATCTGACTTTCAGATATATCAATGATACTATTACTATTACTATACAGAACAGAGATAAAAGAATATCTACAGCAGTCAAAGACTTTAATCTGACTTTCAGATATATCAATGATACTATTACTATTACTATACAGAAAAGAGATAAAAGAATATCTACAGCAGTTCAAGTCTTTAATCTGACTTTCAGGTATATCAATGATACTATTACTATACAGAACAGAGATAAAAGAATATCTACAACAGTTCAAGACTTTAATCTGACTTTCAGGTATATCAATGATACTATTACTATTACTATACAGAACAGAGATAAAAGAATATCTACAGCAGTTCAAGACTTTAATCTGACTTTCAGGTATATCAATGATACTATTACTATTACTATACAGAAAAGAGATAAAAGAATATCTACAGCAGTTCAAGCCTTTAATCTGACTTTCAGGTATATCAATGATACTATTACTTTTACTATACAGAACAGAGATAAAAGAATATCTACAGCAGTTCAAGACTTTAATCTGACTTTCAGGTATATCAATGATACTATTACTATTACTATACAGAAAAGAGATAAAAGAATATCTACAGCAGTTCAAGACTTTAATCTGACTTTCAGGTATATCAATGATACTATTACTATTACTATACAGAAAAGAGATAAAAGAATATCTACAGCAGTTAAAGACTTTAATCTGACTTTCAGGTATATCAATGATACTATTACTATTACTATACAGAAAAGAGATAAAAGAATTTCTACAGCAGTTAAAGACTTTAATCTGACTTTCAGGTATATCAATGATACTATTACTATTACTATACAGAACAGAGATAAAAGAATATCTACAGCAGTTCAAGACTTTAATCTGACTTTCAGATATATCAATGATACTATTACTATTACTATACAGAAAAGAGATAAAAGAATATCTACAGCAGTTCAAGACTTTAATCTGACTTTCAGATATATCAATGATACTATTACTATTACTATACAGAAAAGAGATAAAAGAATATCTACAGCAGTTAAAGACTTTAATCTGACTTTCAGGTATATCAATGATACTATTACTATACAGAACAGAGATAAAAGAATATCTACAGCAGTTCAAGACTTTAATCTGACTTTCAGGTATATCAATGATACTATTACTATTACTATACTGAACAGAGATAAAAGAATATATACAGCAGTTCAAGCCTTTAATCTGACTTTCAGGTATATCAATGATACTATTACTATTACTATACAGAACAGAGATAAAAGAATATCTACAGCAGTTCAAGACTTTAATCTGACTTTCAGGTATATCAATGATACTATTACTATTACTATACAGAACAGAGATAAAAGAATATCTACAGCAGTTCAAGCCTTTAATCTGACTTTCAGGTATATCAATGATACTATTACTATTACTATACAGAAAAGAGATAAAAGAATATCTACAACAGTTCAAGACTTTAATCTGACTTTCAGATATATCAATGATACTATTACTATTACTATACAGAAAAGAGATAAAAGAATATCTACAGCAGTTCAAGACTTTAATCTGACTTTCAGATATATCAATGATACTATTACTATTACTATACAGAACAGAGATAAAAGAATATCTACAGCAGTTCAAGCCTTTAATCTGACTTTCAGATATATCAATGATACTATTACTATTACTATACAGAACAGAGATAAAAGAATATCTACAGCAGTTCAAGTTTTTAATCTGACTTTCAGGTATATCAATGATACTATTACTATTACTATACAGAAAAGAGATAAAAGAATATCTACAACAGTTCAAGACTTTAATCTGACTTTCAGATATATCAATGATACTATTACTATTACTATACAGAACAGAGATACAAGAATATCTACAGCAGTTCAAATCTTTATTCTGACTTTCAGATATATCAATGATACTATTACTATTACTATACAGAAAAGAGATAAAAGAATATCTACAGCAGTTCAAGACTTTAATCTGACTTTCAGGTATATCAATGATACTATTACTATTACTATACAGAAAAGAGATAAAAGAATATCTACAGCAGTTCAAAACTTTAATCTCACTTTCAGATATATCAATGATACTATTACTATTACTATACAGAAAAGAGATAAAAGAATATCTACAGCAGTTAAAGACTTTAATCTGACTTTCAGGTATATCAATGATACTATTACTATTACTATACAGAAAAGAGATAAAAGAATATCTACAGCAGTTCAAGCCTTTTATCTGACTTTCAGGTATATCAATGATACTATTACTATTACTATACAGAAAAGAGATAAAAGAATATCTACAGCAGTTAAAGACTTTAATCTGACTTTCAGGTATATCAATGATACTATTACTATTACTATACAGAAAAGAGATAAAAGAATATCTACAACAGTTCAAGACTTTAATCTGACTTTCAGGTATATCAATGATACTATTACTATACAGAAAAGAGATAAAAGAATATCTACAGCAGTTCAAGACTTTAATCTGACTTTCAGGTATATCAATGATACTATTACTATTACTATACAGAACAGAGATAAAAGAATATCTACAGCAGTTCAAGTCTTTAATCTGACTTTCAGGTATATCAATGATACTATTACTATTACTATACAGAAAAGAGATAAAAGAATATCTACAACAGTTCAAGCCTTTAATCTGACTTTCAGATATATCAATGATACTATTACTATAATCTGATTTTCAGGTATATCAATGATACTATAACTATAATCTGACTTTCAGGTATATCAATGATACTATTACTATAATCTGACTTTCAGGGATATCAATGATACTATTACTATTACTATACAGAACAGAGATAAAAGAATATCTACAGCAGTTCAAGTCTTTAATCTGACTTTCAGGTATATCAATGATACTATTACTATTACTATACAGAAAAGAGATAAAAGAATATCTACAACAGTTCAAGCCTTTAATCTGACTTTCAGATATATCAATGATACTATTACTATAATCTGATTTTCAGGTATATCAATGATACTATTACTATAATCTGACTTTCAGGGATATCAATGATACTATTACTATTACTATACAGAACAGAGATAAAAGAATATCTACAGCAGTTCAAGCCTTTAATCTGACTTTCAGGTATATCAATGATATTATTACTATTACTATACAGAACAGAGATAAAAGAATATCTACAGCAGTTCAAGACGTTAATCTGACTTTCAGGTATATCAATGATACTATTACTATTACTATACAGAACAGAGATAAAAGAATATCTGCAGCAGTTCAAGTCTTTAATCTGACTTTCAGGTATATCAATGATACTATTACTATTACTATACAGAACAGAGATAAAAGAATATCTACAGCAGTTCAAGACTTTAATCTGACTTTCAGGTATATCAATGATACTATTACTATTACTATACAGAACAGAGATAAAAGAATATCTACAGCAGTTCAAGTCTTTAATCTGACTTTCAGGTATATCAATGATACTATTACTATTACTATACAGAAAAGAGATAAAAGAATATCTACAGCAGTTCAAGACTTTAATCTGACTTTCAGGTATATCAATGATACTATTACTATTACTATACAGAACAGAGATAAAAGAATATCTACAGCAGTTAAAGACTTTAATCTGACTTTCAGGTATATCAATGATATTATTACTATTACTATACAGAAAAGAGATAAAAGAATATCTACAGCAGTTCAAGTCTTTAATCTGACTTTCAGGTATATCAATGATACTATTACTATTACTATACAGAACAGAGATAAAAGAATATCTACAGCAGTTCAAGACTTTAATCTGACTTTCAGGTATATCAATGATACTATTACTATACAGAAAAGAGATAAAAGAATATCTACAGCAGTTCAAGACTTTAATCTGACTTTCAGGTATATCAATGATACTATTACTATTACTATACAGAAAAGAGATAAAAGAATATCTACAGCAGTTCAAGACTTTAATCTGACTTTCAGGTATATCAATGATACTATTACTATTACTATACAGAAAAGAGATAAAAGAATATATACAGCAGTTAAAGACTTTAATCTGACTTTCAGATATATCAATGATACTATTACTATTACTATACAGAACAGAGATAAAAGAATATCTACAGCAGTTCAAGCCTTTAATCTGACTTTCAGGTATATCAATGATACTATTACTATACAGAACAGAGATAAAAGAATATCTACAGCGGTTCAAGCCTTTAATCTGACTTTCAGTTATATCAATGATACTATTACTATTACTATACAGAAAAGAGATAAAAGAATATCTACAGCAGTTCAAGACTTTAATCTCACTTTCAGATATATCAATGATACTATTACTATTACTATACAGAAAAGAGATAAAAGAATATCTACAGCAGTTCAAGACTTTAATCTCACTTTCAGATATATCAATGATACTATTACTATTACTATACAGAAAAGAGATAAAAGAATATCTACAGCAGTTCAAGTCTTTAATCTGACTTTCAGGTATATCAATGATACTATTACTATTACTATACAGAAAAGAGATAAAAGAATATCTACAGCAGTTAAAGCCTTTAATCTGACTTTCAGATATATCAATGATACTATTACTATTACTATACAGAAAAGAGATAAAAGAATATCTAGAGCAGTTCAAGACTTTAATCTGACTTTCAGGTATATCAATGATACTATTACTATTACTATACAGAACAGAGATAAAAGAATATCTACAGCAGTTCAAGTCTTTAATCTGACTTTCAGGCATATCAATGATACTATTACTATTACTATACAGAACAGAGATAAAAGAATATCTACAGCAGTTCAAGACTTTAATCTGACTTTCAGGTATATCAATGATACTATTACTATTACTATACAGAACAGAGATAAAAGAATATCTACAGCAGTTCAAGACTTTAATCTGACTTTCAGGTATATCAATGATACTATTACTATACAGAAAAGAGATAAAAGAATATCTACAGCAGTTCAAGACTTTAATCTGACTTTCAGGTATATCAATGATACTATTACTATACAGAAAAGAGATAAAAGAATATCTACAGCAGTTCAAGACTTTAATCTCACTTTCAGGTATATCAATGATACTATTACTATTACTATACAGAACAGAGATAAAAGAATATCTACAGCAGTTCAAGTCTTTAATCTGACTTTCAGGTATATCAATGATACTATTACTATTACTATACAGAAAAGAGATAAAAGAATATCTACAGCAGTTCAAAACTTTAATCTCACTTTCAGATATATCAATGATACTATTACTATTACTATACAGAAAAGAGATAAAAGAATATCTACAGCAGTTAAAGACTTTAATCTGACTTTCAGGTATATCAATGATACTATTACTATTACTATACAGAAAAGAGATAAAAGAATATCTACAGCAGTTAAAGACTTTAATCTGACTTTCAGGTATATCAATGATACTATTACTATTACTATACAGAAAAGAGATAAAAGAATATCTACAGCAGTTAAAGACTTTAATCTGACTTTCAGGTATATCAATGATACTATTACTATTACTATACAGAAAAGAGATAAAAGAATATCTACAACAGTTCAAGACTTTAATCTGACTTTCAGGTATATCAATGATACTATTACTATGCAGAAAAGAGATAAAAGAATATCTACAGCAGTTCAAGACTTTAATCTGACTTTCAGGTATATCAATGATATTATTACTATTACTATACAGAACAGAGATAAAAGAATATCTACAGCAGTTCAAGTCTTTAATCTGACTTTCAGGTATATCAATGATACTATTACTATTACTATACAGAAAAGAGATAAAAGAATATCTACAACAGTTCAAGCCTTTAATCTGACTTTCAGATATATCAATGATACTATTACTATAATCTGATTTTCAGGTATATCAATGATACTATTACTATAATCTGACTTTCAGGTAAATCAATGATACTATTACTATAATCTGACTTTCAGGGATATCAATGATACTATTACTATTACTATACAGAAAAGAGATAAAAGAATATCTACAGCAGTTCAAGTCTTTAATCTGACTTTCAGGTATATCAATGATACTATTACTATTACTATACAGAAAAGAGATAAAAGAATATCTACAACAGTTCAAGCCTTTAATCTGACTTTCAGATATATCAATGATACTATTACTATAATCTGATTTTCAGGTATATCAATGATACTATTACTATAATCTGACTTTCAGGGATATCAATGATACTATTACTATTACTATACAGAACAGAGGTAAAAGAATATCTACAGCAGTTCAAGCCTTTAATCGGACTTTCAGGTATATCAATGATATTATTACTATTACTATACAGAACAGAGATAAAAGAATATCTACAGCAGTTCAAGACTTTAATCTGACTTTCAGGTATATCAATGATACTATTACTATTACTATACAGAACAGAGATAAAAGAATATCTACAGCAGTTCAAGTCTTTAATCTGACTTTCAGGTATATCAATGATACTATTACTATTACTATACAGAAAAGAGATAAAAGAATATCTACAGCAGTTCAAGACTTTAATCTGACTTTCAGGTATATCAATGATACTATTACTATTACTATACAGAACAGAGATAAAAGAATATCTACAGCAGTTCAAGACTTTAATCTGACTTTCAGGTATATCAATGATACTATTACTATTACTATACAGAACAGAGATAAAAGAATATCTACAGCAGTTCAAGTCTTTAATCTGACTTTCAGGTATATCAATGATACTATTACTATTACTATACAGAAAAAAGATAAAAGAATATCTACAGCAGTTCAAGACTTTAATCTGACTTTCAGGTATATCAATGATACTATTACTATTACTATACAGAACAGAGATAAAAGAATATCTACAGCAGTTCAAGACTTTAATCTGACTTTCAGGTATATCAATGATACTATTACTATACAGAAAAGAGATAAAAGAATATCTACAGCAGTTCAAGACTTTAATCTGACTTTCAGGTATATCAATGATACTATTACTATTACTATACAGAAAAGAGATAAAAGAATATCTACAGCAGTTCAAGACTTTAATCTGACTTTCAGGTATATCAATGATACTATTACTATTACTATACAGAAAAGAGATAAAAGAATATATACAGCAGTTAAAGACTTTAATCTGACTTTCAGATATATCAATGATACTATTACTATTACTATACAGAACAGAGATAAAAGAATATCTACAGCAGTTCAAGCCTTTAATCTGACTTTCAGGTATATCAATGATACTATTACTATACAGAACAGAGATAAAAGAATATCTACAGCAGTTCAAGCCTTTAATCTGACTTTCAGGTATATCAATGATACTATTACTATTACTATACAGAAAAGAGATAAAAGAATATCTACAGCAGTTCAAGACTTTAATCTCACTTTCAGATATATCAATGATACTATTACTATTACTATACAGAAAAGAGATAAAAGAATATCTACAGCAGTTCAAGACTTTAATCTGACTTTCAGGTATATCAATGATACTATTACTATTACTATACAGAACAGAGATAAAAGAATATCTACAGCAGTTCAAGTCTTTAATCTGACTTTCAGGCATATCAATGATACTATTACTATTACTATACAGAACAGAGATAAAAGAATATCTACAGCAGTTCAAGACTTTAATCTGACTTTCAGGTATATCAATGATACTATTACTATTACTATACAGAACAGAGATAAAAGAATATCTACAGCAGTTCAAGACTTTAATCTGACTTTCAGGTATATCAATGATACTATTACTATACAGAAAAGAGATAAAAGAATATCTACAGCAGTTCAAGACTTTAATCTGACTTTCAGGTATATCAATGATACTATTACTATTACTATACAGAAAAGAGATAAAAGAATATCTACAGCAGTTCAAGACTTTAATCTCACTTTCAGGTATATCAATGATACTATTACTATTACTATACAGAACAGAGATAAAAGAATATCTACAGCAGTTCAAGTCTTTAATCTGACTTTCAGGTATATCAATGATACTATTACTATTACTATACAGAAAAGAGATAAAAGAATATCTACAGCAGTTCAAGACTTTAATCTGACTTTCAGATATATCAATGATAATATTACTATTACTATACAGAAAAGAGATAAAAGAATATCTACAGCAGTTCAAGTCTTTAATCTGACTTTCAGGTATATCAATGATACTATTACTATTACTATACAGAAAAGAGATAAAAGAATATCTACAGCAGTTCAAGACTTTAATCTCACTTTCAGGTATATCAATGATACTATTACTATTACTATACAGAACAGAGATAAAAGAATATCTACAGCAGTTCAAGTCTTTAATCTGACTTTCAGGTATATCAATGATACTATTACTATTACTATACAGAAAAGAGATAAAAGAATATCTACAGCAGTTAAAGACTTTAATCTGACTTTCAGATATATCAATGATACTATTACTATTACTATACAGAACAGAGATAAAAGAATATCTACAGCAGTTCAAGTCTTTAATCTGACTTTCAGGTATATCAATGATACTATAACTATTACTATACAGAAAAGAGATAAAAGAATATCTACAGCAGTTCAAGACTTTAATCTGACTTTCAGGTATATCAATGATACTATTACTATTACTATACAGAAAAGAAATAAAAGAATATCTACAGCAGTCAAAGACTTTAATCTGACTTTCAGATATATCAATGATACTATTACTATTACTATACAGAAAAGAGATAAAAGAATATCTACAGCAGTTCAAGTCTTTAATCTGACTTTCAGGTATATCAATGATACTATTACTATACAGAACAGAGATAAAAGAATATCTACAACAGTTCAAGCCTTTAATCTGACTTTCAGATATATCAATGATACTATTACTATTACTATACAGAACAGAGATAAAAGAATATCTACAGCAGTCAAAGACTTTAATCTGACTTTCAGATATATCAATGATACTATTACTATTACTATACAGAAAAGAGATAAAAGAATATCTACAGCAGTTCAAGTCTTTAATCTGACTTTCAGGTATATCAATGATACTATTACTATACAGAACAGAGATAAAAGAATATCTACAACAGTTCAAGACTTTAATCTGACTTTCAGGTATATCAATGATACTATTACTATTACTATACAGAACAGAGATAAAAGAATATCTACAGCAGTTCAAGACTTTAATCTGACTTTCAGGTATATCAATGATACTATTACTATTACTATACAGAAAAGAGATAAAAGAATATCTACAGCAGTTCAAGCCTTTAATCTGACTTTCAGGTATATCAATGATACTATTACTTTTACTATACAGAACAGAGATAAAAGAATATCTACAGCAGTTCAAGACTTTAATCTGACTTTCAGGTATATCAATGATACTATTACTATTACTATACAGAAAAGAGATAAAAGAATATCTACAGCAGTTCAAGACTTTAATCTGACTTTCAGGTATATCAATGATACTATTACTATTACTATACAGAAAAGAGATAAAAGAATATCTACAGCAGTTAAAGACTTTAATCTGACTTTCAGGTATATCAATGATACTATTACTATTACTATACAGAAAAGAGATAAAAGAATTTCTACAGCAGTTAAAGACTTTAATCTGACTTTCAGGTATATCAATGATACTATTACTATTACTATACAGAACAGAGATAAAAGAATATCTACAGCAGTTCAAGACTTTAATCTGACTTTCAGATATATCAATGATACTATTACTATTACTATACAGAAAAGAGATAAAAGAATATCTACAGCAGTTCAAGACTTTAATCTGACTTTCAGATATATCAATGATACTATTACTATTACTATACAGAAAAGAGATAAAAGAATATCTACAGCAGTTAAAGACTTTAATCTGACTTTCAGGTATATCAATGATACTATTACTATACAGAACAGAGATAAAAGAATATCTACAGCAGTTCAAGACTTTAATCTGACTTTCAGGTATATCAATGATACTATTACTATTACTATACTGAACAGAGATAAAAGAATATATACAGCAGTTCAAGCCTTTAATCTGACTTTCAGGTATATCAATGATACTATTACTATTACTATACAGAACAGAGATAAAAGAATATCTACAGCAGTTCAAGACTTTAATCTGACTTTCAGGTATATCAATGATACTATTACTATTACTATACAGAACAGAGATAAAAGAATATCTACAGCAGTTCAAGCCTTTAATCTGACTTTCAGGTATATCAATGATACTATTACTATTACTATACAGAAAAGAGATAAAAGAATATCTACAACAGTTCAAGACTTTAATCTGACTTTCAGATATATCAATGATACTATTACTATTACTATACAGAAAAGAGATAAAAGAATATCTACAGCAGTTCAAGACTTTAATCTGACTTTCAGATATATCAATGATACTATTACTATTACTATACAGAACAGAGATAAAAGAATATCTACAGCAGTTCAAGCCTTTAATCTGACTTTCAGATATATCAATGATACTATTACTATTACTATACAGAACAGAGATAAAAGAATATCTACAGCAGTTCAAGTTTTTAATCTGACTTTCAGGTATATCAATGATACTATTACTATTACTATACAGAAAAGAGATAAAAGAATATCTACAACAGTTCAAGACTTTAATCTGACTTTCAGATATATCAATGATACTATTACTATTACTATACAGAAAAGAGATAAAAGAATATCTACAGCAGTTCAAGCCTTTAATCTCACTTTCAGATATATCAATGATACTATTACTATTACTATACAGAAAAGAGATAAAAGAATATCTACAGCAGTTCAAGCCTTTAATCTCACTTTCAGATATATCAATGATACTATTACTATTACTATACAGAAAAGAGATAAAAGAATATCTACAGCAGTTCAAGCCTTTAATCTCACTTTCAGATATATCAATGATACTATTACTATTACTATACAGAAAAGAGATAAAAGAATATCTACAGCAGTTCAAGCCTTTAATCTGACTTTCAGATATATCAATGATACTATTACTATTACTATACAGAACAGAGATAAAAGAATATCTACAGCAGTTCAAGCCTTTTATCTGACTTTCAGGTATATCAATGATACTATTACTATTACTATACAGAAAAGAGATAAAAGAATATCTACAGCAGTTCAAGCCTTTAATCTGACTTTCAGGTATATCAATGATACTATTACTATTACTATACAGAACAGAGATAAAAGAATATCTACAGCAGTTCAAGACTTTAATCTGACTTTCAGGTATATCAATGATACTATTACTATTACTATACAGAACAGAGATAAAAGAATATCTACAGCAGTTAAAGACTTTAATCTGACTTTCAGGTATATCAATGATACTATTACTATTACTATACAGAACAGAGATAAAAGAATATCTACAGCAGTTCAAGACTTTAATCTGACTTTCAGGTATATCAATGATACTATTACTATTACTATACAGAACAGAGATAAAAGAATATCTACAGCAGTTAAAGACTTTAATCTGACTTTCAGGTATATCAAGGATACTATTACTATTCCTATACAGAAAAGAGATAAAAGAATTTCTACAGCAGTTAAAGACTTTAATCTGACTTTCAGGTATATCAATGATACTATTACTATTACTATACAGAAAAGAGATAAAAGAATTTCTACAGCAGTTAAAGACTTTAATCTGACTTTCAGGTATATCAATGATACTATTACTATTACTATACAGAAAAGAGATAAAAGAATATCTACAGCAGTTCAAGACTTTAATCTGACTTTCAGATATATCAATGATACTATTACTATTACTATACAGAAAAGAGATAAAAGAATATCTACAGCAGTTCAAGCCTTTAATCTGACTTTCAGGTATATCAATGATACTATTACTATTACTATACAGAACAGAGATAAAAGAATATCTACAGCAGTTAAAGACTTTAATCTGACTTTCAGGTATATCAATGATACTATTACTATTACTATACAGAACAGAGATAAAAGAATATCTACAGCAGTTAAAGACTTTAATCTGACTTTCAGGTATATCAAGGATACTATTACTATTACTATACAGAAAAGAGATAAAAGAATTTCTACAGCAGTTAAAGACTTTAATCTGACTTTCAGGTATATCAATGATACTATTACTATTACTATACAGAAAAGAGATAAAAGAATTTCTACAGCAGTTAAAGACTTTAATCTGACTTTCAGGTATATCAATGATACTATTACTATTACTATACAGAAAAGAGATAAAAGAATATCTACAGCAGTTCAAGACTTTAATCTGACTTTCAGATATATCAATGATACTATTACTATTACTATACAGAAAAGAGATAAAAGAATATCTACAGCAGTTCAAGCCTTTAATCTGACTTTCAGGTATATCAATGATACTATTACTATTACTATACAGAACAGAGATAAAAGAATATCTACAGCAGTTAAAGACTTTAATCTGACTTTCAGGTATATCAAGGATACTATTACTATTACTATACAGAAAAGAGATAAAAGAATTTCTACAGCAGTTAAAGACTTTAATCTGACTTTCAGGTATATCAATGATACTATTACTATTACTATACAGAAAAGAGATAAAAGAATTTCTACAGCAGTTAAAGACTTTAATCTGACTTTCAGGTATATCAATGATACTATTACTATTACTATACAGAAAAGAGATAAAAGAATATCTACAGCAGTTCAAGACTTTAATCTGACTTTCAGATATATCAATGATACTATTACTATTACTATACAGAAAAGAGATAAAAGAATATCTACAGCAGTTCAAGCCTTTAATCTGACTTTCAGGTATATCAATGATACTATTACTATTACTATACAGAACAGAGATAAAAGAATATCTACAGCAGTTCAAGACTTTAATCTGACTTTCAGATATATCAATGATACTATTACTATTACTATACAGAAAAGAGATAAAAGAATATCTACAGCATTTAAAGACTTTAATCTGACTTTCAGATATATCAATGATACTATTACTATTACTATACAGAAAAGAGATAAAAGAATATCTACAGCAGTTAAAGACTTTAATCTGACTTTCAGGTATATCAATGATACTATTACTATTACTATACAGAAAAGAGATAAAAGAATATCTACAGCAGTTCAAGACTTTAATCTGACTTTCAGATATATCAATGATACTATTACTATTACTATACAGAAAAGAGATAACAGAATATCTACAGCAGTTCAAGCCTTTAATCTGACTTTCAGGTATATCAATGATACTATTACTATTACTATACAGAACAGAGATAAAAGAATATCTACAGCAGTTAAAGACTTTAATCTGACTTTCAGATATATCAATGATACTATTACTATTACTATACAGAAAAGAGATAAAAGAATATCTACAGCAGTTCAAGTCTTTAATCTGACTTTCAGGTATATCAATGATACTATTACTATTACTATACAGAAAAGATATAAAAGAATATCTACAGCAGTTCAAGTCTTTAATCTGACTTTCAGGTATATCAATGATACTATTACTATTACTATACAGAACAGAGATAAAAGAATATCTACAGCAGTTAAAGACTTTAATCTGACTTTCAGATATATCAATGATACTATTACTATTACTATACAGAAAAGAGATAAAAGAATATCTACAGCAGTTCAAGACTTTAATCTGACTTTCAGGTATATCAATGATACTATTACTATTACTATACAGAACAGAGATAAAAGAATATCTACAGCAGTTAAAGACTTTAATCTCACTTTCAGGTATATCAATGATACTATTACTATTACTATACAGGAAAGAGATAAAAGAATATCTACAGCAGTTCAAGCCTTTAATCTCACTTTCAGATATATCAATGATACTATTACTATTACTATACAGAACAGAGATAAAAGAATATCTACAGCAGTTAAAGACTTTAATCTGACTTTCAGGTATATCAATGATACTATTACTATTACTATACAGAACAGAGATAAAAGAATATCTACAGCAGTTAAAGACTTTAATCTGACTTTCAGATATATCAATGATACTATTACTATTACTATACAGAAAAGAGATAAAAGAATATCTACAGCAGTTAAAGACTTTAATCTGACTTTCAGGTATATCAATGATACTATTACTATTACTATACAGAACAGAGATAAAAGAATATCTACAGCAGTTAAAGACTTTAATCTGACTTTCAGATATATCAATGATACTATTACTATTACTATACAGAAAAGAGATAAAAGAATATCTACAGCAGTTCAAGCCTTTAATCTGACTTTCAGGTATATCAATGATACTATTACTATTACTATACAGAACAGAGATAAAAGAATATCTACAGCAGTTAAAGACTTTAATCTGACTTTCAGATATATCAATGATACTATTACTATTACTATACAGAACAGAGATAAAAGAATATCTACAGCAGTTCAAGCCTTTAATCTGACTTTCAGGTATATCAATGATACTATTACTATTACTATACAGAACAGAGATAAAAGAATATCTACAGCAGTTAAAGACTTTAATCTGACTTTCAGATATATCAATGATACTATTACTATTACTATACAGAAAAGAGATAAAAGAAACAACAGAAACAACTTCCTCTGTCTTATTTCTTGACATTTACCGTAAATTTGACAACAATGGTCAACTTTCTGCCAGACTCTATGTCAAAAGACGACTTCAATTCATTTCCACAACTTGATAGTAATATAGCAACAACTCCTGAATGTGGAGTTTATATTTCACAACTCATACGTCATGATCGACCTAGCAGTTTGTATTCAGTATTTATAAATCTAATCACTAAATTATTAAGTCAAGGATGTTCTAAGGATTGTCTCATCACCAATAATGATAAATGATATACGTATAGAATTGCACGATGACGTCTCTATACGAATGTCCCCCTATATAGACGTCATCGTGTAATCCTATACCAGTAAACTCACTTTTTACGATATTCGTTAATTACTGAATGATCAGAAAGTAATGTTACTATTTATAAACGAAAATAAAAGATACCCAAAGCTTTGATTGAGTCATTGAAGTATTCAAAAACAAGTCATTCTCTCGTTCGTTCCATATCTACTCCCTCATTAATCTGATTCCACATTGATTCCGGTCCTTTGATGAATTATCGCCATGTTTGTAACTAGAGTAACACGATGGATGCCACTAGTGGAGCAGGAACTGCCTACCCTTCCGGAGCACCCGAGTTCGTCCCCGGTTTTTAGTGGGGTTCGTGATGTTCGATCTTTAGTTTTATGTGTAATGCTTTGTAGATCGTTGTTTGTCCTTTTGTCCTTTTTCTTTTGACCTTTGTGTTGTGTGTCCTTCGATATACGGATTCTGATTACCTCTTTGGTATCTTCAATCTCTTTCTTATATTTATTCTTCCTAATGTGTTGATTGTTATCTTCTTCTTCATCTTCCCGGTTACTAGTCGGACTCTGTACTTGAGTGTAATTGACTCGGGAGCATATCAAACAGTCAGGAGACCACTCACTTGGCCAAAAAGTAAAAGTCCAAAGCTGGATGGTATGCACAGTAAAATCAAATCGTGTAATATTTACAACTATGTACACTTGGTATACTGCTGCATATTCGAGATGTGTCTGGGTCCAGGTGATGGTATTCACTCTGGTCCTGAAGTTCGCCAGAGATCCGGACTCTTGTTGTCTTGTTCTAAATATTGCTCAAATGTCATATATTATGCTATAATTACTGTACAAGGACAAGGCTTCATACGTTGTGATAACGTCTGCCCAATCTATTTCAGCTTTGGATGAATAAAATATGTTTAAATTAAACTACGAATCCATGTTTTATAAAATACCAACATCTGTCTAAAATATACAAACAATAGAAGGGCAGCAACTCTAAAAGTGTTTGCTATGGAAATGAGACCCTCACGACGTCTCCCATACCTAAAATGGTTCAGTAAACTTCTGACGTTTTGTCTTTGTACCCGTTGAGTTTCTTATTGATCAGCAGTTATAGGGATTAATCAAGGACAAATATGAATCGAACAATTTCGGAAGCGTACACACATATGCCAATATTTATGAAGTGCAAAAGTTTCATGAACCTGTGGTGAAGTATTGTTGTTGCTTCCGTCTGTTGTAATGGGCAATACTTGCTCAGCAAGCTTTAAAGAATTCAATTCCGTGTATGACATGAGAAAAATTGGAAAATAATATTTGACAGGGGGTAACCCCGATACATATATATGGCTATATGCAAAGTTTAACCCTAATATTGTAAAGTTATAGCCATAAGATAAATATGCAAGGTGTAGCTCCAAGATAGATAAACAAGGTGTAGCTCCAAGGTAGATAGACAAGGTGTAACTCCAAGATGGATATGCAAGGCGTAACTCCAAGAACTATAGTCAAGGTTTAACTCCAAGCAAGATATGCTAGGTGTAAACAAGATAAACAGGCAAGGTGTAACTCCAAGATAGATAGGACAAGTGTAACTCCAACTCCAAGATAGATAGGCAAAGTGTACACCAAGATAAATAGTCAAGGTGTAACTCCAATCTAGATAGGCAAGGTGTAAACAAGATAAATAGGCAAGGTGTAGCTCCAAGATAGATAGGCAAGGTGTAAGCAAGATAAACAGGCAAGATGTAACTCCAAGCTAGATAGGCAACGTGTAAGCAAGATATAGACAGGCAAGGTGTAACTCAAAGCTAGATAGGCAACGTGTAAACAAGATAAACAGGCAAGGTGTAACTCCAAGCTAGATAGGCAACGTGTAAACAAGATAAACAGGCAAGGTGTATCTCCAAGCTAGATATGCAACGTGTAAACAAGATAAACAGGCAAGGTGTAACTCCAAGATAGATAGGACAAGTGTAACTCCAACTCCAAGATAGATAGGCAAAGTGTACACCAAGATAAATAGTCAAGGTGTAACTCCAATCTAGATAGGCAAGGTGTAAACAAGATAAATAGGCAAGGTGTAGCTCCAAGATAGATAGGCAAGGTGTAAGCAAGATAAACAGGCAAGATGTAACTCCAAGCTAGATAGGCAACGTGTAAGCAAGATATAGACAGGCAAGGTGTAACTCAAAGCTAGATAGGCAACGTGTAAACAAGATAAACAGGCAAGGTGTAACTCCAAGCTAGATAGGCAACGTGTAAACAAGATAAACAGGCAAGGTGTAACTCCAAGCTAGATATGCAACGTGTAAACAAGATAAACATGCAAGGTGTAGCTCCAAGCTAGATAGGCAACGTGTAAGCAAGATAAACAGGCAAGGTATAACTCGAAGCTAGATAGGCAACGTGTAAACAAGATAAACAGGCAAGGTGTAACTCCAAGCTAGATAGGCAACGTGTAAACAAGATAAACAGGCAAATGTAACTCCAAGCTAGATAGGCAAGGTGTAAGCAAGATAAACAGGCAAGATGTAACTCCAAGCTAGATAGGCAACGTGTAAGCAAGATATAGACAGGCAAGGTGTAACTCCAAGCTAGATAGACAATGTGTAAACAAGATAAACAGGCAAGGTGTAACTCCAAGCTAGATAGACAACGTGTAAACAAGATAAACAGGCAAGGTGTAACTCGAAGCTAGATAGGCAACGTGTAAGCAAGATATAGACAGGCAAGGTGTAACTCCAAGCTAGATAGACAATGTGTAAACAAGATAAACATGCAAGGTGTAGCTCCAAGCTAGATAGGCAACGTGTAAGCAAGATAAACAGGCAAGGTGTAACTCGAAGCTAGATAGGCAACGTGTAAACAAGATAAACAGGCAAGGTGTAACTCCAAGCTAGATAGGCAACGTGTAAACAAGATAAACAGGCAAATGTAACTCCAAGCTAGATAGGCAACGTGTAAGCAAGATAAACAGGCAAGATGTAACTCCAAGCTAGATAGACAATGTGTAAACAAGATAAACAGGCAAATGTAACTCCAAGCTAGATAGGCAAGGTGTAAGCAAGATAAACAGGCAAGATGTAACTCCAAGCTAGATAGACAATGTGTAAACAAGATAAACAGGCAAGGTGTAACGCCAAGATAGATAGACAACGTGTAAACAAGATAAACAGGCAAGGTGTAACTCCAAGCTAGATAGGCAACGTGTAAACAAGATAAACAGGCAAGGTGTAACTCCAAGCTAGATAGGCAACGTGTAAACAAGATAAACAGGCAAGGTGTAACTCCAAGCTAGATAGGCAACGTGTAAACAAGATAAACAGGCAAGGTGTAACTCCAAGATATATAATTAATATTTAATTCTTTTTATTGTAATCAAAAACTAAAATATGATGCAATACAAGCGTTTCCCTCTCAATTTTAAATAACGCCGAAACTGACATTAGCTGTTATCATTTTATTGTTACTGTTGCTATAGTGATGGTCTAGATACAAATACTACAAAACATCCTTACTAATGGTATATATGTAGTGATAACATTATTAAAAGTGCAAAAACCACGGATTACAAGTTCAAATATACTTATCTAGCACACATAAGTCAGAACAGTTAAAGACATACAAGTACAATAAACTATAACCTATGTACTGTATGACAAAAGGAAGTGTCTTGATTCTGGAGCAGTCAATCTTTTATATTCTCTAAACCCTCTTTACGTAATACAACCCACACCAATTTAATAGATTTCATGATATTTTGTAATAAATAAATTGATGTAATTATAGAAGTGTAGATTATGATTACCAATGCTTTGTTTCGTTGTAGACTTTGACAGTTTTCACATTTGTATGTACTTCCTGTATATAAAATCGTTATAAAATCAGACCAAACAAATCATACATTCTATGGTTTTGGTTTTCAAAAATATTTCACTTATATCGTTGCGGTCATTTTTATTGGTGGAGGAAACCAGCTGAAGAGTCCTTTAATATTTCTTTTGTATACAACTTGCTTTGTGTTACCACTTTTATTTATACCCCACTACATTAGATGCTCCTTATTGTTGCCGTATTCTGAAACGAATGCTAGAGAAACCCGAATGAAGCATTCGATAATGGACAATTCAGAGACACAGGCAACATTGTGCACAATGTCATGACGTAGACAAACAAAACAAAAACACAATACACAAAAACTAAGAAAGATGAGCAACACCGATCTTACTAAAACCCGGAAAAACTAAGAAAGATGAGCAACACCGATCCTACTAAAACCCGGAGCTAAAGATGAGCAACACCGATCCTACTAAAACCGGGAGCTAAAGATGAGCAACACCGATCCTACTAAAACCCGGAGCTAAAGATGAGCAACACCGATCCTACTAAAACCGGAAGCTAAAGATGAGCAACACCGATCCTACTAAAACCGGGAGCTAAAGATGAGCAACACCGATCCTACTAAAACCCGGAGCTAAAGATGAGCAACACCGATCCTACTAAAACCGGAAGCTAAAGATGAGCAACACCGATCCTACTAAAACCCGGAGCTAAAGATGAGCAACACCGATCCTACTAAAACCGGAAGCTAAAGATGAGCAACACCGATCCTACTAAAACCCGGAGCTAAAGATGAGCAACACCGATCCTACTAAAACCCGGAAGCTAAAGATGAGCAACACCGATCCTACTAAAACCCGGAAGCTAAATTGTTAGCAACACCGATCCTACTAAAACCCGGAAGCTAAAGATGAGCAACACCGATCCTACTAAAACCCGGAGCTAAATTGTTTCTTATAAGACACCCACCGTGTTACTCTCTATAGTCAAGTCCGGTAAAGATCTTGTCGGTCATAGAAGAAAGAAAAGATCTACGTAAAAGATACAAATAAGGGTAATAACAAAATTACCGAACTCCGAACAATCTTACAAAGGGAAAGTCAAAACTCATAATTATATAAACAGACAAAATCAGTCAACAACCGGAAATTGCCATCTGAAAAATGCATATTTCGTAGCGGTCAACAAGTTTCTGGTGACGACCGTAACATTTTTGTATCGATGACTTCAATCTATGTGCAACGTAGCTGTTTGAGTAGCTTTATTGCCAGCAGCTGAGCTATGTCTAAAACGTCGTTGTACTGGACACAAGATCTAGAATAACGTTTGAGTTGTGAAATGTTAACTTCATACACTGGGGCTGTTGGAATATATTTCATGCAGAGTCTGGGTTCGCACTTTTGATAGGCTCGCTGTGTACCGCTGTCGATAAAGGCAGGAAGTTTGAGCTGATTGGCGATGGTCCGATTTTCCAAAGGTCCAATAATATAAAGGTTTATTGATCCGAAATATATGAAAATGATTCTTACAGCATACAATGACTGATACTTGACCAATACCGCAAATATGTTTCAAACAAAGGATTGCTTGCATTTAAAATATCATTTAAATGTCATACCAGTTGAACTTTATGTCCTATGTAAGAGCATATGTTCTTAGACTGACAGTACCACCGTATAGTGTCGATGTGCCTACTCATATTATGTGATACTGCAGTAGTACGACAGTTGTGTGGTCTTATAGTAAAGATGTATGCCAATTGACATGAAAGCACTCGTATAGTCAATATAATGATTTTTTATTTTATTAAGAGAACATATAAAGTACATGTAGAACTCAAAACTGATAACTTTATCATGGCTTCAAACAGTATAACATCACTGCAAATTCGGTAATAGTATGATATATGCAGATATTGTGTCTTAATTAACAACATAAACTTGAACATGACATATTGGTTTAATTTCACTTTCTCGATTATAGAGATCTAAATTTTAAAACCTAACTAAGAAAAACTTGTCTTGTTCATAGTCTAAATAGAACGAACCAGATTATTTTTTCCAAACTATATCTTATTTTTGACACATATATTTATTACCAGACATTAAATACCATTACAACAGATGCTACGCAATTAAGATAATATTGATTATGTTTGATTAACGCCACTAATATTTAAGTTATAATTGCAGCCATTTCTATAGGCGGAGGAAAGCAATAAACCTTCAGTTCTCCCATAAAGTTGCATCGAGTACACCTAGACACTGGTGAGTATTGAACTCATACAAATATATTGCTGATGGGAACTGATTTCTTAGAAAGATGTAAATCTACCTATCACAAAATAGCAACCACATAGGACCCCTTATTAAAAGTAGATATCTAATTTAGTGTACACGACGCTTTTCTTGAATAATCAACATCAAGTACGCTCAAAGTCAAAGATTTGGAAAGCAAAATAATTTAAAGGTATAATGAGCCTAAACAGAGTAGCCAAAATCAGTTAAGGTCACCTAAGCCTGAGGGATAAAGAACAATACATTAATTTTAGAGTCACATGTCATTTTATACGTGTTTTGATTGGCTTAAAATATTGAGGTTATTTGTCAATGAACGGAATCTATAAATAGACGCCGTTGTCATCGGGTGATTTTCTTTAAATGAGGCACCTTTGGGGTTATTTAAATTTGCTTCCGATTATTTGTCTTATTTTGAAAAAAATAAATATATTTTGCAATTATCATTACAAAAAGTTTGAATTAATATATAAGTATTGATCGTAATTATTTGTTCGGTTCATTCGAAATAACCTCAATCAGGTTGTACACACCCTTGCGTAACCCGCTACACGGTGTGTACAACCTGATTGAGGTTATTTCGAATGAACCGAACAAAAATTGCGATCAATCCTTAATTGGTTTTGATAATAATTACATTAGGAACTATAAATTTCAATAATAAATATATTGATGAACCGTATAAGTACTGAAACACTGACTACTGTGCGGATAATACCCCTAATTATCATTCCCCCCTCTTTTTTCTATTTTCCCGAACTTTTGGACAAAAACGGTAATTATATCATTTTTACAGTTCTGTTGTATAACTTAAGGTTTTGTTGAACCTGAGTAGACTATTCGTACTTATTATGTTACATGCTAGCTTCGTCTATGTATTGTTAGGGTATCACTCGGTGCTATATTACAACTGTTACGCAACATCACAATTTGTTTGCGGTTTAATTGGCATACAAATACAATTACCTAACCGTACTGAAGACAGTTCTATACCGACTTCATTACTTTATTTTGTCACGTTTTCATCTATCTATCTATGGTGTTGACTTGAAAAAGGTCGTTGATCCATCACTCAAGTATCTAACCAATTAGCTGATACGTTTTTGTTAACGTTCTATTATGTTTTAGATTTAGACATCTTTTAGAAAGAAAAAAATGAAAGATACAATAATTATTTGTAATAATGAGAATTATGAATAAACAATGATATTTTATAAATAAGTAGCATGAAAGTAATTACATAATGATAGTTAAAACAATAGTATAGAAACGCAAACCAGCAGCACCTTCATACGGAGTATATTTCTCACAGTTGAATCGATATTCGAGAGATTGTGGTTCCTATCAGGATTTCCTTTAAAGAATGTTACTGCTAACAAGGAAGCTATTGACCAATGATTCCTATTGGACAAGTTGAAATCATCACTTTGAAAGTTTTACGGTCGCCACCACGACTTTGTTAACCGCTATGGTATATCTGAGTCAGTACCACGGATATGTTCCACTTGTCATAAGCACTTTCCGGTTCTTTCCTCATGCATGACTTATCATCGGGTTTGTAATAGATTAACACGACGGGTACCACTAGTGGAGCAGGAACTGCTTACCCTTCCGGATCATCTGAGTTCGCCCCCGGTTTTTTGTGAGGTCTGTATTACTCGATATTTAGTTTTATGTGTATGTTTTGTAGATCGTAGTTTGTCCTTTTGTCCTTTTTCTTTTGGCCATTGTGGGATCTATTTTAAGCCAGGATTTTCCAATGTAATTTGTCATGGTGCAATGAGTTGATTGGAGAAGTGGTTGTTCGGTTTGTTGATATTGTTGACCATCACTGTTTACCAAGCGACTCTACGTTTGGTTATCACTTCGATTTGTTGTATATATTTATATATATATATATATATATATATATATCCTATCCAATATATTAAAAATTGCTGAGTTAGATTGCTGTCAAATTATAATATCAAGTATATATGTACCATCTACACACGCTTATACACATGTCTTACGCCTATCCCTAGATTTGCCTTACGAGACAAGGTAACACTACGACTATTGAAGCACCTTTTAATAGGGAGTGGATGTAGTCGAGTGGTCTAGGGCGCTGGACGTAAGGCTAAGCGAATGGTGCTGCAGTGTAACAATGGTGTGGGTTCAAATCCCGTCGAGGGAAGAACAAAAATTTGACAGCTCTAAAATCTAATTCTAACACTGTTTGGTTTAATTTTCAGACGTATATAATATTTAGTATTAACCTAGTATCCTTTAAAGTAACTTTGAGATCCAGTGGGACAGATATATTGTATGGTTGTCACTTGCTTCTAGATGTTTGTATAATATACTTTATTTCCTGTGACTGTATAATGAATAATTCTTCATTATCCTATCCAATATATTAAAAATTGCTGAGTTAGATTGCTGTCAAATTATAATATCAAGTATATATGTACCATCTACACACGCTTATACACATGTCTTACGCCTATCCCTAGATTTGCCTTACGAGACAAGGTAACACTACGACTATTGAAGCTCCTTTTAATAGGGAGTGGATGTAGTCGAGTGGTCTAGGGCGCTGGACGTAAGGCTAAGCGAATGGTGCTGCAGTGTAACAATGGTGTGGGTTCAAATCCCGTTGAGGGAAGAACAAAAATTTGACAGCTCTAAAATCTAAGTCTGAAAATTAAACCAAACAGTGTTAGAATTAGATTTTAGAGTTGTCAAATTTTTATATATATATATTATATAAAGTCTAAGTGAATCTATCAACCAGAGAACTTAATGAGTAACGGATCGTCGAGACATGACGATGCAACACAAACAAAATAAATTATAGAAGTCTAGAAGATTGTGCAACGATACCGATTTATCTATAATGTGATTAATGGACAATTTATATAACAATCTAAAAATGATGAAAACTTTAAACTTTTTTTTCTTCTTCTCAGTAAGTTTGAAAGGGCCCGATTTCAGCTTACTGAACCGGTTTCAAGCATTGATTATTTCTTGAAATTAAATTTGGTCAAAATATATATTTTTATTTAAATTAATACTTTCTGATGTATTACATGGGTGAGGAGAAGCACATTGGCTATTAAAAAAGTAAATTAGCCTCATCCTGATCCAAAATAAAGTAGCTTCACCCTGATCCTAAGTAAAGAAACTTCACCCTGATCCTGGGTAAAGTAGCTTCACCCTAAGTAGCTTCACCCGGATCCAAAGTAAAGTAGCCTCACCCTGATCCTAAGTCCCTGATCCTAAGTAGGGTGGGTAGCTTCACTCTGATCCTAAGTAAAGTAACTCCACCCTGATCCTAAGTAAATTAGCCTAATCCTAATCCTAAGTAAAGTAGCTTCACCCTGATCCTAAGCAAAGTAACTTCACCGTGATCCTAAGTAAAGTAGCTTCGTCCTGATAATAAATAAATTAGCCTCACACTGATCCTAAGTAAATCAGCTTCATCCTGAACCTAAGTAAATTAGCCTCACACTGATCCTAAGAAAAGTAGCTTCACACTGATCCTAAGTAAAGTAACTGCACCTTGATCCTAAGTAAAGTAGCTTCACCCTAATCCTATGTAAAGTAGCTTCTTCACCCTGATCCTAAGTAAATTAGCCTCAGACTGATCCTAAGTAAAGTAGATTCTCCCTGGTCCTAAATAAATTAGCTTCACACTGATCCTAAGTGAGGTAGCTTCACCCTGACACTCAGTGAGGTAGTTTCACCCTCATTATAAGTAAAGTAGTTTCGCCCTGATCCTAAGTAAATTAGCCTCACACTGATCCTAAGTAAAGTAGCTTCGCTCTGATCCTAAGTAAAGTAGCTTCATCCTGATTCTAAGTAAAGTAGATTCATCCTGATCCTAAGTAAGGTAACTTCACCCTAATCCTAAGTAAAGTAGCTTCACCCTGATCCTAAGTAAATTAGCCTCACACTGATACTAAGTAAAGTAGCTTCGCCCTGATCCTAAGTAAATTAGCCTCACACTGATACTAAGTAAAGTAGCTTCGCCCGGATCCTAAGTAGATTAGCCTCACTCTGATCATAAGTAAAGTAGCTTCGCCCTGATCCTGTATGAGGTAGCTTCACACTGATCCTAAGTGAGGTAGCGTCACCCTGATTATAAGTAAAGTAGCTTCACCCTGATCCTAAGTAAATTAGCATCATACTGATCTTAAGTAAAGTAGTTTCGCCCTGATCTTAAGTAAATTAGCCTCACACTGATCGTAAGTAAAGTAGCTTCGCCCTGATCCTAAGTGAGGTAGCTTCACCATGACCCTAAGTGAGGTAGTTTCACCCTGATTCTAAGTAAAGTAGCTTAGCCCTCATCCTAAGTAAATTAGTCTCACACTGATCTTAAGTAAAGTAGCTTCATCCTGATCCGAAGTAAATAAGCCTCACACTGACCCTAAGGAAAGTAGCCTCACCCTGATCCTAAGTGAGGTAGCTTCACCCGGATCCTAAGTAAAGTAGCTACATCCTGATCCTATGTAAATTAGCCTCACACTGATCCTACGTAAAGTAGCTTCACCCTGACCCTAAGTGAGGTAGCTTCACCCTGACACTAAGTGAGGTAGCTTCACCCTGACACTACGTGAGGTAGCTTCACCCTGACACTACGTGAGGTAGCTTCACCCTGACACTAAGTGAGGTAGTAGAAAGAATCAAAATCAAACTTATAATTGACCATTTTTACTTACAATAGATTTACATTTCATGGGAAAATTCCAAAATGACACATTGTAATAATGTTTACGTATTGAGCAATGGCTTTCTGTGTACGTTTGTCCATTTAGATTGCTTCATATTGTTTAAGGCTTACATATGGTCATAGCATTATAATAATCGGATTGGAAATTTAAATTTAACAAAAAATGGTAATAGGGGAAACGCCTCAACAATTTTGATATATGTATGGCTGTATTTCATTCACTGTTATGTATGGCAAAAGACAAAGATTCAAATTATGTACATTAGATCCAATTAAGTGTATGTTGAAGAAAATTCTGAATATTCCAATTTTTCAGTAAATCATTAAACAGCTATAGCAAATATGAATTGTTCCACCTTCTGGACACGGTCTTATTGATTAAGACACATCTCTACTACGTGAACTAAGCTAAGAAATTACATAAAAGACGGTAACCCAAAGTTAAAGATATCATCTGTAAAAGAAGCCATAGAAAATAGTCATTCCTGGTTGTTTGAGTTGAACTATTTATATTCATTTGACCACATAGATATTTAAATATTATCCAGCCAATCAGGGGTGTCATATACAATTCTTCTGAGTTTAGGACAGGAGTGTCAAATACAATTCTTCCGAGTTTAAGAAAGGAATTCCAAATACAATTCCTCCGAGTTTAGGACATGAGTGACAAATGCAATTCCTCCGAGTTTAGTACAGGAGTGTCAAATACAATCCCTCTGATGTATGACTGGATTGTTAAGTACAATTCCTCTGAGTTCAGGAAAGGAATTCCAAAAACAATACCTCCCAGTTTAGGACAGGAGTTCCGAATACAATTCCTCCGAGTTTTCAGGAAGCGAGTTCCAAATACAATTCCTTCGAGATTAGGACATGAGTGTCAAATACAATTCCTCCCTCCGAGTTTATGACATGAGTGTCAAATACAATTCCTCTGAGCTTAGGACAGGAGTGTCAAATACAATTCCTACCTTCGAGCTTAGGACACGAGTGTCAAATACAATTCCTCCGAGTTTAGGACAGGAGTGTCAAATACAATTCCTCCAGGTTTAGGAAATGAGTTCCAAATACAATTCCTTCGAGCTTAGTACAGGAGTGTCATATACAATTCCTCCCTCCGAGTTTAGGACAGAAGTTCTAACTACAATTCCTCTGAGTTTAGTACAGGAGTGTCAAATACAATTCCTCCAAGCTTAGGACAGGAGTGTCAAATACAATTCCTCCGAGTTTTCAGGAAATTAGTTCCAAATACAATTCCTTCGAGCTTAGGACATGAGTGTCATATACAATTCCTCCCTCCGAGTTTAGGACATGAGTTCCAAATACAATTCCTCCAAGTTTAGGACAGGAGTGTCAAATACAATTCCTCCAAGTTTAGGACATGAGTGTCAAATACAATTCCTCCAAGTTTAGTTCTGGAGTGTCAAATACAATTCCTCCAAGGTTAGGACATGAGTGTCAAATACAATTCCTCCGAGTTTAGTACAGGAGTGTCAAATACAATTCCTCCAAGTTTAGGACATGAGTGTCAAATATAATTCCTCCAAGTTTAGTACAGGGGTGTCAAATACAATTCCTCCAAGGTTAGGACATGAGTGTCAAATACAATTCCTCCGAGTTTAGTACAGGAGTGTCAAATACAATTCCTCCAAGTTTAGGACAGGAGTGTCGAATACAATTCCTCCAAGGTTAGGACAGGAGTGTCAAATACAATTCCTCCCTCTGATTTTAGGACAGGAGTGTCAAATACAATTCCTCCAAGTTTAGGACAGGAGTGTCAAATACAATTCCTCCGAGTTTAGGACATAGTGTCAAATACAATTCCTCCGAGTTTAGTACAGGAGTGTCAAAGACAAATCCTCCAAGTTTAGTACATGAGTGTCAACTACAATTCCCCCCTCCGAGTTTAGTACATAATTGTAAAGCACACTTCCTCTGAGTTTAGGACAGAAGTTCCAAATACAATCTTAAAGGGCAGTACCAATTGACCTTCCCATTCTAGTGAGCCAAATTGGATTATGAATGTCACGAGATTAAACCATGAAAACCTAACATGATGAGAAATTGCATGGTGGCAAAAGCTCACATGATCTATGACAAATCAAAATCAAAACAATTATAAATATAAATGTTGATGAAATTAAGTGGAAATTAATTAAGTCCTTCATCTATAATAATAAGGGATAGCACAATGTGTATTCTTTCTATTTACACATTTCACAACAGGATTATAACCTTGCTATAATTGTCAGTGACTAGTGACAGGTCAGTCGTTTTCTCCAGGTACTCCGGTTTCCTCCACCAATAAAACTGACCGCCATGATATCACTGAAATATTGTAGACAGCAGCATTAAACATCATAACTCCTAACCCTTGCTATAATTGAACTTTGAAAATATGAGCCTTGTGATAACTTGTTTTCTAAAGATTAAAACATGACAATATTTTATAAATTAATTCTTTTATTAGTTCAGATTTCATATAATTATGATATATGTTTAAAATAAACAAAATGAATACAGAATTTATATGCACTTGACATTAACATAACAAATTATAAAAAACAAATAGTTGGTAAATGTATATAGCAACAACAACTGTCAATAAACAATAACAATTGCTGTCACTTGAGATATTTACTGATTACAATGGACTGCCCCAGTGAAGAAGTAGGTGGGTTATCTCCCCTGTCAGGTCATACCACAAACGATAAAATAGGTAATTACAATGGACTGTCTCAGTATAGAAGTTGGATGGGTTATCTCCCTTGTCATGTCATACTATAGACTATAAAATATGTCATTACAATGGACTGCCTTAGTGTAGAAGTAGGTGGGTATTTTTAAGAGAATGATATTATCAAATCAACGCGAGTCAAAATAAATCATGAGGTCACTCAATCAATATCATCATCAGATCACTCAATTAATATATTTTCTAACTCTAACTTCTATCTATCAATAAATCACCTAGAGTTGACATGTTACTAATTACAGTTTGTTAATTGTAAATGTCGTTTTTCATTAATGATGAAATCAACATAAATCTTGTAGAAAATGATATAAAACACTAACTCATTTTAACATGGCTAAGGGGGACAACCTAAATTAAGTTTCACAATTTAAACTGAAACAAAAAATGAAAAGTTATCCTTAGATTTTTGTCAATATGAACCATTCACATGAATTATTTTACTATGCAGGTTGTCAGATGTTGAAATAAATAATTTGTGGATATATCTTTTTAAACCAACCTTATTTAGCTATAGTTTACAAGTGATGATGATATATGCCATTTTACTGAGTATTTAAATTCTTTTATCGGCACATTGGTCTAATATTCAATAAATTTTGAAATTGCAAGGAATATTTTAAAGAAATTTTGTCTTAATCAAACTTCTTAAATAAATGTGCATGGTATAATCATATGTATATAAAGGAGCTGAAAAGGTATTCTACAGATGGTTCTCGAGAAGAAATTATTTTAAAAATTGACTTCATTTTCCACCTCATTTTAATTGTACATGTCTTATTCTCCTCATCACACAGAGCATCACTACATTGTTTGGCTTCACTTGTGTGCACAGTTCACAAATGGATGTGAAAGCTTTTGACAACAGACACCAAAAGCTCGGTTGGTATTACAATTTGTTAAGAACATTCTTCAGAGGCCAAAAAACAATTCCATAAAAAAAGTAGAATATGTCTGACTTGTGTGTAAAAAAATTAAATGAGATATCATTCAAACATCCTTCTTTAAATACAGTACAACTTTACTAATGGAAATAATAACAGTTGTCTCCCTTTAGTTGCCAAAGTAAGGAAAGTGCACTTTACATAGATTTAATAGAAAATAATTAAAGTTTACGTATTTCTAAAACTTGCTTGACTTTTTATTGATATGTTTTACAGATACCCTATTCAAAATATAATTTCACATAATGACATCATCAGTTCCATACTATAAGTCACAGTTGATATACAAGGGAAATAACTGCATTTTTTAACTCGGCAAGATAAAGGAAGACTCCATTATCAGAGGCATAGGTGTTGGGGATTAAAGGGAGACTATTCTACTTTATAACTCAGCATCAGATTCTTTGGTAACGAGAGATAAAGAGAGACTATTTAACTCTAACCAGTATCAGAGGCTTAGATGGGAAGGATTAAAGGGAGACTATTCTCCTCTTTCACAGTATCAGAGACTTTTTAACCCACAATCAGAAGCTTAGATTGTGAGGAATAAAGAATGACTATGAGACTCAAGATGGAATGCATAAGTGAGACAATTCCACTCTTTGCCCAGCAACAAAGGCAATGGTGCTGTTGGATAAAGAGACGATTTACTCTTTAACCCACCATCAGGGCTTATAGAGACGAGACTTAGATTGTGATGGGAATAGCGAGACAATTTACTCTTTGACCCAACATCAGAGGCTTCGGTCATGTAGGATAAATGAAAGTTTTTTACTCTTTGAACCAGTTTCAAAGGCTTAGGTGTTGTGGGATAAAGGGGGATTATTTACTCTTTGACCCAGCATCAGAGGCTCAGGTGCAGTGAGATAAAGGGGGATTATTTACTCTTTGACCCAGCATCAGAGGCTCAGGTGCAGTGAGATAAAGGGGGATTATTTACTCTTTGACCCAGCATAAGAGGCTCAGAAGTTGTGGGATAAAGGGGGATTATTTACTCTTTGACCCAGCATCAGAGGCTCAGGTGCAGTGAGATAAAGGGGGATTATTTACTCTTTGACCCAGCATCAGAGGCTCAGGTGCAGTGAGATAAAGGGGGATTATTTACTCTTTGACCCAGCATAAGAGGCTCAGGTGTTGTGGGATAAAGGGGGATTATTTACTCTTTGACCCAGCATCAGAGGCTCAGGTGCAGTGAGATAAAGGGGGATTATTTACTCTTTGACCAAGCATAAGAGGCTCAGGTGTTGTGGGATAGAGGGATTATTTACTCTTTGACCCAGCATCAGAGGCTCAGGTGTTGTTGGATAAAGGAGGATTATTTATTCTTTGACCCAGCATCAGAGGCTCAGGTGCAGCGGGATAAAGGGGGATTATTTACTGTTTGACTCAGCATCAGAGGCTCAGGTGTTATGGGATAAAGGGGTATTATTTACTCTTTGACCCAGCATCACAGGCTCAGGTGTTGTGGGATAAAGGGAGATTATTTACCTTTTGACCCAGCACCAGAGGCTCAAGTGTTGTTGGATAAAGGGGGATTATTTACTCTTTGACCCAGCATCAGAGGCTCAGATGTTGTGGGATAAAGGGGGATTATTTACTCTTTGACCCAGCATCACAGGCTTAGATGTTGTGGGATAAAGGGGGATAATTTACTCTTTGACCCAGCATCAGAGGCTCAGGTGTTGTGGGATAAAGGGGGATTATTTACTCTTTGACCCAGCATCAGAGGCTCAGGTGTTGTGGGATAAAGTGGGATTATTTACTCCTTGACCCAGCATCAGAGGCTCAGGTGTTGTGGTATAAAGGGGTATTATTTACTCTCTGACCCAGCATCAGAGGCTCAGGTGTTGTGGGATAAAGGGGGAGTATTTACTCTTTGACCCAGCATCAGAGGCTCAGGTGTTGTGGGATAAAGGGGGATTATTTACTCTTTGACCCAGCATCAGAGGCTCAGGTGCAGCCGGATAAAGGGGGATTATTTACTCTTTGTCCCAGCATCAGAGGCTCAGGTGTTGTGGGATAAAGGGGATTATTTACTCTTTGACCCAGCACCAGAGGCTCAGGTGTTGTGGGATAAAGGGGTATTATTTACTCTTTGACCAAGCATCACAGGCTCAGGTGTAGTGGGATAAATGGGGGATTATTTACTCTTTGACCTAGCATCACAGGCTCAGGTGTTGTGGGATAAAGGGGGATTATTTACTCTTTGACCCAGCACCAGAGGCTCAGATGCAGTGGGATAAAGTGAAATTATTTACTCTTTGACCTAGCATCAGAGGCTCAGGTGCAGTGAGTGGGATAAAGGGGGGTTATTTACTCTTTGACCCAGCATCACAGGTTGAGGTGTTGTGGAATAAAGGGCAGTTATTTATTCTTTGACCCAGCATCATAGGCTCAGATGCAGAGGGATAAAGGGAAATTATTTACTCTTTGACCTAGCATCAGAGGCTCAGGTGCAGTGAGTGGGATCAAGGGGAATTATTTACTATTTGACCCAGCATCAGAGGCTCAGGTGTTGTAGGATAAAGGGGGATTATTTACTCTTTGACCCAGCATCATAGGTTCAGATGCAGTGGGATAAAGGGAAATTATTTACTCTTTGACCTAGCATCAGAGGCTCAGGTGCAGTCAGTGGGAAAAAGGGGAATTATTTACTCTTTGACCCAGCATCAGAGGCTCAGGTATTGGGGGATAAAGGGGATTACTTACTCTTTGACTCAGCATCAGAGGCTCGGGTGTTATTGGATAAAGGGGGATTATTTACTCTTTGACCCAGCATCACAGGCTTAGGTGTTGTGGGATAAAGGGGGATTATTTACTCTTTGACCCAGCATCACAGGTTCAGGTGTTGTGGGATAAAGGGGGATTATTCACTCTGACCCAGCATCAGAGGCTCAGGTGTTGTGGGATAAAGGGGGATTATTTACTCTTTGACCCATCATCACAGGCTCAGGTGTTGTGGGATAAAGGGAAATTATTTACTCTTTGACCTAGCATCAGAGGCTCGGGTACAGTGAGTGGGATAAAGGGGGATTCTTTACTCTTTGATCCAGCATCGGAGGCTCAGGTGTTGTGGGATAAAGGGAAATTATTTACTCTTTGACCTAGCATCAGAGGCACAGGTGCAGTGAGTGGGATAAAGGGTGATTATTTACTCTTTGACTCAGCATCAGAGGCTCAGGTGCAGCGAGTGGGATAAAGGGGGATTATTTACTCTTTGACTCAGCATCAGAGGCTCAGGTGTTGTGCGATAAAGGGGGATTATTTACTCTTTGACCCAGCATCACAGGCTCAGGTGTTGTGGGATAAAGGGGGATTATTTACTTTTTGACCCAGCATCAGAGGCTCAGGTGTTGTGGGATAAAGGGGGATTATTTACTCTTTGATCCAGCATCACAGGCTCAGGTGTTGTGGGATAAAGGGAAATTATTTACTTTTTGACCTAGCATCAGAGGCTCAGGTGCAGTGAGTGGGATAAAGGGGGGTTATTTATTCTTTGATCCAGCATCACAGGCTCAGGTGTTGTGGGATAAAGGGGGATTATTTACTCTTTGATCCAGCATCACAGGCTCAGGTGTTGTGGGATAAAGGGGGATTATTTACTCTTTGACCTAGCATCAGAGGCTCAAGTGTTGTGGGATAAAGGGGGATTATTTACTCTTTGATCCAGCATCACAGGCTCAGGTGTTGTGGGATAAAGGGAAATTATTTACCCTTTGACCTAGCATCAGAGGCTCAGGTGCAGTGAGTGGGATAAAGGGGGATTATTTACTCTTTGACCCAGCATCAGAGGCTCAGGTGCAGTGAGTGGGATAAAGGGCAATTATTTACTCTTTGACCCAGCATCAGAGGCTCAGGTGCAGTGGGATAAAGGGGTATTATTTACTCTTTGACCCAGCATCAGTGGCTTAAGTGAAAGGAGTGGGATAAAGGGAGACTATTTTACTATCTCACAGACCTTATTGTGTCCTGTTCTTGTGGTTTTGAGGTTTAGATACAAATTTCAATAAAAACTCAGGAAAAAACTATGTTCACTAAATCAAATTGAGTATATATTGCAAAAAAAGGAGGCACTATGAACATGTTGCATTCTTGATGGGCTGTATTACATGGATGTTTTAAGATGCATGTTTTAACATATTGTCATCTGTAAATTTTGTAATCTGTAATTCCAAAAATGTATTTACAGGATTCAATTGATGTAAGTTTTAGACAATGACAGGAGAATTGCTTTCTTGGTGTATAATGGACAATTCTGTCAATCATTTACATTTTATACAATGATGTACACTACAGCAGGAATGTGTCTTCTATTGTGTAGTTAGTAAGAAGTAGTTCTTGCCACAAAAACTTATGATAACTTAACTATAACTAAAATTTTAGTAACGATGTGATAATGTTGTAAATTGAGTAACTTTCATTGCAAAAAGACCAAAATAACACCAAAGAAATTTAGAATGTGATTTTACTTTAATTATTTGTGTTTACCAATTACCTATATTGTAGTGTAAGGATGTGCACAAATGTAGAATCTTTGTCTGGAGCAAATTAATAGGTTCTTGTGGTCATATAAAAATTGTGGGAAAGTAAATGCCATTTCCTACAAAGTTTTAACGTTTACATATCGATAATTTCAACGTTTCATTAGACATTCAAGCGATCCAATAGAGGACAGCCTCACAAGCAGATACACAATACAAGACAACCTCACATCCAGCTACCCAATAGAATAAAGCCTCACATGGAGTGACACAATAGAGGACAGCCCCACATGCAGCTACGCAATACATGGCAGCCTCACATGGAGTGACCCAACAAAAGAGAGCATCATGTGACGCGACCCAACAGAAGATGGCCCCACATACAGCTACCTACCAGAAGTCTGCCTCACATAAAGATGTCCCCTACGTGTTGCCTCACATGGAAAATCTCCATCTACAGAAGAACTAAATATCTACCCTATGTTAATGTAACAGTATTTAGATGTCAACACAAAACATTATACATGTACACAAAACAAATAAAACAAACTTCAACTAACATTAATAACTATCAATACAACTTTTATAATCTGACAAGTTATACTAACAGTTATACAATTACCACTCACGACAATCTAGATGTGCTACAATTACCACTCACGAAAATCTAGATGTGCTACAATTACCACTCAAGTAAATCTAGCTGTGCTACAATTAACACTCAGGTAAATCTAGATGTGCTACAATTACCACTCAAGAAAATCTAGCTGTGCTACAATTACCACTCAAGTAAATCTAGATGTGCCACAATTACCATCCTAGTAAATCTAGATGTGCCACAATTACCACTCAAGTAAATCTACATGAGCCACAATTACCATCCTAGTAAATCTAGATGTGCCACAATTACCACTCAAGTAAATCTACATGAGCCACAATTACCATCCTAGTAAATCTAGATGTGCCACACTTACCACTCAAGTAAATCTAGATGCGCTACATCTGCCACTCAAGTAAATCTATATGTGCCACAATTACCACTCAGGTATATCTAGATGCACCACAATTACCACCCTAGTAAATCTAGATATGCCACAACTACCACTCAAATAAATCTAGATGTGCCACACTAACCACATAAGTACATCTAGATGTGCTACAATTACCACTCAAGTAAATCTAGATGTGCCACAATTACCACTCAAGTAAATCTAGCTGTGCCACAATTACCACTCAAGTAAATCTAGATGTGCTACAATTACCACTCAAGTAAATCTAGATGTGCCACAATTACCACTCAAGTAAATTGTGCCACAATTACCACTCAAGTAAATCTAGATGTGCTACAATTACCACTCAAGTAAATCTAGATGTGCTACAATTACCACTCAAGAAAATCTAGATGTGCCACAATTACCACTCAGGTAAATCTAGATGTGCCACAATTACCACTCAAGTAAATCTAGATGTGCCACAATTACCACTCAAGTAAATCTAGATGTGCCACAATTACCACTCGTAAATCTAGATGTGCTACAATTAGCACTCAAGTAAATCCAGATGTGCCACGATTACCACTCAAGTAAATCTAAATGTGCCACAATTACCACTCCAGTAAATCTAAATGTGCCACAATTACCACTCAAGTAAATCTAGATGTGCCACAATTCAGCATTATTTGCTTGCTTACATAATTTAACTATATATCACTATATGACTAATTTAACCATGTACACCAACAGATGCTCATACCTTGAGTATGTGCTATAATTTAATGAGTTTCACTTACTACTGTACCTTAAGCATATTAAAACCTTACTTTCATTTACTACTGTACTTTAAGCATAATAAAACCTTACTTTCACTTACTACTGCACTTTAAGAATATTAAGACCTTACTTTCACGTACTACTGTACTTAGCATATTAAAACATTACTTTCATTTACTACTGTACTTTAAGCATGATAAAACCTTACTTTCACTAATAGCACTTTAAGAATATTAAAACCTTACTTTCACTTATCACTGTACTTTAAGCATATTAAAACCTTACTTTCATTTACTACTGTACAAGCATATTAAAACTCTACTTTCACTTACTACTGTACTTTAAGCATATTAAAACCTTACTTTCACTTACTACTGTACATTAAGTATATTAAAACCTTACTTTCACGTACTACTGTACATTAAGTATATTAAAACCTTACTTTCACTTACTACTGTACACGTACTACTGTACATTAAGTATATTAAAACCTTACTTTCACTTACTACTGTAAATTAAGTATATTAAAACCTTACTTTCACTTACTACTGTACATTAAGTATATTAAAACCTTACTTTCACTTACTACTGTACATTAAGTATATTAAAACCTTACTTTCACTTACTACTGTACTTTAAGCATATTAAAACTCTACTTTCACTTACTACTGTTTTTTAAGCATATTAAAACTCTACTTTCACTTACTACTGTTCTTTACGTATATTAAAACTCTACTTTCACTTACTACTGTTTTTAAGCATATTAAAACCTTACTTTCACTTACTACTGTACTTTAAGTATATTAAAACCTTACTTTCACTTACTACTGTTCTTTACGTATATTAAAACCTTACTTTCACTTACTACTGTACTTTAAGCATATTAAAACTCTACTTTCACTTATCATTGTTTTTTAAGCATATTAAAACTCTACTTTCACTTACTACTGTTTTTAAGTATATTAAAACCTTACTTTCACTTACTACTGTTCTTTACGTATATTAAAACCTTACTTTCACTTACTACTGTTCTTTACGTATATTAAAACTCTACTTTCACTTACTACTGTTTTTAAGCATATTAAAACCTTACTTTCACTTACTACTGTACTTTAAGCATATTAAAACTCTACTTTCACTGACTACTGTTTTTTAAGCATATTAAAACCTTACTTTCACTTACTACTGTACATTAAGCATATTAAAACCTTACTTCCACTTACTACTGTATTTTAAGCATATTAAAACCTTACTTTCACTTACTACTGTTCTTTACGTATATTAAAACCTTACTTTCACTTACTACTGTACTTTAAGCATATTAAAACCTTATTTTCACTTACTACTGTACTTTAAGCATATTAAAACCTTACTTTCACTTACTACTGTACTTTAAGCATATTAAAACTCTACTTTCACTTACTACTGTGTTTTAAGCATATTAAAACCTTACTTTCATTTACTACTGTACTTTAAGCATATTAAAACCTTACTTTCACTTACTACTGTACTTTAAGCATATTAAAACCTTACTTTCACTTACTACTGTACTTTAAGCATATTAAAACCTTATTTCCACTGACTACCGTTCTTTAAGCATATTAAAACCTTACTTTCATTTTACTACTGTTCTTTAAGCATATTAAAACCTTACATTCACTTACTACTGTACATTAAGCATATTAAAACCTTACTTTCACTTACTACTGTACTTTAAGTATATTAAAACCTTATTTTCACTGACTACCGTTCTTTAAGCATATTAAAACCTTACTTTCACTTACTACTGTATTTTAAGCATATTAAAACCTTATTTTCACTCACTACCGTTCTTTAAGCATATTAAAACCTTACTTTCACTTACTACTGTTTTTAAGCATATTAAAACCTTACTTTCACTTACTACTGTTCTGTAAGCATATTAAAACCTTATTTTCACTTACTACTGTACTTTAAGTATATTAAAACCTTACTTTCATTGACTACCGTTCTTTAAGCATATCAAAACCTTATTTTCACTGACTACCGTTCTTTAAGCATATTAAGACATTACTTTAACTTACTACTGTTCTGTAAGCATATTAAAACCTTATTTTCACTTACTACTGTACTTTAAGTATATTAAAACCTTACTTTCATTGACTACCGTTCTTTAAGCATATCAAAACCTTATTTTCACTGACTACCGTTCTTTAAGCATATTAAGACATTACTTTAACTTACTACTGTTCTTTAAGCATATTAAAACCTTACTTTCACTTACTACTGCACTTTACGTATATTAAAACCTTACTTTCACTTACTACTGTACTTTAAGCATATTAAAACCTTATTTTCACTTACTACTGTACTTTAAGCATATTAAAACCTTACTTTCACTTACTACTGTACTTTAAGCATATTAAAACCTTATTTTCACTTTCTACTGCACTTTACGTATATTAAAACCTTACTTTCACTTACTACTGTACTTTAAGCATATTAAAACCTTATTTTCACTTACTACTGTACTTTAAGCATATTAAAACCTTACTTTCACTTACTACTGTATTTTAAGCATATTAAAACCTTACTTTCACTTACTACTGTACTTTAAGCATATTAAAACCTTACTTTCACTTACTACTGTATTTTAAGCATATTAAAACCTTACTTTCACTTACTACTGTACTTTAAGCACTACTGTACTTTAAGCATATTAAAACCTTATTTTCACTTACTACTGTACTTTAAGCATATTAAAACCTTACTTTCACTTACTACTGTATTTTAAGCATATTAAAACCTTACTTTCACTTACTACTGTACTTTAAGCATATTAAAACCTTACTTTCACTTACTACTGTTCTTTACGTATATTAAAACCTTACTTTCACTTACTACTGTACTTACTTTAAGCATATTAAAATCTTACTTTCACTTACCACTGTACTTTAAGCATATTAAAACCTTATTTTCACTTACTACTATACTTTAAGCATATTAAAACCTTACTTTCACTTACCACTGTTCTTTAAGCATATTAAAACCTTATTTTAACTTACTACTGTACTTTAAGCATATTAAGACATTACTTTCACTTACTACTGTACTTTAAGCATATTAAAACCTTATTTTCATTGACTACTGTTCTTTAAGCATATTAAAACCTTACTTTCACTTACTACTGTTCTTTACACATATTAAAACCTTACTTTCACTTACTACTGTACGTTAAGCATATTAAAACCTTATCTTTACTTACTACTGTACTTTAAGCATATTAAAATCTTACTTTCACTTACTACTGTACTTTAAGCATATTCAAACTTTATTTTCACTTACTACTGTTCTTTACGTATATTAAAACCTTACTTTCACTTACTACTGTACTTTAAGCATATTAAGACCTTACTTTCACTTACTACTGTACTTTAAGCATATTAAAACCTTACTTTCACTTACTACTGTACTTTAAGTTTATAAAAACCTTACTTTCACTTACTACTGTTCTTTAAGCATATTAAAACCTTACTTTCACTTACTACTGTACCTTAAGCATATTAAGACCTTACTTTCACTTACTACTGTACTTTAAGCATATTAAGACCTTACTTTCACTTACTACTGTACTTTAAAGCATATTAATCATTTACTTTCACTTACTACTGTACTTTAAAGCATATTAAGACCTTACTTTCACTTACTACTGTACTTTAAAGCATATTAATCATTTACTTTCACTTACTACTGTACTTTAAAGCATATTAATCATTTACTTTATTACAAGTTCAGACAATGTACATGAAAAGCTTGAATATACATGTATAACACACAAGACAAAATAACTAAATTTGACTATATGTATCCTGGCCATACATGTACTTTATATTTTAAGACTATTTAATTACTCATACTAAAGCCTTATAAATTATTTTATCTTCTATTTTTATAATGTAGGTTACCTACAGTTGAATCTCGTTATCTTGAAGTTCACGGGACTGGTGCCAAATTTCGAGTTATCCGAAAATCAACATAATGGAAGTAAGGGATTAAGTAAGACAGGCAACTAACTCTGTCAGGTAAGCAAACTATTGTCGGTCATTTAAATAATATCGATCATCATTTGTAGGTATTGTGTAAGTATTTTTAACACATGCTTAAGTATTGATTTTTTTATTTTTCTGTCAAAAAAAATAAATAAATAATTTTTCATTTTTGTAATGGAGAAAGGACAAAGAACAGTAATATTTTTAGTTTCTCCATGACAACCATTTTATTAACTACTTGTATTTAGTACTGGGTTCATTATTATACTTTTTGATGATTACATTTTTCTTTAATGAATTATAAGAGACACCCCCCAAAGTCCTATTAAAATAAAATAAGAATTCATCAAAATGGTTGAGGAAGCTATGAGGCATGTATTGTTTACACTATACTCTGTGTCACTCAGCTTCATGTCAGCTGAAACTTTTGTAAATGGTAATCATTTATATTCAACAATGACACATCCTTCATTTGAATCATTTTAATGTATGAGGTTGAAACTGTCATCATCGAAGATTTAACATGGACTTTTCTGCCATTGGCTATACTGGAAGTGTTACCTGGGAGCATTCAGGTTGATGTGCTCGAAATTCTTCATGTAGGTAGGTAAAATGAAGGTGAAACATTGGCAGACAACATAAGACAACCTTGTCATACTTAACTCAGATATGCCTAAACATAACTTAAGTAGAAAGTTGTTATTAATGTAGAGATAACATTAATTAAGGAAGGTAAAGAACTTGGGAGTGGGACTCAGTCCTATTGTAAACAAAAACAAAAATGTCACACATAATATTAAATCTCTGTAATTGGTAAAAACTGGTGGTGCCAATTTTTATAACAGTATATTTATGACATATTAAAGAAGTGTTGTTGATATGGCTACTGTTGCCATTCTTCTCTACAACTTATATCCAACATTTCTGTAATGTAATAATCACAGACCTAAAATCACAAAAAAATTTACAAGTAAATATTTGATTATTTTCCAAGTAAACTTACAAAAACATGATACAAAATGGAAATTTTAATAGCACAACTCTATGTTTTTACAAATGTTCTACAAATAGAATCATATTTCACATCATAAAAAAATAACAGTTACACACTTTGTTTACTCCAGTACTGCATGTAACCCTAAAACTGTTGAACCCACTGCACATGGTAGATCTAATAAGCACCCTAAATAATATTAGTTTTAATAAAGTTTTAGGCCACACAAAATTGATTTGCATTCAATTTGATATTTGAAGGAGGCAGTGAGCATCTTTTTTTCAAATATATTTTTTTGAATAAGCAAGGTGCCACAAAATGATGTGGGATTTAAATTAAGGCATTTCTTTCCACAAAATGCTGAAAAATTGTTATTAATCAAAATGATATTTTGTCTTAAAATCCATGAAACTACAAATTAATTTGGTGTGGCCTTATTCTACACTTTCTATAAGAATTTTTTCATAAATTGCTTAATATACCAACATGCTAGCTGATGGAACTTGAATTGTATGTCGACGCGGTGGTCGACCTGAACATATCAACAGAACAATGCTACAACAGAATTGTATGTCGTGGTGGTGGTCGACCTGAACATATCAACAGAACAATGTTACAACAGAATTGTATGTCGTGGTGGTGGTCGACCTGAACATATCAACAGAACAATGCTACAACAGAATTGTATGTCGTGGTGATGGTCGACCTAAACATATCAAGAAGTTGACCTCATGTTTAATACATTAATATCAGTGGTTTAAATGTGACAAAACAATATCATTTGAATTTCTTGCTTTAGACACTGTCAAATGTCACCACTGGCAAGAATATGAAGTTTACTTGCATGTACACAAAAGTTCTATCACTCAGTTACTTTTCATGTGACTGATATCTATATTTATCTACACAGAGAGTCAGACAATACACACATAAAACCTACACAATTACTTACCAACAGTCATTATCATAATTATCAAAGATGAAAAAACTTACGTCCAAACTAAGATAGCATAAAATGAGATTCATTACTTTTGAGAATTTTTTTTTACCTAAACAGTTTATTTTATTATCATGAATGATGAACACATTTTTTTTTTAGACAAAACAAAAATGTTCCTTGCTTTATACAAAGGTATAAACAGATCTTTTGTATATTCCAAATTTAATTATAAAATTATATGCTTTTATACAATTTTCATACAAGCTATTTCCCTTTTTACTGGCCAAATGCTACATGTTTCTTGCAAGAACAATAGAAGACAAAAGAATTTGAGTACCGGTATAATTTTTTATAATTTGTAGATAATTTTTTAAATGTTACATATTGTACATATTTATGGGGAAAATATGTTATTTTCATTGAAATCTGGAAAAGAAGACAACCTTTTGTCTTCAAGGGAGGAAAGAAGACAACCTTTTGTCTTCAAGGGAGGAAAGAAGATAACCTTTTGTCTTCAAGGGAGGAAAGAAGATAACCTTTTGTCTTCAAGGGAGGAAAGAAGATAACCTTTTGTCTTCAAGGGAGGAAAGAAGACAACCTTTTGTCTTCAAGGGAGGAAAGAAGACAACCTTTTGTCTTCAAGGGAGGAAAGAAGACAACCTTTTGTCTTCAAGGGAGGAAAGAAGACAACCTTTTGTCTTCAAGGGAGGAAAGAAGACAACTTTTTGTCTTCAAGGGAGGAAAGAAGATAACCTTTTGTCTTCAAGGGAGGAAAGAAGACAACCTTTTGTCTTCAAGGGAGGAAAGAAGATAACCTTTTGTCTGCAAGGGAGGAAAGAAGATAACCTTTTGTCTTCAAGGAAGGAAAGAAGATAACCTTTTGTCTTCAAGGGAGGAAAGAAGATAACCTTTTGTCTTCAAGGGAGGAAAGAAGACAACCTTTTGTCTTCAAGGGAGGAAAGAAGACAACCTTTTGTCTTCAAGGGAGGAAAGAAGATAACCTTTTGTCTTCAAGGGAGGAAAGAAGATAACCTTTTGTCTTCAAGGGAGGAAAGAAGATAACCTTTTGTCTTCAAGGGAGGAAAGAAGACAACTTTTTGTCTTCAAGGGAGGAAAGAAGACAACCTTTTGTCTTCAAGGGAGGAAAGAAGATAACCTTTTGTCTTCAAGGGAGGAAAGAAGACAACCTTTTGTCTTCAAGGGAGGAAAGAAGACAACCTTTTGTCTTCAAGGGAGGAAAGAAGATAACCTTTTGTCTTCAAGGGAGGAAAGAAGATAACCTTTTGTCTGCAAGGGAGGAAAGAAGACAACCTTTTGTCTTCAAGGGAGGAAAGAAGACAATCTTTTGTCTTCAAGGGAGGAAAGAAGACAACCTTTTGTCTTCAATGGAGGAAAGAAGATAACCTTTTGTCTTCAATGGAGGAAAGAAGACAACCTTTTGTCTTCAAGGGAGGAAAGAAGATAAACTTTTGTCTTCAAGGGAGGAAAGAAGACAACCTTTTGTCTTCAAGGGAGGAAAGAAGACAACTTTTTGTCTTCAAGGGATGAAAGAAGACAACCTTTTGTCTTCAATGGAGGAAAGAAGATAACCTTTTGTCTTCAAGGGAGGAAAGAAGATAACCTTTTGTCTTCAAGGGAGGAAAGAAGACAACCTTTTGTCTTCAAGGGAGGAAAGAAGACAACCTTTTGTCTTCAAGGGAGGAAAGAAGACAACCTTTTGTCTTCAAGGGAGGAAAGAAGATAACATTTTGTCTTCAAGGGAGGAAAGAAGACAACCTTTTGTCTTCAATGGAGGAAAGAAGATAACCTTTTGTCTTCAAGGGAGGAAAGAAGATAACCTTTTGTCTTCAAGGGAGGAAAGAAGACAACCTTTTGTCTTCAAGGGAGGAAAGAAGACAACCTTTTGTCTTCAAGGGAGGAAAGAAGACAACCTTTTGTCTTCAAGGGAGGAAAGAAGATAACCTTTTGTCTTCAAGGGAGGAAAGAATATAACCTTTTGTCTTCAAGGGAGGAAAGAAGATAACCTTTTGTCTTCAAGGGAGGAAAGAAGATAACCTTTTGTCTTCAAGGGAGTAAAGAAGATAACCTTTTGTCTTCAAGGGTAATATCTCCTATAAAAATGTGTAAAACAGATAATTTTAGAATAAAGTCTGAAATGTGCAAATGGTCTATTTACCTATAGAACATAAAATAACCACAATATACCATGAGCATAAAAACATTCAATTTCATACATAAAAGGTGTCTGTTGAACCAATCAAATACAGACTATATGGTTATCAAATAGTTTGGCAGTCAATACATTTTTTTTTACATGTCTAATCCATTGTTTGTGATACATGTTAAGCAATTGCAACATAATATATAAAATTTTACAAGAATAATAAATAATAAAAATAATATATAAAATATGATAATGGTAATTATTTAACACTACACGTGTTTCTTCATACAAAAAAGAAGGACATTTGTCACACTTTCCAACATTTTACCAAATCTAAATTAATTTGAGATATTTGGTCTGAATCAATCACAAGTTTAAAATTCAGGATCATTTAACCCCAAAAGAATGTTTTCCGCACCACTAAATAACAAAGACACTAATTTATATAGCAAAGTATGATTAGTAGGTTTGTAGATACCTGGTGTTTTCAATCCATTTTTTTCCCCATTATTTATTTTTACTTTTGGTGATGGTAGTTGGGAGGAGAGAAAAAATCATTTAGCAATTATCAAATTTTCTTCTTAAACTGTAATATTTATATGAGCAAGTTAGTTATAAATCTTATCAATAAAAATGGCCTCCAGGTGAAAGTGACAGAAATAAATACAATTATGTTTTTATACCCTCAGTAGGGGATAAAGATTCTTCAGAGACTTCAAACACAGAATCTTCAGCCACAGATCTACGTTTTCCATATCGCATGAGCTCAGTCTCAACGTCATGACTGGGACTTGTTTTCTCAATACTACCGATAGAAAACCTTACACGACTTCCTCTTCTTGACTGGCCTTCACCCCTAGGAGGACTGTCACTTCTGGTTCGTGCTTTCATATACTCATGATATTGATTTCTTGACCTTGACCTTCGTGTGGGTAGTGGGAAAGGATCCAGAAGGTCATCTGACATTGATTCAAGTTCTCTAGATTCACTAGTAGAAGTTGTAGCTGTACTTGTTGTGTGAGGATAAGCACTAGAAGTAGAAATTGTAGATTCAGAAATTGTGTACCTAGTTTTGTCATGATGTTCTTCTGGAGCAGCAGAGCAAACGTCTAAGCTAGGCCAATGAAATTGTCCAAAGTTTCCAAGTGGACCAAAAGCACATAAGACAGACAAGAAAAATATGGTGGAATAGGTCCAGCTGACTGATATAATCAGCATAAGAAATATTCCAAATTTTTTGTAGATTAAGACTGTGGCAGGCATCATGAGTAAACCTGCTAGGAATGTTGTTAGTGCTGCCATGGTTATAACACTTCCCAAACTATGAATACAATTTATGATTCTATTCTCACGGTCTATATCTGGAGATAAACGATAAATAACGGCATAATGGAGGGTATAATCTACTGACATGCCTAAAGCTACGGTTATTATCACAGCTTCTAAAATATTCAATTCCCAATTCAAGAGCACCAGTGTTCCTATGGTTACAAACATTACACACGCAACACTAATTAATGCAAAAATACTGATGAAAAGATTTAATGTAGTAAGAAAAATCACAGCGGCAACAACACCGAGAGAAATACCCATGGTAACAGGCGTTTCTTCTGAAAGACTTCTTTGGAGATCAAACATAGCTAAGTTGCTAACGAACCAGCCATTTTTCATTTCGGGAGGTGCTGATAAAAGTTCCTGAGTAAACCAGCTATTGACTTTTGTATAAAAATCTTTGGTCTTTGTATAAGAAAATGAAAAATGTTCATTGCTCATATACTCCACGATGAAAATATTGATTTTGTTCTCATAGTACTTAACTCCTGGAGAACTTTGACTATATTGAACACCGGGAGTATTCATGACCATTGGAATGTATTTGTACAAACAATATGAAATTTCTTCTGATTTTGGATATGTATTGTTACAACATGGAAAATCTTCAATGAACAAACAAGGCTTATGTAAATAATCTCGAAATTTATCAAAAAAACAATTAGTGAGCTGAAATCCAGGTGTATGCTGATAAAAATCAGTATGCTTTAGTTTATCACAAAATTGTAATAACCATGTTTGAGCACTTGGAGTAATGGCATTGAACGTTTTATCAAATTCCAAACTGCCATGACTAGATGGGTTAAGATAGTCTCCTTTGTCTGTGGCAAAGACACCCCATATAAATGTTAACGGCAGTAACGTCAATTCTTCAACATCTTTTGATTTTTCGAACCAAAAATTATTTCTGATTTGGAATTCATATTTTTCAATTAAATGATCTGATGAAAAAACTTGAAATTTGTCGGAGGTTGGTAATTTGAGCTTTGGATGGAAAAATATCACAACCACACCTCCAATTCCTAAAGCACCCAACACAAATATCCATATAAATCGAAATTTCACAATAACAAATGGTAATAGTTTCTCGAAAAATATCCTTGACCAATCAGATATACAGTGATAAACTTTGTATGGTATTTTGCATAAGCAGTAACACACATTTTTACTGGATGAAAAATCTGGATTGTACCAGCTTTCACAATTACACCATTTATCATTAATGATGAGAGTGGCAGGAATTAATATGATCATGATTATAAAATTACATAGTACGGTTGTACCGGCATAGATGCTGAAACATTTAATTGCGGTAATTGAGCTAGCACCATTTGAATAAAGAGCAGCGGATGTTGTCAAACTTGTCACAAACATTGATAATGTGGCATGATGAAGTGTGTCAGACACAATTTTTTCCATAGTTCCATTATTTCGTTCCGATTTGGACATATGCCAAATTTTACAATATAAAAAAACATCATCAGCACCAATAGCAATTACAATAACAGCAGTTATGAGATTCATGTACGGAAAAAACGTGATTTCAAAAATAAGCTTGTTGAGAAAGTACGCCATAACCAGGGAAGATCCAATAACCACAAAGGTCATTATGGTAACAAATATTGAGGATGTGTATATCCACACGGTAGTAAATATAACACAGATAGCACCAATGATCCATATCGTATCTTGATAGAGGTAATCACTAAATAATGTATATTTGATTCCAAAATCAATCCCTGCTATTTTGATATTTTGATTGGTTGACTGGGTCCATGACTCAATGTGTTTGTATAAATCTACAGTACTAACACTGGAAGATACGGGTAAAAATGTTATGGCATAGCGTAGAAATGGTGGAGTCCATTCATTGGCACTTTCTGGTATAAAATTGATGTCGGTAATGTGATGCAGAATATCAAATATGGCATTTAATCGTACACACTGCTGAGGAATGTCCTTACATCGAGAATATACTCTTCCCCTGCGAGTCACAGCTTCACAATCATGTTCCAGTGTATAATTAAAATAATATGTTGAGCATTTATGAAGAGTATCGTATACATTTTTCACATCGTTCTCAGTTATAAGTGAGCAATTAGATTTATGTGACAAGTTGGAAATGTAGTTGCCAAGTGACCAGCTAGGACAACATTCATTACTACTTTTCGTCAAACAAATTTCGGAAAAAGAGGAATGCGTTCGGATAATTTGGTCTTCTATACGACACATCTGTCGTATATTTTCAGCAGTAAATAAATTTGAATCATCCTCTGTTGTGAAGGCTATGTGGGCAAACTGGCTGAATTCTTTACCTGGAAAATAAAATAATGAAATTACAGGAAAAATTAGAGAATAAAACTCAAATACAATAATCTGAACTGATATCTTTGTTTGAAAAAGGATAAGCAAATTCATCATATCTTAAATAGGACTACAAAACAATGCTGTTTTATACAGGACGAAGTCCTTTTAATGGTAGGCTGTCCGATTTTTCCTTTCTATATTGATAGCCAAATATATGTTCACCGGAAGTTTAAAAAAATAGATCAATTGATATTTAGAAATGCAAAAGAAATATATTTCAATGAAAAATTCCCAATTCTTTAATTATTTACTGTATGCAAAATCGAAATAAACTTGAAATAAAATTCTAATAAAAATATCATAGACAGAAATCATAGGTACTTTTGCTCATGAATATTCGTTAGCCAAATCACGTCATATATGACGTTAGCAAATAAACGTTGAACCAAATTCGGAAGACGCTGATCAATGAACGCTGATGAAAACTTGTATCTATTTTTGTTAATTTTATTTTATTACAGTTTTGATCACATAAATAACTTCATAAATATTTGCGATCGTATCAAAATTAATTGTCATCATAGTTTCATTAGGAATCTGATGATGTGTGTAAAAGATAGAACATATATTTAATGCACTGCCCCCCCCCCTCCTTTTTCACGATCTAAATCAATATTAAACTGATGTGTCTATCATTTATATTAAACTGTAAATGAATAACTATACACATCAATAAGAATGATTCTTTTGATGCTGAAGAACTTTATATATCAGCAGTATTGTTACCAATTGTATTATAGTTACTTGTTCTGTTGTTTTGTCGAAATAAAAAAATACCCTTGTGGAGCCTTTTTTTAATTGTTTATTTACATTTACAATGGAATGCGGTACTTACTCAAATAATGCTATGCCTAGCAGAAGCAGTTTTATGAAATAGTAGATTTTTTGCGTGAACCCTATTGAATCTCTACTAGAAAGGTAAAACAACTTGTGAAACCCTCTTTTAAATTATCGTGGGAACCTTTAATTTTTCAGCAAATATTTATCGAAGAAAGATTCATCAACAATGTTACCGGAACTGACCAAATTTGTCCCGGCAACTAGAATGGGGATTGTAAGAAAGGTGCTTTTAGGTCTTAAAATCCATGCAGGATGCATTTTTTCACTTCTTCTCAATGCTTTTGAATGGCGCTTATGCTTCAAAATTTGAAACTGGGTGGGAACCTTGAGTTTTCATGTTACAGCTGTAATATTTTGAGATATTGTTCAAACCGGTGCATAGTTTGATTTTATATCCTGGAAAATTGTCCAGCCCATGCTAACAGAAAGTTTCCCGTTCAACTAGGTATTAAAATCTAAATTCTCTTTGAGCCGCCATTTTGAATATGCAAATGAGCAAATCACCTATAATTTCTGGCTATGTCTCTTTCTACGAAACTCTCGACGGAAGAGCGGCGTAGGTAAAATGAACGGAACAGTCATAACAAATCGGCTACAAAATTCATTCAAAATAAAAGATAATAACGTGTACAGATCATCGTATTATTGAAATTTTAGGACTTCGTCCTTCAAACAGGTTGCCTGTCTCATATTAACAGATCTTTACAGCCTTTTTTTCATTCAAAAAATTTCAAATTATAGACTAAAATTATGACACGTCCTTTCCTTTGTAATCACTCTATATAGGAATATTTTAATATTATTCTATTTTTTACAATATATGTCCAATTCAATAAACCATACTTTTCTGTGATCTATAAATTTATTTATACAATAATATTGTGTTGTCCATGTTTTATGCCTTCTAACCTTGGGACATATTTCGGCATATAACATGGACAACACAATATTATTGCTATTATTACTTTGAATGTCTTTGGTGATTTTATATTCTGAATGTCTTTGGTGATTTAAAAAAATGAAATTTGTCTAAAATGTATTGATAGTATAAAGATTGGAAAATCATATTCATTTAAATTCAAGAAATATTTAATTTCAACAATAACAATGAACTGTCAAATATTTAATTCCCAAACCTGGAACTGGCCATTGTTTTGACAGACGACAGCATCAATGTTAAAGAAAAACGTATAATACATTGTAAATTGTACACTGTTAAAAGCGCTCAGGTGATCCTGTTTAGACACCGCCTATTTAAATGACGTAGCATTGTTCTAAGCTCCGCCCATCAGCATAGTAATGACTCCAACAATAGTACTATGCGAGTGCATAGTACAACGACGCTATTTATTCTTTGTAAAATTATGTTTCGATAATATCATGTCAATTATAATGAAAGTTTCTTACGTGAAGAATAATAATGGTAAATATTACACATTAAACAGCTTGATTGAAAAAATTAGTATTCTTTATCAAGTTTTAAGGCATGTTAAGTATGTAGAAAACTTAATAGTAAAGACACGATGACATGTATTGTACAATTATGTTAAGACATGAAATCTGATTTTTGCCACAGATAGTATACAATTTTCATCTGTATTGAATTTAGTTATAATGCCTAGAGAATTGCTATATCATCATATTTCCATGTTTTATATTTTTTTCTTTTTAAAAATCTAAAATAATGTTTCTCAAAACATACTATGAATAATAAATCTTCTGATTGCAATAGTTTAATTCTGTATTTATTTAAAGAGGGTTTTGACAGTCAGCACCTACAAGTGGTTTGCCTCAAAAGTTGATGGACATAATACTTCAAAGTTGGTTAAATAACACATATACAAAATTGTTAACTCCACACTTATTTTTATATGTCATGCATTACTTCAAAATATTACTGACTTCTAAACAATAATATTGGGTTTTAATTACAGTAGCCCCCTCCCTCCTCTCCCTTGTCTTGCAAAGCTAAAGACCATGAAGTTGGATATTGGTGCTTCCTAGGCTGAGCACACAGCAATTAGGGGTAAGAGAGTATGATATAGCTGAAAACTTGCTCTTTTGGCATAAAACATCCAATTACTCACTAACTCACTCGCTCCAATACAAACTTAAGAATGTCTGTTTCTTAACTGACTTTGGTAATTTGTGCTTTTCTAACATGTGTACATTAATGGAGAATGAAATGCTGACTCATCAAGACCATCTGGTCTCAATCCTGCTTTTGATGAGATTTTGTATTGTCTGAGCCTTTTGTTCTTTAGCTTTGACTTTTGTAATTTAACTGTTATTCTGTTTGAATCCAGATCTTCCCTTGATTCGATCTCTAGGGTACTCTAAGTTTGTCTTTCATTTCATTTTATATGCGCCAGGCTGCCAGCAGTCCTTTCATTTCATTGTATATAAGCCAGGCTGCCAGCAGTCCTTTCATTTCATTTTATATGTGCCAGGCTGCCAGCAGTCCATATGTGCCAGGCTGTCAGCAGTCCATATGTGCCAGGCTGCCAGCAGTCTATATGTGCCAGACTGCCAGCAGTCCTTTCATTTCATTTTATATGTGCCAGGCTGCCAGCAGTTCTTTCATTTCATTTTATATGTGCCAGGCTGCCAACAGTCCTTTCATTTCATTGTATATGTGCCAGGCTACCAGCAGTCCTTTCATTTCATTTTATATGTGCCAGGCTGCCAGCAGTCCTTTCATTTCATTTTATATGTGCCAGGCTGACAGCAGTCCTTTCATTTCATTTTATATGTGCCAGGCTGCCAGCAGTCCTTTCATTTCATTTTATATGTGCCAGGCTGCCAGCAGTCCTTTCATTTCATTTTATATGTGCCAGGCTGCCAGCAGTCCTTCATTTCATTTTATATGTGCCAGGCTGCCAGCAGTCCTTTCATTTCATTGTATATGTGCCAGGCTGCCAGCAGTCCATATGTGCCAGACTGCCAGCAGTCCTTTCATTTCATTTTATATTTGCCAGGCTGCCAGCAGTCCTTTCATTTCATTTTATATGTGCCAGGCTGCCAGCAGTCCTTTCATTTCATTGTATATGTGCCAGGCTGCCAGCAGTTCTTTCATTTCATTTTATATGTGCCAGGCTGCCAGCAGTCCTTTCATTTCATTTTATATGTGTCAGGCTGCCAGCAGTCCTTTCATTTCATTTTATATGTGCCAGGCTGCCAGCAGTCCCCTAAAATAAGATGGATATCAGTATGATAGATGAGATGTCCCCAAGGATTATGGGTATACTACATCAATCATTATCACCTCTTTCATACCATTGGTAGATGCCATTAAAAATGTCTATCATGGTGAATAAGCCACACCTACATACTCTGACTTTGTTTACAAACATCACTGAGCAGAAGATGAAGAAGTTGTCAAATGACAAAAATCTGCAGTCTCGCAGTAAAGGGGAGGAAGCTTTGTTTTGATGTATGGTAGAGGTTAGTATCTGAGTGTAGTGATACAGAACTAGTTATGTTCTCTGTGTCAGAGAGTGAAGGTGTCCATGTGAGCTAACTAGAGGCTCCCAGGACCCTGTAATCGCTCACCTGGTTTTCAATTTGATATCTAAAGTTGATAGAAAATGGGAGTGTTACACATAATTTTGAAAGTGGGCCACCCAAAGATAATTTCAACTCAAATTTCTGAGCAAAAGATTTTGATGTGATTTTTATCTCATAATATTCCTAAACGGAATAAACTGGCTGAAAAAATTTCACAGAAAAACCCAGAATATATGTTAAACTACTCATTGCCATATAGCTGCAGTTAAAATTTGAGTTCATTTTGATTTGTAATAAAGTGGAAATTGACAACTGAAGAAATTTCTATTTTTAGTAACAAGAGACATTTTGAATGGAGGACAGGGCTGTCGGACACAATATTGAAAGGGGACCACCCCAGCCAAATTTGCTTTAATTTGGTTCAGCGGTTTCAGTGGAGAAGATTTAAATGTGATCTTTTATCAAAATATGTCTAATTTGTATAATCAGTATAAATCGGTTGAAAGAAAAATTTCACAGAAAACCCCCAGAATATATGCTAATCTACTCATTGTCATGTAGCTGCAGTTAAAATTTGAGCTCATTTTGATTGATAATAAAGCAGCAATGGACAATTGAAGAAATTTCTATTTTCAGTAACAGCAGCCATCTTGAATGGAGCGTGGAGCTGTCGGACACAATTTTGAAATGGGACTACCCAAGAACTATCCCTGCCAGGCTTGGTTTAATTTGGTTCAGCGGTTTCAGAGGAAAAGATTTAAATGTGATCTTTTATCAAAATATGCCAAATTTGCATAATCGGTATAAATCGGCTGAAAGAAAAATTTCACAGAAAAACGCGAAATAAATGTTAAACTACTCCTTACCATGTAGCTGCAGTTAAAATTTGAGCTCATTTTGACTTATGCTAAAACAGCAATGGACAATTGAAGAAATTTCTATTTTTAGTAACAGCAGCCATCTTGAATGGAGGGCAGGGCTGTCGGACACAATTTTGAAAGGGACCCACCCAGGGACCATGCCAGGTTTAGTTTAATTTGGTTCAGCGGTTTTCAGAGGAGAAGATTTAAATGTGATCGTTTATCAAAATATGCCAAATTTGCATAATCGGTATAAATCGACTGAAAGAAAAATTTCACAGAAAAACGTGAAATATATGTTAAACTACTCCTTACCATGTAGCTGCAGTTAAAATTTGAGCTCATTTTGATTTATGCTAAAGCAGCAATGGACAATTGAAGAAATTTCTATTTTTAGTAACAGCAGCCATCTTGAATGGAGGGCAGGGCTGTTGGACACAATTTTGAAAGGGACCCACCCAGGGACCATCCCTGCCAGGTTTGGTTTAATTTGGTTCAGCGGTTTCAGAGGAGAAGATTTAAATGTGATCTTTTATCAAATTATGCCTAATTTGCATAATCGGTATATATCGGCTGAAAGAAAAATTTCACAGAAAAACCCGGAATATATGTTAAACTACTCCTTGCCATGTAGCTGCAGTTAAAATTTGAGCTCATTTTGACTTATACTAAAGCAGCAATGAACAAATAAAATTTCATCCCCCCTTTTTTCTATTTTTAGCTTGGCGACCATCTTGGTTGGAAGTCGGAATCACCGGACACAATTTTGGAAGGGGGCCATCAAAGTTTGAATCAAATTGGCCCAGTGGCTTCAGAGGAATTGATTAAAATGTGCAAAGTTAACGGACAGACGACGGACGCTCAGTGGTGACAATAGCTCACCTGACCCTTTTTGGGTCAGGTGAGCTAAAAACTATTTTGACGTATATGGTAGAGGTTAGTATCTGAGTGTAGTGATACAGAACTGGCTAAAAACTTACTGGTAAATTTACAAAAGTAGTCATTATTATTGGTACTTCGTTTTATAAATATTCCTGTTTGATTCTGGTCATAGGATGTAGCATCACTGTCATCAATGTTCTTAACAAGGGAATGGAAGTTGGACGGCAGTAATGAAAGCTTGTTCCCTTTGTTTTCGTAGATGTTTCCAAGTGTCACCAGTCTCTGTCCAATATATGTTCCTCTTGGTTCAAAACCCTATAATAAATATATAAATATCAGAAAAATATTTGAACACATTAAATGATGTTAGTAGCATATATTTTTCAGATTAGCATTATTATTGGTACCGTAAAAGAGTTAATGGGTGAAAAACAGTCTATTTGCAGCATATTTTATCAAGGTGCTTAAAATTTTGGCATTTTCCATTTCTTCAAACCCTGAAACTATTTCATAAGTTTGAAGAAATAAAATAGCAGAAAGAATACAATTGATGTTTTAACCTCCATGCTGATCTCATTTCTTTTAAATATAAAAGTTCCATCAAAAATCTATCAAATTTTTAAATAATTAGGTTATCATGTCATAAATCATAACACGTTCCTGACAGATTTCTTATGGATTTAACTATTTCTATTTGTTTTTGTTGTTTTTTTTCATTGATTATCAGTCATTCAAAATAAAGTTTTATTTCTTAGCTGTTTCCTGACTAAGACATTCTTCGTGTGATAATGAATCTCAAATTTCTCTTACAGGACAATAATGTCCTAACTGAAGATATACAGAACTACTGATATTTCTCCTTAATAGAACATATACACAACCACTGATATTTCTCAGCTCAAGATAGTTAATATTTCAAAAAGCCATGTTAAAATTAACAATCAGAATATGAGAAAATATTCAAAAGAAACAATTAGATAATATTATAGTTACAGCCAATCAGAAACAAAAATTGTCAAAGGCAGTCATGTGTTTTGACAAATCAAGATTATACAAGGAATCATTGCGAAGGACCTCACAAACACATTTTGGACTGAGTTACAAACCATTGGGACTTGTAATGGGGGCCTTTAGGAGATGAAAATTTAAAGTTTCAGACATTCAGAAACACATTTCTCATGGCGATCAGGTATTGTTACCAGATCAAAGACCAATAAGTCATAGAGGACCTCACACCCACTATTAGTACCAGATCAAAGACCAATAAGTCATAGAGGACCTCACACCTACTATTAGTACCAGATCAAAGACCAATAAGTCATAGAGGACCTCACATCTACTATTAGTACCAGATCAAAGACCAATAAGTCATAGAGGACCTCACACCTACTATTAGTACCAGATCAAAGACCAATAAGTCATAGAGGACCTCACACCCACTATTAGTACCAGATCAAAGACCAATAAGACATAGAGGACCTCACACCCACTATTAGTACCAGATCAAAGACCAATAAGTCATAGAGGACCTCACACCCACTATTAGTACCAGATAAAAGACCAATAAGTCATAGAGGACCTCACACCTGCTATTAGTACCAGATCAAAGACCAATAAGTCATAGAGGACCTCACACCCACTATTAGTACCAGATCAAAGACCAATAAGTCATAGAGGACCTCACACCCACTATTAGTACCAGATCAAAGACCAATAAGTCATAGAGGACCTCACACCCACTATTAGTACCAGATCAAAGACCAATAAGTCATAGAGGACCTCACACCCACTATTAGTACCAGATAAAAGACCAATAAGTCATAGAGGACCTCACACCCGCTATTAGTACCAGATCAAAGACCAATAAATCATAGAGGACCTCACACCCACTATTAGTACCAGATCAAATACCAATAAGTCATAGAGGACCTCACACCCACTATTAGTACCAGATCAAAGACCAATAAGTCATAGAGGACCTCACACCCACTATTAGTACCAGATCAAAGACCAATAAGTCATAGAGGACCTCACACCCACTATTAGTACCAGATCAAAGACCAATAAGTCATAGAGGACCTCACATCTTCTATTAGTACCAGATCAAAGACCAATAAGTCATAGAGGACCTCACACCTACTATTAGTACCAGATCAAAGACCAATAAGTCATAGAGGACCTCACACCCACTATTAGTACCAGATAAAAGACCAATAAGTCATAGAGGACCTCACACCCACTATTAGTACCAGATCAAAGACCAATAAGTCATAGAGGACCTCACACCCACTATTAGTACCAGATCAAAGACCAATAAGTCATAGAGGACCTCACACCTACTATTAGTACCAGATCAAAAACCAATAAGTCATAGAGGACCTCACACCTACTATTAGTACCAGATCAAAGACCAATAAGTCATAGAGGACCTCACATCTACTATTAGTACCAGATCAAAGACCAAAAAGTCATAGAGGACCTCACACCCACTATTAGTACCAGATCAAAGACCAATAAGTCATAGAGGACCTCACACCTACTATTAGTACCAGATCAAAGACCAATAAGTCATAGAGGACCTCACACCCACTATTAGTACCAGATCAAAGACCAATAAGTCATAGAGGACCTCACACCCACTATTAGTACCAGATCAAAGACCAATAAGTCATAGAGGACCTCACACCTACTATTAGTACCAGATCAAAGACCAATAAGTCATAGAGGACCTCACACCTACTATTAGTACCAGATCAAAGACCAATAAGTCATAGAGGACCTCACACCCACTATTAGTACCAGATCAAAAACCAATAAGTCATAGAGGACCTCACACCTACTATTAGTACCAGATCAAAGACCAATACGTCATAGAGGACCTCACACCCACTATTAGTACCAGATCAAAGACCAATAAGTCATAGAGGACCTCACACCCACTATTAGTACCAGATCAAAGACCAATAAGTCATAGAGGACCTCACACTCACTATTAGTACCAGATCAAAGACCAATAAGTCATAGAGGACCTCACACCTACTATTAGTACCAGATCAAAGACCAATAAGTCATAGAGAACCTCACACCTACTATTAATACCAGATCAAAGACCAATAAGTCATAGAGGACCTCACACCCACTATTAGTACCAGATCAAAGACCAATAAGTCATAGAGGACCTCACACCTACTATTAATACCAGATCAAAGACCAATAAGTCATAGAGGACCTCACACCCACTATTAGTACCAGATCAAAGACCAATAAGTCATAGAGGACATCACACCCACAATTAGTACCAGATCAAAGACCAATAAGTCATAGAGGACCTCACACCCACTATTAGTACCAGATCAAAGACCAATAAGTCATAGAGGACCTCACATCTACTATTAGTACCAGATCAAAGACCAATAAGTCATAGAGGACCTCACATCTACTATTAGTACCAGATCAAAGACCAATAAGTCATAGAGGACCTCACACCTACTATTAGTACCAGATCAAAGACCAATAAGTCATAGAGGACCTCACACCTACTATTAGTACCAGAACAAAGACCAATAAGTCATAGAGGACCTCACACCCACTATTAGTACCAGATAAAAGACCAATAAGTCACAGAGGACCTCACACCTACTATTAGTACCAGATCAAAGACCAATAAGTCATAGAGGACCTCACACCCACTATTAGTACCAGAACAAAGACCAATAAGTCATAGAGGACCTCACACCTACTATTAGTACCAGATCAAAGACCAATAAGTCATAGAGGACCTCACACCCACTATTAGTACCAGATCAAAGACCAATCAGTCATAGAGGACCTCACACCCACTATTAGTACCAGATCAAAGACCAATAAGTCAGAGGACCTCACATCTACTATTAGTACCAGATCAAAGACCAATAAGTCAGAGGACCTCACATCTACTATTAGTACCAGATCAAAGACCAATAAGTCATAGAGGACCTCACACCTACTAGTAGTACCAGATCAAAGACCAATAAGTAATAGAAGACCTCACACCTACTATTAGTACCAGATCAAAGACCAATAAGTCATAGAGGACCTCACATCTACTATTAGTACCAGATCAAAGACCAATAAGTCAGAGGACATCACATCTACTATTAGTACCAGATCAAAGACCAATAAGTCATAGAGGACCTCACACCCACTATTAGTACCAGATCAAAGACCAATAAGTCATAGAAGACCTCACACCTACTATTAGTACCAGATAAAAGACCAATAAGTCATAGAGGACCTCACACCTACTATTAGTACCAGATCAAAGACCACTAAGTCATAGAGGACCTCACACCCACTATTAGTACCAGATCAAAGACCAATAAGTCATAGAGGACCTCACATCTACTATTAGTACCAGATCAAAGACCAATAAGTCATAGAGGACATCACACCCACTATTAGTACCAGATAAAAGACCAATAAGTCATAGAGGACCTCACATCTACTATTAGTACCAGATCAAAGACCAATAAGTCATAGAGGACCTCACACCTACTATTAGTACCAGATCAAAGACCAATAAGTCATAGAGGACATCACACCTACTATTAGTACCAGATAAAAGACCAATAAGTCATAGAGGACCTCACACCTACTATTAGTACCAGATCAAAGACCACTAAGTCATAGAGGACCTCACACCCACTATTAGTACCAAATCAAAGACCAATAAGTCATAGAGGACCTCACACCCACTATTAGTACCAGATCAAAGACCAATAAGTCATAGAGGACATCACACCCACTATTAGTACCAGATCAAAGACCAATATGTCATAGAGGACCTCACACCCACTATTAGTACCAGATCAAAGACCAATAAGTCATAGAGGACCTCACACCTACTATTAGTACCAGATCAAAGACCAATACATCATAGAGGACCTCACACCAACTATTAGTACCAGATCAAAGACCAATAAGTCATAGAGGACCTCACACCCACTATTAGTACCAGATCAAAGACCAATAAGTCATAGAGGACCTCACATCTACTATTAGTACCAGATCAAAGACCAATAAGTCATAGAGGACCTCACACCCACTATTAGTACCAGATCAAAGACCAATAAGTCATAGAGGACCTCACACCTATTATTAGTACCAGATCAAAGACCAATAAGTCATAGAGGACCTCACACCTAGTATTAGTACCAGATCAAAGACCAATAAGTCATAGAAGACCTCACACCTATTATTAGTACCAGATCAAAGACCAATAAGTCATAGAGGACCTCACACTCACTATTAGTACCAGATCAAAGACCAATAAGTCATAGAGGACCTCACACCTACTATTAGTACCAGACCAAAGATCAATAAGTCATAGAGGACATCACACCCGCTATTAGTACCAGATCAAAGACCAATAAGTCATAGAGGACCTCACATCTACTATTAGTACCAGATCAAAGACCAATAAGTCATAGAGGACCTCACACCCACTATTAGTACCAGATCAAAGACCAATAAGTCATAGAGGACCTCACACCTATTATTAGTACCAGATCAAAGACCAATAAGTCATAGAGGACCTCACACCTATTATTAGTACCAGATCAAAGACCAATAAGTCATAGAAGACCTCACACCTATTATTAGTACCAGATCAAAGACCAATAAGTCATAGAAGACCTCACACCTATTATTAGTACCAGATCAAAGACCAATAAGTCATAGAGGACCTCACACCCACTATTAGTACCAGATCAAAGACCAATAAGTCATAGAGGACCTCACACCTACTATTAGTACCAGACCAAAGATCAATAAGTCATAGAGGACATCACACCCACTATTAGTACCAGATCAAAGACCAATAAGTCATAGAGGACCTCACACCCACTATTAGTACCAGATCAAAGACCAATAAGTCATAGAGGACCTCACACCTACTATTAGTACCAGATCAAAGACCAATAAGTCATAGAGGACCTCACACCTATTATTAGTACCAGATCAAAGACCAATAAGTCATAGAGGACCTCACATCTACTATTAGTACCAGATCAAAGACCAATAAGTCATAGAGGACCTCACACCTACTATTAATACCAGATCAAAGACCAATAAGTCATAGAGGACCTCACACCCACTATTAGTACCAGATCAAAGACCAATAAGTCATAGAGGACCTCACACCTACTATTAGTACCAGATCAAAGACCAATAAGTCATAGAGGACCTCACACCCACTATTAGTACCAGATCAAAGACCAATAAGCCATAGAGGACCTCACACCCACTATTAGTACCAGATCAAAGACCAATAAGTCATAGAGGACCTCACACCCACTATTAGTACCAGATCAAAGACCAATAAGTCATAGAGGACCTCACATCTACTATTAGTACCAGATCAAAGACCAATAAGTCATAGAGGACCTCACACCTACTATTAGTACCAGATCAAAGATCAATAAGTCATAGAGGACCTCACACCCACTATTAGTACCAGATCAAAGACCAATAAGTCATAGAGGACCTCACACCTACTATTAGTACCAGATCAAAGACCAATAAGTCATAGAGAACCTCACACCCACTATTAGTACCAGATCAAAGACCAATAAGTCATAGAGGACCTCACACCCACTATTAGTACCAGATAAAAGACCAATAAGTCACAGAGGACCTCACACCTACTATTAGTACCAGATCAAAGACCAATAAGTCATAGAGGACCTCACACCCACTATTAGTACCAGAACAAAGACCAATAAGTCATAGAGGACCTCACACCTACTATTAGTACCAGATCAAAGACCAATAAGTCATAGAGGACCTCACACCCACTATTAGTACCAGATCAAAGACCAATCAGTCATAGAGGACCTCACACCCACTATTAGTACCAGATCAAAGACCAATAAGTCAGAGGACCTCACATCTACTATTAGTACCAGATCAAAGACCAATAAGTCATAGAGGACCTCACATCTACTATTAGTACCAGATCAAAGACCAATAAGTCATAGAGGACCTCACACCTACTATTAGTACCAGATCAAAGACCAATAAGTCATAGAAGACCTCACACCTACTATTAGTACCAGATCAAAGACCAATAAGTCATAGAGGACCTCACATCTACTATTAGTACCAGATCAAAGACCAATAAGTCAGAGGACATCACATCTACTATTAGTACCAGATCAAAGACCAATAAGTCATAGAGGACCTCACACCCACTATTAGTACCAGATCAAAGACCAATAAGTCATAGAAGACCTGACACCTACTATTAGTACCAGATCAAAGACCAATAAGTCATAGAGGACCTCACACCTACTATTAATACCAGATCAAAGACCAATAAGTCATAGAGGACCTCACACCCACTATTAGTACCAGATCAAAGACCAATAAGTCATAGAGGACCTCACACCTACTATTAGTACCAGATCAAAGACCAATAAGTCATAGAGGACCTCACACCCACTATTAGTACCAGATCAAAGACCAATAAGCCATAGAGGACCTCACACCCACTATTAGTACCAGATCAAAGACCAATAAGTCATAGAGGACCTCACACCCACTATTAGTACCAGATCAAAGACCAATAAGTCATAGAGGACCTCACATCTACTATTAGTACCAGATCAAAGACCAATAAGTCATAGAGGACCTCACACCTACTATTAGTACCAGATCAAAGATCAATAAGTCATAGAGGACCTCACACCCACTATTAGTACCAGATCAAAGACCAATAAGTCATAGAGGACCTCACACCTACTATTAGTACCAGATCAAAGACCAATAAGTCATAGAGGACCTCACACCCACTATTAGTACCAGATCAAAGACCAATAAGTCATAGAGGACCTCACACCCACTATTAGTACCAGATAAAAGACCAATAAGTCACAGAGGACCTCACACCTACTATTAGTACCAGATCAAAGACCAATAAGTCATAGAGGACCTCACACCCACTATTAGTACCAGAACAAAGACCAATAAGTCATAGAGGACCTCACACCTACTATTAGTACCAGATCAAAGACCAATAAGTCATAGAGGACCTCACACCCACTATTAGTACCAGATCAAAGACCAATCAGTCATAGAGGACCTCACACCCACTATTAGTACCAGATCAAAGACCAATAAGTCAGAGGACCTCACATCTACTATTAGTACCAGATCAAAGACCAATAAGTCATAGAGGACCTCACATCTACTATTAGTACCAGATCAAAGACCAATAAGTCATAGAGGACCTCACACCTACTATTAGTACCAGATCAAAGACCAATAAGTCATAGAAGACCTCACACCTACTATTAGTACCAGATCAAAGACCAATAAGTCATAGAGGACCTCACATCTACTATTAGTACCAGATCAAAGACCAATAAGTCAGAGGACATCACATCTACTATTAGTACCAGATCAAAGACCAATAAGTCATAGAGGACCTCACACCCACTATTAGTACCAGATCAAAGACCAATAAGTCATAGAAGACCTCACACCTACTATTAGTACCAGATCAAAGACCAATAAGTCATAGAGGACATCACACCTACTATTAGTACCAGATAAAAGACCAATAAGTCATAGAGGACCTCACACCTACTATTAGTACCAGATCAAAGACCACTAAGTCATAGAGGACCTCACACCCACTATTAGTACCAGATCAAAGACCAATAAGTCATAGAGGACCTCACATCTACTATTAGTACCAGATCAAAGACCAATAAGTCATAGAGGACATCACACCCACTATTAGTACCAGATAAAAGACCAATAAGTCATAGAGGACCTCACATCTACTATTAGTACCAGATCAAAGACCAATAAGTCATAGAGGACCTCACACCTACTATTAGTACCAGATCAAAGACCAATAAGTCATAGAGGACATCACACCTACTATTAGTACCAGATAAAAGACCAATAAGTCATAGAGGACCTCACACCTACTATTAGTACCAGATCAAAGACCACTAAGTCATAGAGGACCTCACACCCACTATTAGTACCAGATCAAAGACCAATAAGTCATAGAGGACCTCACACCCACTATTAGTACCAGATCAAAGACCAATAAGTCATAGAGGACATCACACCCACTATTAGTACCAGATCAAAGACCAATATGTCATAGAGGACCTCACACCTACTATTAGTACCAGATCAAAGACCAATAAGTCATAGAGGACATCACACCCACTATTAGTACCAGATCAAAGACCAATAAGTCATAGAGGACCTCACACCTACTATTAGTACCAGACCAAAGATCAATAAGTCATAGAGAACATCACACCCACTATTAGTACCAGATCAAAGACCAATAAGTCATAGAGGACCTCACATCTACTATTAGTACCAGATCAAAGACCAATAAGTCATAGAGGACCTCACACCTACTATTAATACCAGATCAAAGACCAATAAGTCATAGAGGACCTCACACCCACTATTAGTACCAGATCAAAGACCAATAAGTCATAGAGGACCTCACACCTACTATTAGTACCAGATCAAAGACCAATAAGTCATAGAGGACCTCACACCTACTATTAGTACCAGATCAAAGACCAATAAGTCATAGAGGACCTCACACCCACTATTAGTACCAGATCAAAGACCAATAAGTCATAGAGGACCTCACACCCACTATTAGTACCAGATCAAAGACCAATAAGTCATAGAGGACCTCACACCTACTATTAGTACCAGATCAAAGACCAATAAGTCATAGAGGACCTCACACCTACTATTAGTACCAGATCAAAGACCAATAAGTCATAGAGGACCTCACACCCACTATTAGTACCAGATCAAAGACCAATAAGTCATAGAGGACCTCACACCTACTATTAGTACCAGATCAAAGACCAATAAGTCATAGAGGACCTCACACCTACTATTAGTACCAGATCAAAGACCAATAAGTCATAGAGGACCTCACACCCACTATTAGTACCAGATCAAAGACCAATAAGTCATAGAGGACCTCACACTCACTATTAGTACCATATCAAAGACCAATAAGTCATAGAGGACCTCACACCTACTATTAGTACCAGATCAAAGACCAATAAGTCATAGAGGACCTCACACCTACTATTAGTACCAGATCAAAGACCAATAAGTCATAGAGGACCTCACACCCACTATTAGTACCAGATCAAAAACCAATAAGTCATAGAGGACCTCACACCTACTATTAGTACCAGATCAAAGACCAATACGTCATAGAGGACCTCACACCCACTATTAGTACCAGATCAAAGACCAATAAGTCATAGAGGACCTCACACCCACTATTAGTACCAGATCAAAGACCAATAAGTCATAGAGGACCTCACACTCACTATTAGTACCAGATCAAAGACCAATAAGTCATAGAGGACCTCACACCTACTATTAGTACCAGATCAAAGACCAATAAGTCATAGAGAACCTCACACCTACTATTAATACCAGATCAAAGACCAATAAGTCATAGAGGACCTCACACCCACTATTAGTACCAGATCAAAGACCAATAAGTCATAGAGGACCTCACACCTACTATTAATACCAGATCAAAGACCAATAAGTCATAGAGGACCTCACACCCACTATTAGTACCAGATCAAAGACCAATAAGTCATAGAGGACATCACACCCACTATTAGTACCAGATCAAAGACCAATAAGTCATAGAGGACCTCACACCCACTATTAGTACCAGATCAAAGACCAATAAGTCATAGAGGACCTCACATCTACTATTAGTACCAGATCAAAGACCAATAAGTCATAGAGGACCTCACATCTACTATTAGTACCAGATCAAAGACCAATAAGTCATAGAGGACCTCACACCTACTATTAGTACCAGAACAAAGACCAATAAGTCATAGAGGACCTCACACCCACTATTAGTACCTGATCAAAGACCAATAAGTCATAGAGGACCTCACACCCACTATTAGTACCAGATAAAAGACCAATAAGTCATAGAGGACCTCACACCTACTAGTAGTACCAGATCAAAGACCAATAAGTCATAGAAGACCTCACACCTACTATTAGTACCAGATCAAAGACCAATAAGTCATAGAGGACCTCACATCTACTATTAGTACCAGATCAAAGACCAATAAGTCAGAGGACATCACATCTACTATTAGTACCAGATCAAAGACCAATAAGTCATAGAGGACCTCACACCCACTATTAGTACCAGATCAAAGACCAATAAGTCATAGAAGACCTCACACCTACTATTAGTACCAGATCAAAGACCAATAAGTCATAGAGGACATCACACCTACTATTAGTACCAGATAAAAGACCAATAAGTCATAGAGGACCTCACACCTACTATTAGTACCAGATCAAAGACCACTAAGTCATAGAGGACCTCACACCCACTATTAGTACCAGATCAAAGACCAATAAGTCATAGAGGACCTCACATCTACTATTAGTACCAGATCAAAGACCAATAAGTCATAGAGGACATCACACCCACTATTAGTACCAGATAAAAGACCAATAAGTCATAGAGGACCTCACATCTACTATTAGTACCAGATCAAAGACCAATAAGTCATAGAGGACCTCACACCTACTATTAGTACCAGATCAAAGACCAATAAGTCATAGAGGACATCACACCTACTATTAGTACCAGATAAAAGACCAATAAGTCATAGAGGACCTCACACCTACTATTAGTACCAGATCAAAGACCACTAAGTCATAGAGGACCTCACACCCACTATTAGTACCAAATCAAAGACCAATAAGTCATAGAGGACCTCACACCCACTATTAGTACCAGATCAAAGACCAATAAGTCATAGAGGACATCACACCCACTATTAGTACCAGATCAAAGACCAATATGTCATAGAGGACCTCACACCCACTATTAGTACCAGATCAAAGACCAATAAGTCATAGAGGACCTCACACCTACTATTAGTACCAGATCAAAGACCAATACATCATAGAGGACCTCACACCCACTATTAGTACCAGATCAAAGACCAATAAGTCATAGAGGACCTCACACCCACTATTAGTACCAGATCAAAGACCAATAAGTCATAGAGGACCTCACATCTACTATTAGTACCAGATCAAAGACCAATAAGTCATAGAGGACCTCACACCCACTATTAGTACCAGATCAAAGACCAATAAGTCATAGAGGACCTCACACCTATTATCAGTACCAGATCAAAGACCAATAAGTCATAGAGGACCTCACACCTAGTATTAGTACCAGATCAAAGACCAATAAGTCATAGAAGACCTCACACCTATTATTAGTACCAGATCAAAGACCAATAAGTCATAGAAGACCTCACACCTATTATTAGTACCAGATCAAAGACCAATAAGTCATAGAGGACCTCACACTCACTATTAGTACCAGATCAAAGACCAATAAGTCATAGAGGACCTCACACCTACTATTAGTACCAGACCAAAGATCAATAAGTCATAGAGGACATCACACCCGCTATTAGTACCAGATCAAAGACCAATAAGTCATAGAGGACCTCACATCTACTATTAGTACCAGATCAAAGACCAATAAGTCATAGAGGACCTCATACCCACTATTAGTACCAGATCAAAGACCAATAAGTCATAGAGGACCTCACACCTATTATTAGTACCAGATCAAAGACCAATAAGTCATAGAGGACCTCACACCTATTATTAGTACCAGATCAAAGACCAATAAGTCATAGAAGACCTCACACCTATTATTAGTACCAGATCAAAGACCAATAAGTCATAGAAGACCTCACACCTATTATTAGTACCAGATCAAAGACCAATAAGTCATAGAGGACCTCACACCCACTATTAGTACCAGATCAAAGACCAATAAGTCATAGAGGACCTCACACCTACTATTAGTACCAGACCAAAGATCAATAAGTCATAGAGGACATCACACCCACTATTAGTACCAGATCAAAGACCAATAAGTCATAGAGGACCTCACACCCACTATTAGTACCAGATCAAAGACCAATAAGTCATAGAGGACCTCACACCTACTATTAGTACCAGATCAAAGACCAATAAGTCATAGAGGACCTCACACCTATTATTAGTACCAGATCAAAGACCAATAAGTCATAGAGGACCTCACATCTACTATTAGTACCAGATCAAAGACCAATAAGTCATAGAGGACCTCACACCTACTATTAATACCAGATCAAAGACCAATAAGTCATAGAGGACCTCACACCCACTATTAGTACCAGATCAAAGACCAATAAGTCATAGAGGACCTCACACCTACTATTAGTACCAGATCAAAGACCAATAAGTCATAGAGGACCTCACACCCACTATTAGTACCAGATCAAAGACCAATAAGCCATAGAGGACCTCACACCCACTATTAGTACCAGATCAAAGACCAATAAGTCATAGAGGACCTCACATCTACTATTAGTACCAGATCAAAGACCAATAAGTCATAGAGGACCTCACACCTACTATTAGTACCAGATCAAAGATCAATAAGTCATAGAGGACCTCACACCCACTATTAGTACCAGATCAAAGACCAATAAGTCATAGAGGACCTCACACCTACTATTAGTACCAGATCAAAGACCAATAAGTCATAGAGGACCTCACACCCACTATTAGTACCAGATCAAAGACCAATAAGTCATAGAGGACCTCACACCCACTATTAGTACCAGATAAAAGACCAATAAGTCACAGAGGACCTCACACCTACTATTAGTACCAGATCAAAGACCAATAAGTCATAGAGGACCTCACACCCACTATTAGTACCAGAACAAAGACCAATAAGTCATAGAGGACCTCACACCTACTATTAGTACCAGATCAAAGACCAATAAGTCATAGAGGACCTCACACCCACTATTAGTACCAGATCAAAGACCAATCAGTCATAGAGGACCTCACACCCACTATTAGTACCAGATCAAAGACCAATAAGTCAGAGGACCTCACATCTACTATTAGTACCAGATCAAAGACCAATAAGTCATAGAGGACCTCACATCTACTATTAGTACCAGATCAAAGACCAATAAGTCATAGAGGACCTCACACCTACTATTAGTACCAGATCAAAGACCAATAAGTCATAGAAGACCTCACACCTACTATTAGTACCAGATCAAAGACCAATAAGTCATAGAGGACATCACACCTACTATTAGTACCAGATAAAAGACCAATAAGTCATAGAGGACCTCACACCTACTATTAGTACCAGATCAAAGACCACTAAGTCATAGAGGACCTCACACCCACTATTAGTACCAGATCAAAGACCAATAAGTCATAGAGGACCTCACATCTACTATTAGTACCAGATCAAAGACCAATAAGTCATAGAGGACATCACACCCACTATTAGTACCAGATAAAAGACCAATAAGTCATAGAGGACCTCACATCTACTATTAGTACCAGATCAAAGACCAATAAGTCATAGAGGACCTCACACCTACTATTAGTACCAGATCAAAGACCAATAAGTCATAGAGGACATCACACCTACTATTAGTACCAGATAAAAGACCAATAAGTCATAGAGGACCTCACACCTACTATTAGTACCAGATCAAAGACCACTAAGTCATAGAGGACCTCACACCCACTATTAGTACCAGATCAAAGACCAATAAGTCATAGAGGACCTCACACCCACTATTAGTACCAGATCAAAGACCAATAAGTCATAGAGGACATCACACCCACTATTAGTACCAGATCAAAGACCAATATGTCATAGAGGACCTCACACCCACTATTAGTACCAGATCAAAGACCAATAAGTCATAGAGGACCTCACACCTACTATTAGTACCAGATCAAAGACCAATACATCATAGAGGACCTCACACCCACTATTAGTACCAGATCAAAGACCAATAAGTCATAGAGGACCTCACACCCACTATTAGTACCAGATCAAAGACCAATAAGTCATAGAGGACCTCACATCTACTATTAGTACCAGATCAAAGACCAATAAGGCATAGAGGACCTCACACCCACTATTAGTACCAGATCAAAGACCAATAAGTCATAGAGGACCTCACACCTATTATTAGTACCAGATCAAAGACCAATAAGTCATAGAGGACCTCACACCTAGTATTAGTACCAGATCAAAGACCAATAAGTCATAGAAGACCTCACACCTATTATTAGTACCAGATCAAAGACCAATAAGTCATAGAAGACCTCACACCTATTATTAGTACCAGATCAAAGACCAATAAGTCATAGAGGACCTCACACTCACTATTAGTACCAGATCAAAGACCAATAAGTCATAGAGGACCTCACATCTACTATTAGTACCAGACCAAAGATCAATAAGTCATAGAGGACATCACACCCACTATTAGTACCAGATCAAAGACCAATAAGTCATAGAGGACCTCACATCTACTATTAGTACCAGATCAAAGACCAATAAGTCATAGAGGACCTCACACCCACTATTAGTACCAGATCAAAGACCAATAAGTCATAGAGGACCTCACACCTATTATTAGTACCAGATCAAAGACCAATAAGTCATAGAGGACCTCACACCTATTATTAGTACCAGATCAAAGACCAATAAGTCATAGAAGACCTCACACCTATTATTAGTACCAGATCAAAGACCAATAAGTCATAGAAGACCTCACACCTATTATTAGTACCAGATCAAAGACCAATAAGTCATAGAGGACCTCACACCCACTATTAGTACCAGATCAAAGACCAATAAGTCATAGAGGACCTCACACCTACTATTAGTACCAGACCAAAGATCAATAAGTCATAGAGGACATCACACCCACTATTAGTACCAGATCAAAGACCAATAAGTCATAGAGGACCTCACATCTACTATTAGTACCAGATCAAAGACCAATAAGTCATAGAGGACCTCACACCTACTATTAATACCAGATCAAAGACCAATAAGTCATAGAGGACCTCACACCCACTATTAGTACCAGATCAAAGACCAATAAGTCATAGAGGACCTCACACCTACTATTAGTACCAGATCAAAGACCAATAAGTCATAGAGGACCTCACACCTACTATTAGTACCAGATCAAAGACCAATAAGTCATAGAGGACCTCACACCCACTATTAGTACCAGATCAAAGACCAATAAGTCATAGAGGACCTCACACCCACTATTAGTACCAGATCAAAGACCAATAAGTCATAGAGGACCTCACACCTACTATTAGTACCAGATCAAAGACCAATAAGTCATAGAGGACCTCACACCTACTATTAGTACCAGATCAAAGACCAATAAGTCATAGAGGACCTCACACCCACTATTAGTACCAGATCAAAGACCAATAAGTCATAGAGGACCTCACACCTACTATTAGTACCAGATCAAAGACCAATAAGTCATAGAGGACCTCACACCTACTATTAGTACCAGATCAAAGACCAATAAGTCATAGAGGACCTCACACCCACTATTAGTACCAGATCAAAGACCAATAAGTCATAGAGGACCTCACACCCACTATTAGTACCAGATCAAAGACCAATAAGTCATAGAGGACCTCACACCCACTATTAGTACCAGATCAAAGACCAATAAGTCATAGAGGACCTCACACCTACTATTAGTACCAGATCAAAGACCAATAAGTCATAGAGGACCTCACACCCACTATTAGTACCAGATCAAAGACCAATAAGTCATAGAGGACCTCACACCTACTATTAGTACCAGATCAAAGACCAATAAGTCATAGAGGACCTCACACCTACTATTAGTACCAGATCAAAGACCAATAAGTCATAGAGGACCTCACACCTACTATTAGTACCAGATCAAAGACCAATAAGTCATAGAGGACCTCACACCCACTATTAGTACCAGATCAAAGACCAATAAGTCAAAGAGGACCTCACACCTACTATTAGTACCAACTATTAAATAATTTAGACAATTTCAGATGAGAAGATTTTAAAAAGTTTCAGCAAATCAGAAACAAGGATTACTTGGTGTAGCACATACATGTTTAAATAATGTATTCTTATTCTATATTTAATTTTCTGGTCAAGTTATTTATTCTTACAGTATTTCTGTCAGTTATCTAAAGTAGCTTTACAGAATTTCATCAACAATCTTGGAAACCTTACAGTTGCTATGTAACTTGGAGATCAATGGTACTACATTTATTTAAATCTTGTTTTATTACAGAAATTAGCCTGTAACAGCTCAACTGGACATTTACTTTTAACTTGAATTATTTAACCTATTTCTAATTCAGAATAACAACTAGATAACAAAACTATTTCTAAGAAAATCTAATTTGCATTATCTATCAAAACATCAGAATACATGATCAAAACATTATGAAAAATATAATAAAGGGCTCCCATTTGTTTTGTGGGGGGTTTACGTTTCATTTATGGCATTTGTATTTTTTACGCACACTGCCACTGGTGTCCAACAGGATTTTCATATCAGATGATTTCGTGTCGCTTAACAGTATCAGGATGGGTGTCACATGTGGAGCAGGAACTGCTAACCCTTCCCTGGTTTTTTAGTGGTGTTTGTATTGCTAGATCTTTAGTTTTCTGTGTAATATTTTGTATATCATTGATTGCCCTTTTGTCCTTTTGTTTTGGCCATTGTATTTTCTGTCCTTCTTCAATTCTTCTGATTGCCTCTTTGGTATCTTCAAATTTTCCTACATGAAAGTGCATGTATAAATTTTACAACTCAAAGTCTTTATCCAAACTCTAGGAACAAAATATATTCTTGAGTTGCGGGATCAAAATGTTGCCTAGATCACAAACTGCTGTAATTCTGAGGTTTCATCACATGAAGAGGTCAAACACATGATGGTAGTATCTGGTGGATAATAAAAGATGGTCCATTTACAATGTTTGTAGTGATTGACATGAAGAGGTCAAACACATGATGGTAGTATCTGGTAGATAATAAAAGATGGTCCATTTACAATGCTTGTAGTGATTGACATGAAGAGGTCAAACACATGATGGTAGTGATTGACATGAAGAGGTCAAACACATGATGGTAGTATCTGGTAGATAATAAAAGATGGTCCATTTACAATGCTTGTAGTGATTGACATGAAGAGGTCAAACACATGATGGTAGTATCTGGTAGATAATAAAAGATGGTCCATTTACAATGCTTGTAGTGATTGACATGAAGAGGTCAAACACATGATGGTAGTATCTGGTAGATAATAAAAGATGGTCCATTTACAATGCTTGTAGTGATTGACATGAAGAGGTCAAACACATGATGGTAGTGATTGACATGAAGAGGTCAAACACATGATGGTAGTATCTGGTAGATAATAAAAGATGGTCCATTTACAATGCTTGTAGTGATTGACATGAAGAGGTCAAACACATGATGGTAGTGATTGACATGAAGAGGTCAAACACATGATGGTAGTATCTGGTAGATAATAAAAGATGGTCCATTTACAATGCTTGTAGTGATTGACATGAAGAGGTCAAACACATGATGGTATTATCTGGTAGATAATAAAAGATGGTCCATTTACAATTCTTGTAGTGATTGACATGAAGAGGTCAAACACATGATGGTAGTATCTGGTAGATAATAAAAGATGGTCCATTTACAATGCTTGTAGTGATTGACATGAAGAGGTCAAACATGTGATGGTAGTATCTGGTAGATAATAAAAGATGGTCCATTTACAATGTTTGTAGTGATTGACATGAAGAGGTCAAACACATGATAGTAGTATCTGGTAGATAATAAAAGATGGTCCATTTACAATGCTTGTAGTGATTGACATGAAGAGGTCAAACACATGATGGTAGTATCTGGTAGATAATAAAAGATGGTCCATTTACAATGCTTGTAGTGATTGACATGAAGAGGTCAAACATGTGATGGTAGTATCTGGTAGATAATAAAAGATGGTCCATTTACAATGTTTGTAGTGATTGACATGAAGAGGTCAAACACATGATGGTAGTATCTGGTAGATAATAAAAGATGGTCCATTTACAATGTTTGTAGTGATTGACATGAAGAGGTCAAACACATGATGGTAGTATCTGGTAGATAATAAAAGATGGTCCATTTACAATGCTTGTAGTGATTGACATGAAGAGGTCAAACACATGATGGTAGTATCTGGTAGATAATAAAAGATGGTCAATTTACAACGCTTGTAGTGATTGACATGAAAAGGTCAAACACATGATGGTAGTATCTGGTAGATAATAAAAGATGGTCCATTTACAATGCTTGTAGTGATTGACATGAAGAGGTCAAACACATGATGGTAGTATCTGGTAGATAATAAAAGATGGTCCATTTACAATGCTTGTAGTGATTGACATGAAGAGGTCAAACATGTGATGGTAGTATCTGGTAGATAATAAAAGATGGTCCATTTACAATGTTTGTAGTGATTGACATGAAGAGGTCAAACACATGATAGTAGTATCTGGTAGATAATAAAAGATGGTCCATTTACAATGTTTGTAGTGATTGACATGAAGAGGTCAAACACATGATGGTAGTATCTGGTAGATAATAAAAGATGGTCCATTTACAATGCTTGTAGTGATTGACATGAAGAGGTCAAACACATGATGGTAGTATCTGGTAGATAATAAAAGATGGTCCATTTACAATGCTTGTAGTGATTGACATGAAGAGGTCAAACACATGATGGTAGTATCTGGTAGATAATAAAAGATGGTCCATTTACAATGCTTGTAGTGATTGACATGAAGAGGTCAAACATGTGATGGTAGTATCTGGTAGATAATAAAAGATGGTCCATTTACAATGCTTGTAGTGATTGACATGAAGAGGTCAAACACATGATGGTAGTAACTGGTAGATAATAAAAGATGGTCCATTTACAATGCTTGTAGTGATTGACATGAAGAGGTCAAACACATGATGGTAGTATCTGGTAGATAATAAAAGATGGTCCATTTACAATGCTTGTAGTGATTGACATGAAGAGGTCAAACATGTGATGGTAGTATCTGGTAGATAATAAAAGATGGTCCATTTACAATGCTTGTAGTGATTGACATGAAGAGGTCAAACACATGATGGTAGTAACTGGTAGATAATAAAAGATGGTCCATTTACAATGCTTGTAGTGATTGACATGAAGAGGTCAAACACATGATGGTAGTATCTGGTAGATAATAAAAGATGGTCCATTTACAATGCTTGTAGTGATTGACATGAAGAGGTCAAACATGTGATGGTAGTATCTGGTAGATAATAAAAGATGGTCCATTTACAATGTTTGTAGTGATTGACATGAAGAGGTCAAACACATGATAGTAGTATCTGGTAGATAATAAAAGATGGTCCATTTACAATGTTTGTAGTGATTGACATGAAGAGGTCAAACACATGATGGTAGTATCTGGTAGATAATAAAAGATGGTCCATTTACAATGCTTGTAGTGATTGACATGAAGAGGTCAAACATGTGATGGTAGTATCTGGTAGATAATAAAAGATGGTCCATTTACAATGTTTGTAGTGATTGACATGAAGAGGTCAAACACATGATAGTAGTATCTGGTAGATAATAAAAGATGGTCCATTTACAATGTTTGTAGTGATTGACATGAAGAGGTCAAACATGTGATGGTAGTATCTGGTAGATAATAAAAGATGGTCCATTTACAATGCTTGTAGTGATTGACATGAAGAGGTCAAACACATGATGGTAGTATCTGGTAGATAATAAAAGATGGTCCATTTACAACACTTGTAGTGATTGACATGACGAGGTCAAACACATGATGGTAGTATCTGGTAGATAATAAAATATGGTCCATTTACAATGCTTGTAGTGATTGACATGAAGAGGTCAAACATGTGATGGTAGTATCTGGTAGATAATAAAAGATGGTCCATTTACAATGTTTGTAGTGATTGACATGAAGAGGTCAAACACATGATAGTAGTATCTGGTAGATAATAAAAGATGGTCCATTTACAATGTTTGTAGTGATTGACATGAAGAGGTCAAACACATGATGGTAGTATCTGGTAGATAATAAAAGATGGTCCATTTACAATGCTTGTAGTGATTGACATGAAGAGGTCAAACACATGATGGTAGTATCTGGTAGATAATAAAAGATGGTCCATTTACAATGCTTGTAGTGATTGACATGAAGAGGTCAAACACATGATGGTAGTATCTGGTAGATAATAAAAGATGGTCCATTTACAATGCTTGTAGTGATTGACATGAAGAGGTCAAACATGTGATGGTAGTATCTGGTAGATAATAAAAGATGATCCATTTACAATGCTTGTAGTGATTGACATGAAGAGGTCAAACACATGATGGTAGTATCTGGTAGATAATAAAAGATGGTCCATTTACAATGCTTGTGACATGAAGAGGTCAAACACATGATGGCAGTATCTGGTAGATAATAAAAGATGGTCCATTTACAATGCTTGTAGTGATTGACATGAAGAGGTCAAACATGTGATGGTAGTATCTGGTAGATAATAAAAGATGGTCCATTTACAATGTTTATAGTGATTGACATGAAGAGGTCAAACACATGATAGTAGTATCTGGTAGATAATAAAAGATGGTCCATTTACAATGTTTGTAGTGATTGACATGAAGAGGTCAAACACATGATGGTAGTATCTGGTAGATAATAAAAGATGGTCCATTTACAATGCTTGTAGTGATTGACATGAAGAGGTCAAACATGTGATGGTAGTATCTGGTAGATAATAAAAGATGGTCCATTTACAATGCTTGTAGTGATTGACATGAAGAGGTCAAACACATGATGGTAGTATCTGGTAGATAATAAAAGATGGTCCATTTACAATGCTTGTAGTGATTGACATGAAGAGGTCAAACACATGTTGGTAGTATCTGGTAGATAATAAAAGATGGTCCATTTACAATGCTTGTAGTGATTGACATGAAGAGGTCAAACATGTGATGGTAGTATCTGGTAGATAATAAAAGATAGTCCATTTACAATGCTTGTAGTGATTGACATGAAGAGGTCAAACACATGATGGTAGTATCTGGTAGATAATAAAAGATGGTCCATTTACAATGCTTGTAGTGATTGACATGAAGAGGTCAAACACATGATGGTAGTATCTGGTAGATAATAAAAGATGGTCCATTTACAATGCTTGTAGTGATTGACATGAAGAGGTCAAACATGTGATGGTAGTATCTGGTAGATAATAAAAGATGGTCCATTTACAATGTTTGTAGTGATTGACATGAAGAGGTCAAACATGTGATAGTAGTATCTGGTAGATAATAAAAGATGGTCCATTTACAATGTTTGTAGTGATTGACATGAAGAGGTCAAAGACATGATGGTAGTATCTGGTAGATAATAAAAGATGGTCCATTTACAATGCTTGTAGTGATTGACATGAAGAGGTCAAACATGTGATGGTAGTATCTGGTAGATAATAAAAGATGGTCCATTTACAATGTTTGTAGTGATTGACATGAAGAGGTCAAACACATGATAGTAGTATCTGGTAGATAATAAAAGATGGTCCATTTACAATGTTTGTAGTGATTGACATGAAGAGGTCAAACACATGATGGTAGTATCTGGTAGATAATAAAAGATGGTCCATTTACAATGCTTGTAGTGATTGACATGAAGAGGTCAAACACATGATGGTAGTATCTGGTAGATAATAAAAGATGGTCCATTTACAATGCTTGTAGTGATTGACATGAAGAGGTCAAACATGTGATGGTAGTATCTGGTAGATAATAAAAGATGGTCCATTTACAATGCTTGTAGTGATTGACATGAAGAGGTCAAACACATGATGGTAGTATCTGGTAGATAATAAAAGATGGTCTATTTACAATGCTTGTAGTGATTGACATGAAGAGGTCAAACATGTGATGGTAGTATCTGGTAGATAATAAAAGATGGTCCATTTACAATGCTTGTAGTGATTGACATGAAGAGGTCAAACACATGATGGTAGTATCTGGTAGATAATAAAAGATGGTCCATTTACAATGCTTGTAGTGATTGACATGAAGAGGTCAAACACATGATGGTAGTATCTGGTAGATAATAAAAGATGGTCCATTTACAATGCTTGTAGTGATTGACATGAAGAGGTCAAACACATGATGGTAGTATCTGGTAGATAATAAAAGATGGTCCATTTACAATGTTTGTAGTGATTGACATGAAGAGGTCAAACACGTGATGGTAGTATCTGGTAGATAATAAAAGATGGTCCATTTACAATGCTTGTAGTGATTGACATGAAGAGGTCAAACACATGATGGTAGTATCTGGTAGATAATAAAAGATGGTCCATTTACAATACTTGTAGTGATTGACATTAAGAGGTCAAACACATGATGGTAGTATCTGGTAGATAATAAAAGATGGTCCATTTACAATGCTTGTAGTGATTGACATGAAGAGGTCAAACACGTGATGGTAGTATCTGGTAGATAATAAAAGATGGTCCATTTACAATGTTTGTAGTGATTGACATGAAGAGGTCAAACACATGATAGTAGTATCTGGTAGATAATAAAAGATGGTCCATTTACAATGCTTGTAGTGATTGACATGAAGAGGTCAAACACATGATGGTAGTATCTGGTAGATAATAAAAGATGGTCCATTTACAATGTTTGTAGTGATTGACATGAAGAGGTCAAACACATGATGGTAGTATCTGGTAGATAATAAAAGATGGTCCATTTACAATGCTTGTAGTGATTGACATGAAGAGGTCAAACATGTGATGGTAGTATCTGGTAGATAATAAAAGATGGTCCATTTACAATGCTTGTAGTGATTGACATGAAGAGGTCAAACACATGATGGTAGTATCTGGTAGATAATAAAAGATGGTCCATTTACAATGCTTGTAGTGATTGACATGAAGAGGTCAAACACATGATGGTAGTATCTGGTAGATAATAAAAGATGGTCCATTTACAATGCTTGTAGTGATTGACATGAAGAGGTCAAACATGTGATGGTAGTATCTGGTAGATAATAAAAGATGGTCCATTTACAATGCTTGTAGTGATTGACATGAAGAGGTCAAACACATGATGGTAGTATCTGGTAGATAATAAAAGATGGTCCATTTACAATGCTTATAGTGATTGACATGAAGAGGTCAAACACATGATGGTAGTATCTGGTAGATAATAAAAGATGGTCCATTTACAATGCTTGTAGTGATTGACATGAAGAGGTCAAACATGTGATGGTAGTATCTGGTAGATAATAAAAGATGGTCCATTTACAATGCTTGTAGTGATTGACATGAAGAGGTCAAACATGTGATAGTAGTATCTGGTAGATAATAAAAGATGGTCCATTTACAATGTTTGTAGTGATTGACATGAAGAGGTCAAAGACATGATGGTAGTATCTGGTAGATAATAAAAGATGGTCCATTTACAATGCTTGTAGTGATTGACATGAAGAGGTCAAACATGTGATGGTAGTATCTGGTAGATAATAAAAGATGGTCCATTTACAATGTTTGTAGTGATTGACATGAAGAGGTCAAACACATGATAGTAGTATCTGGTAGATAATAAAAGATGGTCCATTTACAATGTTTGTAGTGATTGACATGAAGAGGTCAAACACATGATGGTAGTATCTGGTAGATAATAAAAGATGGTCCATTTACAATGCTTGTAGTGATTGACATGAAGAGGTCAAACATGTGATGGTAGTATCTGGTAGATAATAAAAGATGGTCCATTTACAATGTTTGTAGTGATTGACATGAAGAGGTCAAACACATGATAGTAGTATCTGGTAGATAATAAAAGATGGTCCATTTACAATGTTTGTAGTGATTGACATGAAGAGGTCAAACACATGATGGTAGTATCTGGTAGATAATAAAAGATGGTCCATTTACAATGCTTGTAGTGATTGACATGAAGAGGTCAAATACATGATGGTAGTATCTGGTAGATAATAAAAGATGGTCCATTTACAATGCTTGTAGTGATTGACATGAAGAGGTCAAACATGTGATGGTAGTATCTGGTAGATAATAAAAGATGGTCCATTTACAATGCTTGTAGTGATTGACATGAAGAGGTCAAACACATGATGGTAGTATCTGGTAGATAATAAAAGATGGTCCATTTACAATGCTTGTAGTGATTGACATGAAGAGGTCAAACATGTGATGGTAGTATCTGGTAGATAATAAAAGATGGTCCATTTACAATGCTTGTAGTGATTGACATGAAGAGGTCAAACACATGATGGTAGTATCTGGTAGATAATAAAAGATGGTCCATTTACAATGCTTGTAGTGATTGACATGAAGAGGTCAAACACATGATGGTAGTATCTGGTAGATAATAAAAGATGGTCCATTTACAATGCTTGTAGTGATTGACATGAAGAGGTCAAACATGTGATGGTAGTATCTGGTAGATAATAAAAGATGGTCCATTTACAATGTTTGTAGTGATTGACATGAAGAGGTCAAACACATGATAGTAGTATCTGGTAGATAATAAAAGATGGTCCATTTACAATGCTTGTAGTGATTGACATGAAGAGGTCAAACACATGATGGTAGTATCTGGTAGATAATAAAAGATGGTCCATTTACAATGTTTGTAGTGATTGACATGAAGAGGTCAAACACGTGATGGTAGTATCTGGTAGATAATAAAAGATGGTCCATTTACAATGCCTGTAGTGATTGACATGAAGAGGTCAAACACATGATGGTAGTATCTGGTAGATAATAAAAGATGGTCCATTTACAATGCTTGTAGTGATTGACATTAAGAGGTCAAACACATGATGGTAGTATCTGGTAGATAATAAAAGATGATCCATTTACAATGCTTGTAGTGATTGACATGAAGAGGTCAAACACGTGATGGTAGTATCTGGTAGATAATAAAAGATGGTCCATTTACAATGTTTGTAGTGATTGACATGAAGAGGTCAAACACATGATAGTAGTATCTGGTAGATAATAAAAGATGGTCCATTTACAATGCTTGTAGTGATTGACATGAAGAGGTCAAACACATGATGGTAGTATCTGGTAGATAATAAAAGATGGTCCATTTACAATGTTTGTAGTGATTGACATGAAGAGGTCAAACACGTGATGGTAGTATCTGGTAGATAATAAAAGATGGTCCATTTACAATGCTTGTAGTGATTGACATGAAGAGGTCAAACACATGATGGTAGTATCTGGTAGATAATAAAAGATGGTCCATTTACAATGCTTGTAGTGATTGACATTAAGAGGTCAAACACATGATGGTAGTATCTGGTAGATAATAAAAGATGGTCCATTTACAATGCTTGTAGTGATTGACATGAAGAGGTCAAACACGTGATGGTAGTATCTGGTAGATAATAAAAGATGGTCCATTTACAATGCTTGTAGTGATTGACATGAAGAGGTCAAACATGTGATGGTAGTATCTGGTAGATAATAAAAGATGGTCCATTTACAATGCTTGTAGTGATTGACATGAAGAGGTCAAACACACGATGGTAGTATCTGGTAGATAATAAAAGATGGTCCATTTACAATGCTTGTAGTGATTGACATGAAGAGGTCAAACACATGATGGTAGTATCTGGTAGATAATAAAAGATGGTCCATTTACAATGCTTGTAGTGATTGACATGAAGAGGTCAAACATGGGTTGGTAGTATCTGGTAGATAATAAAAGATGGTCCATTTACAATGTTTGTAGTGATTGACATGAAGAGGTCAAACACATGATAGTAGTATCTGGTAGATAATAAAAGATGGTCCATTTACAATGCTTGTAGTGATTGACATGAAGAGGTCAAACACATGATGGTAGTATCTGGTAGATAATAAAAGATGGTCCATTTACAATGTTTGTAGTGATTGACATGAAGAGGTCAAACATGTGATGGTAGTATCTGGTAGATAATAAAAGATGGTCCATTTACAATGCTTGTAGTGATTGACATGAAGAGGTCAAACACATGATGGTAGTATCTGGTAGATAATAAAAGATGGTCCATTTACAATGCTTGTAGTGATTGACATTAAGAGGTCAAACACATGATGGTAGTATCTGGTAGATAATAAAAGATGGTCCATCTACAATGTTTGTAGTGATTGACATGAAGAGGTCAAACACGTGATGGTAGTATCTGGTAGATAATAAAAGATGGTCCATTTACAATGTTTGTAGTGATTGACATGAAGAGGTCAAACACATGATGGTAGTATCTGGTAGATAATAAAAGATGGTCCATTTACAATGCTTGTAGTGATTGACATGAAGAGGTCAAACACATGATGGTAGTATCTGGTAGATAATAAAAGATGGTCCATTTACAATGTTTGTAGTGATTGACATGAAGAGGTCAAACACGTGATGGTAGTATCTGGTAGATAATAAAAGATGGTCCATTTACAATGCTTGTAGTGATTGACATGAAGAGGTCAAACACATGATGGTAGTATCTGGTAGATAATAAAAGATGGTCCATTTACAATGCTTGTAGTGATTGACATTAAGAGGTCAAACACATGATGGTAGTATCTGGTAGATAATAAAAGATGGTCCATTTACAATGCTTATAGTGATTGACATGAAGAGGTCAAACACGTGATGGTAGTATCTGGTAGATAATAAAAGATGGTCCATTTACAATGCTTGTAGTGATTGACCCTACTGTCCATGTTTATGGTGTCATTCATTTTTGTGATAGTATGTGGTCTGTTTGAGTGGGAGCAAATCTGTGCAGGTTTTTAATCAATTGTTTATTTATGTATTGAAGCTGGAAATCCAGTTATCAAGGGGGGGGGGAATCCCATTAAAATGTTTGTACCTGTCCAAGCTAGGATATAGACTTCCAATGTCATGTCATGGTTTTGGTTTGTTGTGTTCAGTGAGATAAGGTGAGAGGTGATTGGTTGTTTTGTTGATATTGGTGGCATTGCTGACCATCACTGTTTAAACTTTCTTTTCATAATTGTGAAAACATCTGGGAAAATGTTTGATTGTTTTGATTATTATCTTTTGTTGGGTGGAATTGGCATGTGGACAAGAATCTGCATTTTGACATAGAATGTGAACAATATTATATAGATCATACAAGATACCTATCATACCAGTACAATTCTATTACATGTATTTAAGAAATCACTGAACAGCCTTCACAGACTTGACAGTAATAATAAATATAGTATCCTGAGGGCCTCTGGTGTATTATCCAAATTTAATTTTTACATAAGTACCACATGTATAGTATGAAGATTGGTAAAGAAGAAAAATTAACAGAAGCTAATTGTTAATGGATGACATTGTGATACCATTTATATATGACAAGAAAAATGTGCAGTTTAAAATTAAAGAAATAAATCATACTCACATCTAGTGGGTTACCAAACTTAGGATATTCTACAAGAGTCAAGGACAACACCAAACAGGTTGTTATGACAACAAAGACCACAAGAAATACCATATATGGGTAGTGAACTAGAACTCTTGTGTAGCTGAAAAGAGAAATAAAAAGCTTGTATGGGTAGTGAACTAGAACTCTTGTGTAGCTGAAAATAGAAATAAAAAGCTTGTATGGGTGGTGAACTAGAACTCTTGTGTAGCTGAAAAGAGAAATAAAAAGCTTGTATGGGTAGTGAACTAGAACTCTTGTGTAGCTGAAAAGAGAAATAAAAAGCTTGTATGGGTAGTGAACTAGAACTCTTGTGTAGCTGAAAATAGAAATAAAAAGCTTGTATGGGTGGTGAACTAGAACTCTTATGTAGCTGAAAATAGAAATAAAAAGCTTGTATGGGTGGTGAACTAGAACTCTTGTGTAGCTGAAAATAGAAATAAAAAGCTTGTATGGGTAGTGAACTAGAAGTCTTGTGTAGCTGAAAAGAGAAATAAAAAGCTTGTATGGGTAGTGAACTAGAACTCTTGTGTAGCTGAAAAGAGAAATAAAAAGCTTGTATGGGTGGTGAACTAGAACTCTTATGTAGCTGAAAATAGAAATAAAAAGCTTGTATGGGTGGTGAACTAGAACTCTTGTGTAGCTGAAAATAGAAATAAAAAGCTTGTATGGGTAGTGAACTAGAAGTCTTGTGTAGCTGAAAAGAGAAATAAAAAGCTTGTATGGGTAGTGAACTAGAAGTCTTGTGTAGCTGAAAAGAGAAATAAAAAGCTTGTATGGGTAGTGAACTAGAAGTCTTGTGTAGCTGAAAATAGAAATAAAAAGCTTGTATGGGTGGTGAACTAGAACTCTTGTGTAGCTGAAAATAGAAATAAAAAGCTTGTATGGGTAGTGAACTAGAACTCTTGTGTAGCTGAAAATAGAAATAAAAAGCTTGTATGGGTAGTGAACAAGAACTCTTGTGTAGCTGAAAATAGAAATAAAAAGCTTGTATGGGTAGTGAACTAGAACTCTTGTGTAGCTGAAAATAGAAATAAAAAGCTTGTATGGGTAGTGAACTAGAACTCTTGGGTAGCTGAAAATAGAAATAAAAAGCTTGTATGGGTAGTGAACTAGAACTCTTGTGTAGCTGAAAAGAGAAATAAAAAGCTTGTATGGGTAGTGAACTAGAACTCTTGTGTAGCTGAAAATAGAAATAAAAAGCTTGTATGGGTGGTGAACTAGAACTCTTATGTAGCTGAAAATAGAAATAAAAAGCTTGTATGGGTGGTGAACTAGAACTCTTGTGTAGCTGAAAATAGAAATAAAAAGCTTGTATGGGTAGTGAACTAGAAGTCTTGTGTAGCTGAAAAGAGAAATAAAAAGCTTGTATGGGTAGTGAACTAGAACTCTTGTGTAGCTGAAAATAGAAATAAAAAGCTTGTATGGGTGGTGAACTAGAACTCTTATGTAGCTGAAAATAGAAATAAAAAGCTTGTATGGGTGGTGAACTAGAACTCTTGTGTAGCTGAAAATAGAAATAAAAAGCTTGTATGGGTAGTGAACAAGAACTCTTGTGTAGCTGAAAATAGAAATAAAAAGCTTGTATGGGTAGTGAACTAGAACTCTTGTGTAGCTGAAAATAGAAATAAAAAGCTTGTATGGGTAGTGAACAAGAACTCTTGTGTAGCTGAAAATAGAAATAAAAAGCTTGTATGGGTAGTGAACTAGAACTCTTGTGTAGCTGAAAATAGAAATAAAAAGCTTGTATGTCAAGTGTAAAAATAAAACAGAAAAGTTTGGTATAAATCATGAAGTATTAACAATAATTAAAGCCATGCATGTGCTCATGACACAGTGTGGGTTTGTTCATTTAAAAGGATGATGTATAGTAAAATTGATGCATAGTCAAATAAAGTTGTTTTAATGGCTTCATCAAGAACATCTTTGTAAGCAGTAGGTGCCTAGATATCATGTTATGGTCAACCAATTCATGAAAACTAAGATAAAAGATTCTAAGAGATGACTTGGTGAATGAAATTTAGTAGAATTGATTAGTTATTATCAATCTTTATTGCTAGAGTGGTCTTTCTTTGGTGACTGGGATATTTTCTTATTGATATACCAAAATCATATAAATTGATCTATTATACATTTTGGCATACAGTCCTATTAAACTAAATAGTTCAAATCATTTTTCATTCTAATTCTATCATAAGGCCAAGAAAAAAAATACCTGTGTTTCCGCTAATATGCTCTAAAATATTAGGGTCGGTAGGTAGGAAAAGATTTTATCTTTTGAACATATTTTTAGCTAGTTTCCTGAGGGAACACATTCTGACTTTAATAGTGCTTGTTTAAAAGTGGCCAAAAAAACTTTAGGGTAGGCACACAAAATTAGGGTCGGTAGGGTTAGCGGAAACACATGTAATTCTTTTTTGCCTAAATACTTTTAACATAGCATAATAAGGTTGGATATATCAATGAGTATGTAAAGATAGAGATGAGACTGAAACTGATCCATGGCCTGTGTAGCTGGGTGGTCGAGGTCGTTGATCCATGGCCTGTGTAGCCGGGTAGTCGAGGTCGTTGATTTCCTACCACAAGTTAAATACCACTGACATGTTATCCAGACCCCTAACCCAGGATGGGGATTTCACCAGTCAGTTTGCTATATCTGTTTGGATAGTCATCCCTCAATAAGTCTAGTAGTCATGATGAACCCTGACCCTGAAACCCACCAGCAGCATAATGTCCTACCTTAACGTATTCTAATTATATGACATTGAGACCACCATAAGTTTATTCTTAACAACTGTCAAGATGTTAAAATGCCAGTAAATACTTTTTTACTTATTTCTGTAGCTAATCCAAGATATCTAACATTACAATTGAATACAATGTTGTCATTGAAATATGGTTTGAAAGAGTTATCTCCCATGGTCGTTAAAGTCATTATTGTTTCTATATATATCACAAGTGTATGACGAAAAAATGTTACCCTTATCATAAATCTGTTATTATATTCCTAAAAAATACTGGTATATTGATTTGAGTATTCATGTTGCAACCATTTATAATGAGACAAAAGTTTTATTTTAAAGTATATGACCAATTCTAACTTAATCTACAATCAGATGTATTATGATGAAGCCTGATGAAGGTTGTTCTAGAAATGTGTTCTGCACACTACATTAGATTATGATTTCATAACTATACAAATACAAAAACTTACAAGTTTATGTTTCACATCATACATTCAATATGATTTACATATGTTAAGAAAATTGATAAAAAAAAACAAAAATGTGATAAATCTACACACGTCATCAATCACATTTGATGACTCTACCAAATATTGATAGACATTTGAATAGGTGTTTAGATTGTCAAGTTAGTGTTTGAAACAGGTCAAGCTAGAAGCAAATTTGAAGGAAAAGTTTGGACGTGTAAATGGATCTTAACATGACAGATGTCACTTGTACAGGAACTGCTTTCCTTCTCGGGGCACATCAGTTCACCTCTAGTTATTAATTTTCTATATAGTATCAGAGGGATGAATGTACGTCATAATTGAAAGCCATCTTGTGCTGCTTGAAGGCAAGTTTTTACATATAGCATTAGTTATTGTAAGGACAACATTAAATGTGATAGTGCGTCAAATGCCCCTAAATATCCGATAAACGACTTTGTGTCCATCGTTTAAAAACTTGTTGTCAAACTCTCAAACACTTCGACAACGTTTTTGCATCATGTGGAAATAACATTGTCAAAGTGCCTGAGAGTTTGACAACGAGTTTTTGAACGATGGACACACCGTTGTTTAGCAGACATTTAGGGGCATTTGATGCACTATCACATTTGATGTTATCCTTACAATAACTAATGCTATAAGTAAAAACTTACCTTCAAGTGGCACAAAATGGCCTCCAATTATGAAGTACATTCACCCCCTGTACTTTGTGAACCATTGTTTTCTCTTTAGGTTCTTTTACTTTTGACCATGGTATTGTAAGTCCCTCCTTCATTTATGGCTTCTAATTACCCCTTTGGTATCTGATAACTTTTATCAAGGCTTGTAAGAGACACACAACTATGGTAGATTAAAGCCCATCATTTCACAGCCTTTATCAATAGTTCAACATATTTATTATAGGGGTTTACCTGTAAATTAAAGGTTAAGCCAGCCTGGTACTTGTTGCTAATTGCAGATTAACATACATATGTTTCCAGGTATAGAGTTCTTTATGGGATCAAATCAGTTCAAATTATCAATAAAGGCTAAATTAATGCATTTTTTATATGGCAATAACAGCCTTTGATTCATTATGAATAGTACAACCAGTAAACAGCTGTGCAATATGTACATGATTAAAAAGTCCTGTCACCATTAAACAATAACAAACACTGTGAAACCGGGGAAAAAGTCCTGTCACCATTTAAACAATCGAAATAAACACCGTAAAAACCGGGTAAAAAGTCCTGTCACCATTTAAACAATAACAAACACTGTGAAACCGGGAAAAAAGTCCTGTCACCATTTAAACAATAACAAACACTGTGAAACCGGGAAAAAAGTCCTGTCACCATTTAAACAATAACAAACACTGTGAAACCGGGAAAAAAGTCCTGTCACCATTTAAACAATAACAAACACCATAAAAACAGGGTTAAAAGTCCTGTCACCATTTAAACAATAACAAACACTGTAAAAACAAGGTTAAAAGTTCTGTCACCATTTAAACAATAACAAACACTGTGAAAACAGAGTTAAAAGTTCTGTCACCATTTAAACAATAACAAACACTGTAAAAACAAGGTTAAAAGTCCTGTCACCATTTAAACAATAACAAACACTGTGAAAACAGAGTTAAAAGTTCTGTCACCATTTAAACAATAACAAACACTGTGAAACCGGGAAAAAAGTCCTGTCACCATTTAAACAATAACAAACACCATAAAAACAGGGTTAAAAGTCCTGTCACCATTTAAACAATAACAAACACTGTAAAAACAAGGTTAAAAGTTCTGTCACCATTTAAACAATAACAAACACTGTGAAAACAGAGTTAAAAGTTCTGTCACCATTTAAACAATAACAAACACTGTAAAAACAAGGTTAAAAGTCCTGTCACCATTTAAACAATAACAAACACCGTAAAAACATGGTTAAAAGTTCTGTCACCATTTAAACAATAACAAACACTGTAAAAACAAGGTTAAAAGTTCTGTCACCATTTAAACAATAACAAACACTGTGAAAACAGAGTTAAAAGTTCTGTCACCATTTAAACAATAACAAACACCGTAAAAACATGGTTAAAAGTTCTGTCACCATTTAAACAATAACAAACACTGTGAAACCGGGAAAAAAGTCCTGTCACCATTTAAACAATAACAAACACCGTAAAAACAGGGTTAAAAGTTCTGTCACCATTTAAACAATAACAAACACTGTGAAACCGGGAAAAAAGTCCTGTCACCATTTAAACAATAACAAACATTGTGAAACCAGGAAAAAAGTCCTGTCACCATTTAAACAATAACAAACACCATAAAAACAGGGTTAAAAGTTCTGTCACCATTTAAACAATAACAAACACTGTGAAACCAGGAAAAAAGTCTGGTCACCATTTAAACAATAACAAACACTGTGAAACCGGGAAAAAAGTCCTGTCACCATTTAAACAATCGAAATAAACACCGTAAAAACATGGTTAAAAGTTCTGTCACCATTTAAACAATAACAAACACTGTAAAAACAAGGTTAAAAGTCCCGTCACCATTTAAACAATAACAAACACTGTGAAACCGGGAAAAAAGTCCTGTCACCATTTAAACAATAACAAACACTGTAAAAACAGGGTTAAAAGTCCTGTCACCATTTAAACAATAACAAACACTGTGAAACCGGGAAAAAAGTCCTGTCACCATTTAAACAATAACAAACAACGTAAAAACATGGTTAAAAGTTCTGTCACCATTTAAACAATAATAAACACCGTAAAAACAGGGTTAAAAGTCCTGTCACCATTTAAACAATAACAAACACTGTGAAACTGGGAAAAAAGTCCTGTCACCATTTAAACAATAACAAACATTGTGAAACCAGGAAAAAAGTCCTGTCACCATTTAAACAATAACAAACATTGTGAAACCAGGAAAAAAGTCCTGTCACCATTTAAACAATAACAAACATTGTGAAACCAGGTAAAAAGTCCTGTCACCATTTAAACAATAACACACACCATAAAAACAGGGTTAAAAGTTCTGTCACCATTTAAACAATAACAAACACTGTGAAACCAGGAAAAAAGTCCTGTCACCATTTAAACAATAACAAACACCGTGAAACCAGGAAAAAAGTCCTGTCACCATTTAAACAATAACAAACACCGTAAAAACAGGGTAAAAAGTCCTGTCACCATTTAAACAATAACAAACACTGTGAAACTGGGAAAAAAGTCCTGTCACCATTTAAACAATAACAAACATTGTGAAACCAGGAAAAAAGTCCTGTCACCATTTAAACAATAACAAACATTGTGAAACCAGGAAAAAAGTCCTGTCACCATTTAAACAATAACAAACATTGTGAAACCAGGTAAAAAGTCCTGTCACCATTTAAACAATAACAAACACCATAAAAACAGGGTTAAAAGTTCTGTCACCATTTAAACAATAACAAACACTGTGAAACCAGGAAAAAAGTCCTGTCACCATTTAAACAATAACAAACACCGTGAAACCAGGAAAAAAGTCCTGTCACCATTTAAACAATAACAAACACCGTAAAAACAGGGTAAAAAGTCCTGTCACCATTTAAACAATAACAAACACTGTGAAACTGGGAAAAAAGTCCTGTCACCATTTAAACAATAACAAACACTGTAAAAACAAGGTTAAAAGTCCTGTCACCATTTAAACAATAACAAACACTGTAAAAACAAGGTTAAAAGTTCTGTCACCATTTAAACAATAACAAACACCGTAAAAACAGGGTTAAAAGTTCTGTCACCATTTAAACAATAACAAACACTGTAAAAACAAGGTTAAAAGTCCTGTCACCATTTAAACAATAACAAACACCGTAAAAACAGGGTTAAAAGTTCTGTCACCATTTAAACAATAACAAACACTGTAAAAACAAGGTTAAAAGTTCTGTCACCATTTAAACAATAACAAACACCGTAAAAACAGAGTTAACAGTTCTGTCACCATTTAAACAATAACAAAACACCGTAAAAACAGGGCTAAAAGTTCTGTCACCATTTAAACAATAACAAACACCGTAAAAACAGGGTAAAAAGTCCTGTCGCTATTTAAACAATAACAAACACCGTAAAAACAGGGTTAAAAGTCCTGTCACCATTTAAACAATAACAAACACTGTGAAACCGGGAAAAAAGTCCTGTCACCATTTACCGTAAACAGTCCTGTCTCTCTTTAAACAATAATGAATATAATTTCAGCCATCACAAATATATAGTAAATCTAAGAAATGATAAATTCTAGCATTTTGTGAAAAGACTATCAATACTGTAGGTCACACAAAACTTAAATTATCATGTAAAATACACAATTATCTTCATAAGCAATGTCAACATTTTCTTTCTGTGTTCAATGATTTGAGGTGAGAGGTAGTGGTTAATTTTATTTGTTGACCATCAGTTTCATAATGTAAAAAAAAATAACTCTCGAGCAGCATAATAGGAAATCTTCAAAATCACTCCTGGTGTTACAAAACAACAAAATATGTGTCAAAGCACACTTGAGTTAACATCAGACAGGAAAATCATGAAAATAGTCCCATAGCTCTTGAGCAACATAAAGGGACATTGTCAAAATCAAAGAGATCTTTAACGTGCAATATGGCGGTCTTTGTTCATTTTGTCCACTATTGTCTCCAATCAGACTTTTTATATACACTCCGACAAAAGTTAAGCACCACCATATATTTTTTGCAGAATGAATTCTCAGATGTCTACAGATCGCATAATACTGGCTGGAAATGATTATTGAAAGTGTAATTTGATAATTGAACACCCAATCAATAAAGAACAATAATAAAAGACAATGTCCTGAATATTGAACTCTTTTGACCATGTACTAAAAAACTACTGATAAATCATACAAAGAAAAGTTGAATTTAAGTTTTACTTCAACTATGAGTTTTTACACTTTGGAAAAATGGCTGTAATTTGAATCGTCTGTAAAATAAACATTTTGACATTAAAATTTTGTTTTACTGTAAAACAGTCAATAATGTGTAAAACCTCCTCACTTCCCGGAACAGTTCTCTTACACGTCGCTTCATACTGTGAACAAGCCTTCTAAGTTTATATTGCAGGAAATTTTGCCATTCTTCTACCATTGCTGTTCTCAATTCAGCAAGGTTTTGACACTGAGGGTTACGATGGTTAAGTCTTTGACCAATGTAGTCCCACACAATCATGCTCTATGGGGTTCATGTCCGGTGACATGGCAGGCTATGGAATTGTATCTATCACCTCTTGTTGCTTGTATTGATTCACAATCCCCGCTCTATGTGGTCTGGCGTTGTCATCCATGTAGAGCGGACGACTTGCCAGTGGATGGTTGTCAAAATGCGGAACAACGATATCTCTCAGTACGGAATCGCGATACATTTGTCCGTTCATAGTGCCATTGAGAACATAAAGGTCCAGCTTGCATCTGAGAGAAAAGCAACCCCACACAGTTACACCGCCAGAACAGAATGCACTTGTTGGGAAGATGTTGTTTTCGTTGTAAGCAGTGTTTATTTTTCTCCAAACGTGCAAGCGTCCATCTACTGGCAGTAAAAAGAATCAACTCTCATCTGACAAATGAATCTTTTGCCAGTTCCGTATATTCCACAGAAGATGGTCGTTTGCGCACTGAAGTCGTGCTTGACGGTGGTGTGGTGACAAATAAGGACGTTTGACAGGTCTTCGGGCTCGTAAATGTGCATTGTGCAGTCTTCTGATGACTGTACGAACATCTACACGGCCACCTGGCGGCCAGTCTTCTCTCAGTTTTGTTGCTGATGTGAATGGACTCCGTTTTGCACGTCGAGTGAGAAGTCTGTCTTCACGAGGGGATGTCAGACGAGGTCTACCAGATCTAGGACGATCATTTACCGTTCCTGTTTGATAATAACGTTGTATCAACCTCCCGATAACTGTATGATTAACATTGAACTGTACAGCAATATTTCTTGAGCTCATACCAGTATTTGACATTCCAATGGCTTGCCATCTTTCAGCAATTGTAAGTTTACGTCTTGCCATACTCGGCTTCAAACTCATAAAGGTAAAAATTTACCTGTACATCGTGCGGTTTAATCATGGATTTAAATGTCCCAAACCGGTTTAACAACCTACATGGTTATTGATCGATAATTATGCCGGTTTGTATACTAGCCTGTTTCTACAGGTATCCAAATAAACAAATAGATTTTAAATTGATACAATATAACGAAAAACACATCTTTTTAAATCTAGGTGGTGCTTAACTTTTGTCGGACTGTATATTATAACCCAACAACCCTCTTCAAGGAGACATCCCCTAACAGCTAATTACTGACTGATGTTCTGGACAGTTATGTGGATAAAGTCCTGGGAACCATCACCAGTAAATACCCACAACAATATCTGTATTAAGTAGCAAAAATGTTAGCTGTGTTCAGTGAAAAATGGAAGAATTAAAAAAAAAAATTGTTTACCAGCTATAATAGTATTTTTTATTGAGTTTTCATAACAACAGGACAATAAATTTGTTTTTCTCTACCTTCTCCTGAAAAAAATCTTATATCTGGTCTAGTAAAATTTAAGTTTTGAACATATGTACAGAGCTACAAGTTTTGTAATCAACAATAGTATATGATGTTATTTCATTTCATATGATTCCATATACTTAGTGAATATTATATTCTATTGTACAAAGTATCTTAATGATAAAAAAATAGAAAAATAAGATATTTTATGGATTATCATACAAAGGAATATAAATTTAATTTTTAGATTATTTTTTTTGTACATCAGCAAAAACTAGGTACCATAAATGATTAAAATCTCAAGAGGTTCATTTTACTGGAAAATCTAGTAGAAAAACAGAAATGGTGAATTACCAATTATATTTTACTACTACCTGGAGAAATGTACAATAATAACGGTTGTCCTGTCTATCACAGTATGGTGTAAATACAGAAAAATATGTTTACAAAGTGTCTGCATGTAATAAAAGTTAATTTATAACCCTATGACTCAGACAGTTCCTCTATTTTTACTTTTCAAGATGGATGGTCAACAAGTGCTGATTCATAGAAGGTTTTTATTTATGATCTTTTCCTAATAGATGGGTTATACCTTTGCATTGCACACTTCAACTTAAACCAATTTAAAGCACATTGTTTCTCTTTCATTTTCTGTCTATTCTTAGCAAACACTTGGCAGTGCATGACTGGGTTTCATTAAATCTATAAATAGAAACACTTGATTTAATGATTGACAGCTGACTCAGTGCTATCAGTAGGAAGTTGTAACTTGCAGCTAAATATAAAACAAATGTCTATTTCAGAAGCATGCATTTCAAACCAGGAATAATCAGTTGTTAATTTCTTCTTTTCTCATCATTTTCCAGTCACCTAGAGTTTAAATAAAGCATGCTAAAGGTGGCTGATAAGATGGTCATGAAGATGTTAATCTCACATCAGCAGACTTGGGACTTCCTGTAGTTTTAGGTGGCATTGTCATTCCATTTTGTAACAATTATTCCTCCTTTAATTTCAAGTTTTCTATCAATTATCAAAGCCAGTGGAGGATCTTATATTTCTGAAGGGGGATATAGATTTAGGATAAGAAAGGAGATGTTCCAAATGTAAATGAAAGGCAGCACAATGTGATCCCATCCTCTATGTTGTATGAAAGGCAGCACAATGTGATCCCATCCTCTATGTTGTATGAAAGGCAGCACAATATGATCCCATCCTCTATGTTGTATGAAAGGCAGCACAATGTGATCCCATCCTCTATGTTGTATGAAAGGCAGCACAATGTGATCCCATCCTCTATGTTGTATGAAAGGCAGCACAATGTGATCCCATCCTCTATGTTGTATGAAAGGCAGTACAATGTGATCCCATCCTCTATGTTGTATGAAAGGCAGCACAATGTTATCCCATCCTCTATGTTGTATGAAAGGCAGCACAATGTGATCCCATCCTCTATGTTGTATGAAAGGAAGCACAATGTGATCCCATCCTCTATGTTGTATGAAAGGCAGCACAATGTGATCCCATCCTCTATGTTGTATGAAAGGCAGCACAATGTGATCCCACCCTCTATGTTGTATGAAAGGCAGCACAATGTGATCCCATCCTCTATGTTGTATGAAAGGCAGCACAATGTGATCCCATCCTCTATGTTGTATGAAAGGCAGTACAATGTGATCCCATCCTCTATGTTGTATGAAAGGCAGCACAATGTGATCCCATCCTCTATGTTGTATGAAAGGCAGCACAATGTGATCCCATCCTCTATGTTGTATGAAAGGCAGCACAATGTGATCCCATCCTCTATGTTGTATGAAAGGCAGCACAATGTGATCCCATCCTCTATGTTGTATGAAAGGCAGCACAATGTGATCCCATCCTCTATGTTGTATGAAAGGCAGCACAATGTGATCCCATCCTCTATGTTGTATGAAAGGCAGTACAATGTGATCCCATCCTCTATGTTGTATGAAAGGCAGCACAATGTGATCCCATCCTCTATGTTGTATGAAAGGCAGTACAATGTGATCCCATCCTCTATGTTGTATGACAGGCAGCACAATGTGATCCCATCCTCTATGTTGTATGACAGGCAGCACAATGTGATCCCATCCTCTATGTTGTATGAAAGGCAGCACAATGTGATCCCATCCTCTATGTTGTATGAAAGGCAGCACAATGTGATCCCATCCTCTATGTTGTATGAAAGGCAGCACAATGTGATCCCATCCTCTATGTTGTATGAAAGGCAGCACAATGTGATCCCATCCTCTATGTTGTATGAAAGGCAGCACAATGTGATCCCATCCTCTATGTTGTATGAAAGGCAGCACAATGTGATCCCATCCTCTATGTTGTATGAAAGGCAGCACAATGTGATCCCATCCTCTATGTTGTATGAAAGGCAGTACAATGTGATCCCATCCTCTATGTTGTATGAAAGGCAGTACAATGTGATCCCATCCTCTATGTTGTATGAAAGGCAGCACAATGTGATCCCATCCTCTATGTTGTATGAAAGGCAGCACAATGTGATCCCATCCTCTATGTTGTATGAAAGGCAGCACAATGTGATCCCATCCTCTATGCTGTATGAAAGGCAGCACAATGTGATCCCATCCTCTATGTTGTATGAAAGGCAGCACAATGTGATCCCATCCTCTATGTTGTATGAAAGGCAGCACAATGTGATCCCATCCTCTATGTTGTATGAAAGGCAGCACAATGTGATCCCATCCTCTATGTTGTATGAAAGGCAGCACAATGTGATCCCATCCTCTATGTTGTATGAAAGGCAGTACAATGTGATCCCATCCTCTATGTTGTATGAAAGGCAGCACAATGTGATCCCATCCTCTATGTTGTATGAAAGGCAGCACAATGTGATCCCATCCTCTATGTTGTATGAAAGGCAGCACAATGTGATCCCATCCTCTATGTTGTATGAAAGGCAGTACAATGTGATCCCATCCTCTATGTTGTATGAAAGGCAGCACAATGTGATCCCATCCTCTATGTTGTATGAAAGGCAGTACAATGTGATCCCATCCTCTATGTTGTATGACAGGCAGCACAATGTGATCCCATCCTCTATGTTGTATGACAGGCAGCACAATGTGATCCCATCCTCTATGTTGTATGAAAGGCAGCACAATGTGATCCCATCCTCTATGTTGTATGAAAGGCAGCACAATGTGATCCCATCCTCTATGTTGTATGAAAGGCAGCACAATGTGATCCCATCCTCTATGTTGTATGAAAGGCAGCACAATGTGATCCCATCCTCTATGTTGTATGAAAGGCAGCACAATGTGATCCCATCTTCTATGTTGTATGAAAGGCAGTACAATGTGATCCCATCCTCTATGTTGTATGAAAGGCAGCACAATGTGATCCCATCCTCTATGTTGTATGAAAGGCAGCACAATGTGATCCCATCCTCTATGTTGTATGAAAGGCAGCACAATGTGATCCCATCCTCTATGCTGTATGAAAGGCAGCACAATGTGATCCCATCCTCTATGTTGTATGAAAGGCAGCACAATGTGATCCCATCCTCTATGTTGTATGAAAGGCAGCACAATGTGATCCCATCCTCTATGTTGTATGAAAGGCAGCACAATGTGATCCCATCCTCTATGTTGTATGAAAGGCAGCACAATGTGATCCCATCCTCTATGCTGTATGAAAGGCAGCACAATGTGATCCCATCCTCTATGTTGTATGAAAGGCAGTACAATGTGATCCCATCCTCTATGTTGTATGAAAGGCAGCACAATGTGATCCCATCCTCTATGTTGTATGAAAGGCAGCACAATGTGATCCCATCCTCTATGTTGTATGAAAGGCAGCACAATGTGATCCCATCCTCTATGTTGTATGAAAGGCAGCACAATGTGATCCCATCCTCTATGTTGTATGAAAGGCAGCACAATGTGATCCCATCCTCTATGTTGTATGAAAGGCAGCACAATGTGATCCCATCCTCTATGTTGTATGAAAGGCAGCACAATGTGATCCCATCCTCTATGTTGTATGAAAGGCAGCACAATGTGATCCCATCCTCTATGTTGTATGAAAGGCAGCACAATGTGATCCCATCCTCTATGTTGTATGAAAGGCAGCACAATGTGATCCCATCCTCTATGTTGTATGAAAGGCAGCACAATGTGATCCCATCCTCTATGTTGTATGAAAGGCAGCACAATGTGATCCCATCCTCTATGTTGTATGAAAGGCAGCACAATGTGATCCCATCCTCTGTGTTGTATGAAAGGCAGCACAATGTGATCCCATCCTCTATGTTGTATGAAAGGCAGCACAATGTGATCCCATCCTCTATGTTGTATGAAAGGCAGCACAATGTGATCCCATCCTCTATGTTGTATGAAAGGCAGCACAATGTGATCCCATCCTCTATGTTGTATGAAAGGCAGCACAATGTGATCCCATCCTCTATGTTGAATGAAAGGCAGCACAATGTGATCCCATCCTCTATGTTGTATGAAAGGCAGCACAATGTGATCCCATCCTCTATGCTGTATGAAAGGCAGCACAATGTGATCCCATCCTCTATGTTGTATGAAAGGCAGCACAATGTGATCCCATCCTCTATGTTGTATGAAAGGCAGCACAATGTGATCCCATCCTCTATGTTGTATGAAAGGCAGCACAATGTGATCCCATCCTCTATGTTGTATGAAAGGCAGCACAATGTGATCCCATCCTCTATGTTGTATGAAAGGCAGTACAATGTGATCCCATCCTCTATGTTGTATGAAAGGCAGTACAATGTGATCCCATCCTCTATGTTGTATGAAAGGCAGCACAATGTGATCCCATCCTCTATGTTGTATGAAAGGCAGTACAATGTGATCCCATCCTCTATGTTGTATGAAAGGCAGCACAATGTGATCCCATCCTCTATGTTGTTAGTATTAGTATATTACCAGAAAATAAATTAAAAAAGATTCCATAATCTAATTTCAATCAGACTGGTTCCAATAGGGGGTATGGTATATACCTAACACAAATTACCAATTTGTTCCATTACCATTCATTGTTAAATAACTGAAGTAAAAATTATAATCATTTATTAACATTTTTTTATTTCTTTTAATGAAAAATCAACCTTCAGATAACTTTATATAATATTATAGATATTTCTATCAATCAACTTTTATATTATTTTTGCATATTTTCTAAACTGCATAATTTAATGGAATTTGGTAACTTCAAGTGCCAACTCCTTTGTGTCCCTAAAACTCTGTGATACAGGTTTTGAAATTCAAATCATCAGACCACAACATTATCTATTTCATTCAAACATTTGTGAGACCACTTTACAATGTCACAACATTATTTATTTTGTACACCTCTTTGTGAGACCACTTTACAATGTCACAACATTATTTATTTTGTACACCTCTTTGTGGTACCACTTTATAATGTCACAACAATATTTATTTTGTACACCTCTTTGTGGGACCACTTTATAATGTCACAACAATATTTATTTTGTACACCTCTTTGTGAGACCACTTTACAATGTCACAACATTATTTATTTTGTACACCTCTTTGTGGGACCACTTTATAATATCACAAAATTATTTATTTTGTATACATCTTTGTGAGACCACTTTACAATGTCACAAAATTATTTATTTTGTACACATCTTTGTGAGACCACTTTACAATGTCACAACATTATTTATTTTGTACACCTCTTTGTGGGACCACTTTATAATATCACAAAATTATTTATTTTGTATACATCTTTGTGAGACCACTTTACAATGTCACAAAATTATTTATTTTGTACACATCTTTGTGAGACCACTTTACAATGTCACAACATTATTTATTTTGTACACCTCTTTGTGGGACCACTTTATAATATCACAAAATTATTTATTTTGTACACATCTTTGTGAGACCACTTTACAATGTCACAACATTATTTATTTTGTACACCTCTTTGTGGGACCACCTTACAATGTCACAACATTATTTATTTTGTACACCTCTTTGTGGGACCACTTTATAATATCACAAAATTATTTATTTTGTATACATCTTTGTGAGACCACTTTACAATGTCACAACATTATTTATTTTGTACACATCTTTGTGAGACCACTTTACAATGTCACAACATTATTTATTTTGTACACCTCTTTGTGGGACCACTTTATAATATCACAAAATTATTTATTTTGTACACATCTTTGTGAGACCACTTTACAATGTCACAACATTATTTATTTTGTACACCTCTTTGTGGGACCACCTTACAATGTCACAACATTATTTATTTTGTACACCTCTTTGTGGGACCACTTTATAATATCACAAAATTATTTATTTTGTACACATCTTTGTGAGACCACTAATATCACAAAATTATTTATTTTGTACACCTCTTTGTGAGACCACTTTACAATGTCACAAAATTATTTATTCTGTACACATCTTTGTGAGACCACTTTATAATATCACAAAATTATTTATTTTGTACACCTCTTTGTGAGACCACTTTACAATGTCACAAAATTATTTATTTTGTACACATCTTTGTGGGACCACTTTATAATATCACAAAATTATTTATTTTGTACACATCTTTGTGAGACCACTTTATAATATCACAAAATTATTTATTTTGTACACCTCTTTGTGAGACCACTTTACAATGTCACAAAATTATTTATTTTGTACACCTCTTTGTGGGACCACTTTACAATGTCACAACATTATTTATCTTGTACACCTCTTTGTGGGACCACCTTACAATGTCACAACATTATTTATTTTGCACACCTCTTTGTGGGACCACTTTATAATATCACAAAATTATTTATTTTGTACACATCTTTGTGAGACCACTAATATCACAAAATTATTTATTTTGTACACCTCTTTGTGAGACCACTTTACAATGTCACAAAATTATTTCTTTTGTACACCTCTTTGTGGGACCACTTTACAATGTCACAACATTATTTATTTTGTACACCTCTTTGTGGGACCACCTTACAATGTCACAACATTATTTATTTTGTACACCTCTTTGTGGGACCACTTTATAATATCACAAAATTATTTATTTTGTACACATCTTTGTGAGACCACTAATATCACAAAATTATTTATTGTGTACACCTCTTTGTGAGACCACTTTACAATGTCACAAAATTATTTCTTCTGTACACATCTTTGTGAGACCACTTTATAATATCACAAAATTATTTATTTTGTACACCTCTTTGTGAGACCACTTTACAATGTCACAAAATTATTTATTTTGTACACATCTTTGTGGGACCACTTTATAATATCACAAAATTATTTATTTTGTACACATCTTTGTGAGACCACTTTATAATATCACAAAATTATTTATTTTGTACACCTCTTTGTGAGACCACTTTACAATGTCACAAAATTATTTATTTTGTACACCTCTTTGTGGGACCACTTTATAATATCACAAAATTATTTATGTTGTACACATCTTTGTGGGACCACTTTATAATATCACAAAATTATTTATTTTGTACACCTCTTTGTGGGACCACTTTATAATGTCACAAAATTATTTATTTTGTACAAATCTTCGTGAGACCACTTTACAATGTCACAACACCATCTATTTCATTCAAACATTTGTGAGACCAGTGTCATGTGATCATTAATTATATCTTATATTACCAATATCATGCAAGATATTTCTATGTTAATTCTTGAAGCCTTATTGGAAAGAAAAAAAACATAACAGAATTAATTAATAAGCCAAGATTAATAAGGGGAAAGAAGAAATGACATAATCAGTCAGTTCAAATAATACTTTTATTTTCATTTAATTTTATCTTTTTTTTGTGCAGAATGTACAAACATTGTACGGCAACGGCTCGACAAAGTTTGGGTCTGTGGTAAAACAAAATTGAAATGTCCTGAACATAATTTGTCCTTAAAAGTTAAAAACCATAATTCATAATTCCTTCCACTATCCCTCTTCTTTATAATGTAATACGATGTCATTATATCATCCTTATCCTCTTTAAAAAAAAGTATGGGATAGGAAAAAGAAGCTCAGCAAAAAATCTATTTTTATCAATAAACGGAACTTTTTATGAAACAATATATACACATGTTTTCTGGAAAGATAATTTTTTTAAATTTCAGTCAATCAGAAAAAAATAATTGGCCTAGTTGCCTTCTTAATATTATGAATGAAATTTAAAAAAAAAAACATATAAAATATCCACTCAGACAACATTTCTGTAAATTTTCAATTTAATTGGTTCTGTGGTATGTGAAAAAAAGATTGAAGCTAATGGATACAGACAATGACAGACACGAAGTGATTACACTACATCACATAGACGCTTGGTCCAGGTGAGCTAAAAATAAGCTTATTTGTTTGTTTGACAATATTATTTGTCTGCATATTTTTAATGGTACATGAGAGATAACAAGCTGACAATTTAGAATCCCCTAGAGTAATAATATCTACATAATCAAAGAGATTAAGTATATATACCTAGTGCTAATAGTGGTAAACCACAGAACCACAGAATGTCATCTCGTGTCACACGAAACATGCTATTAACACTGCAGTAGATATTGCCAGAAAAAGCAGAAAAAATGAAAATTGGTTTGACAATCAGGCAGATAAAAGCGCTATACCTTAAGGTTTTTCTCAAAACAAAATCAATATATCTGCTTTACTTTATGTAACATTGTAAATCTCTAGGAAATACGATTGATTCAATTGAAGATGAAATACAGTTATGATATACTGCACACTAACTGCTCTAGATTTCCATATCTGAAACAATTAGGGCATATAAATGGTAATTTGTGTCGTAGAATCGTAGTTAACTGCTCTCCATTTTTCTGTGTCTGTAAAAAACCTAATATGTTCATCTGATGAAATAATAGAACATTTAGTTATTCTCTGAGGAGTACTTTTAATCACTTCCAATTATTTGTCTATAAATCATTATAGCTTTATTCTGCCTTTTCTCTTTGGGTTACTATTTTATAGCTTTATTTTGCCTTTTCTCTTTGGGTTACTATTTCATAGCTTTATTCTGCCTTTTCTCTTTGGGTTACTATTTTATAGCTTTATTCTGCCTTTTCTCTTTGGGTTACTATTTTATAGCTTTATTCTGCCTTTTCTCTTTGGGTTACTATTTTTTTAGCTTTATTCTGCCTTTTCTCTTTGGGTTACTATTTTTTTTAGCTTTATTCTGCCTTTTCTCTTTGGGTGACTATTTTTTAGCTTTATTCTGCCTTTTCTCTTTGGGTTACTATTTTATAGCTTTATTTTGCCTTTTCTCTTTGGGTTACTATTTTATAGCTTTATTCTGCCTTTTCTCTTTGGGTTACTATTTTTTAGCTTTATTCTGCCTTTTCTCTTTGGGTTACTATTTTATAGCTTTATTTTGCCTTTTCTCTTTGGGTTACTATTTTATAGCTTTATTCTGCCTTTTCTCTTTGGGTTACTATTTTATAGCTTTATTCTGCCTTTTCTCTTTGGGTTACTATTTTTTTAGCTTTATTCTGCCTTTTCTCTTTGGGTTACTATTTTTTTAGCTTTATTCTGCCTTTTCTCTTTGGGTTACTATTTTACTTGAGTGTCATCTTTTCCAGAGGTCTCCATAAAATACACATAAAAACAAATGAGAAGAACAGTGAATGGATGCTTTTTTCCAGATATAACATGCAATCAGTTGGATGTTTCCTTTTAGTTAATGGTCCTAATGAAATCAAACTGTTTTCTTGGCCATTAATTCTCTCTGTTTTGTTGACAAACAAGAGCAAAATGTACATGACCTAGATTTATACTAACATCACAATTAATTCTCCCCATATTGTTGACAAACAAGATTTATGCTAACTTGGCTATTAATTGTCCACCATTTTGTTGACTACCAACAGGAAAATAAATGTGCATGGACCTAGATTTATGCTAACTTGGTAATTAAATTCTCCCCATTTTGTTGAAAATTAAGATTAGTGCTAACTTGGTCATCAACTCTCCCCATAAGATGTATGCTACTAACTTGGTCATTTATTCTCCCCATGAGATTTAAGTTAACATGGTCATTACTTATCCCCCCTCCCATCCCATTTTGTTGACAAATAAGATAAGATTTATGCTAACTTCACCATTCACTCTATCCATTGTGTTGTCAAACCAGATTTATGTTTCTTTACATTTTATGTAAGACAATACTAATTACCTAATACAGTTGTAAGAAGAGATGGCACAATAAGTTTGTAATGATTGGAATTATAATTAAAGTTACTGTGAAGTCATAATTAATCATTGGGCATCAATTGTGTGGAAGCTTGTGAATCATCCAATCCCTGAAATTTAAAACCAATTATTTAAAACTGAAATGAAAAGTTCTATGAAGCTACAAGGAAACCCTTGACATCCATGAATTTCTGAACAATCAAATCTATCAATTTTACTCATCTTATGAAAATTGATATCCATGAGTAAAAATTCCTTCATAATACATCACTGTTTAAATTACAAGTGTGTACTGTCAATTCTGAACTTCAGTTACTATATAAGTGATGTATATAGTAACTGAAGTTCAGAATTGACAGTACAATACTGTAATGCCAGAAATGCTAGCAAGCTTGAGATTACTTAACCTATCAAATTACTGTACATTGACACTTGAGTGATTGTTTTAATACCAAGTGAGCAAAGTTTCAGCTCTATCATATGCATGGCAAGAGCAAGTTACTTTTGATGAGATGATGATGTTGATGATGATGTCTACTTTTACTAGCCTGGCCTCCTTAGTTTGATGTTGACAGTGTTAACTCACTGAAACAACAGTCCATAGGTAGACATGTACCTCAACTCAGACACTGAAACATCAGTCCATAGGTAGACATGTACCTCAACTCAGACACTGAAACATCAGTCCATAGGTAGACATGTACCTCAACTCAGATACTGAAACATCAGTCCATAGGTAGACATGTACCTCAACTCAGACACTGAAACAACAGTCCATAGGTAGACATGTGCCTCAACTCAGACACTGAAACAACAGTCCATAGGTAGACATGTACCTCAACTCAGACACTGAAACAACAGTCCATAGGTAGACATGTACCTCAACTCAGACACTGAAACAACAGTCCATAGGTAGACATGTCCCTCAACTCAGACACTGAAACAACAGTCCATAGGTAGACATGTACCTCAACTCAGACACTGAAACATCAGTCTATAGGTAGACATGTACCTCAACTCAGACACTGAAACAACAGTCCATAGGTAGACATGTACCTCAACTCAGACACTGAAACAACAGTCCATAGGTAGACATGTACCTCAACTCAGACACTGAAACAACAGTCCATAGGTAGACATGTACCTCAACTCAGACACTGAAACAACAGTCCATAGGTAGACATGTACCTCAACTCAGACACTGAAACAACAGTCCATAGGTAGACATGTACCTCAACTCAGACACTGAAACAACAGTCCATAGGTAGACATGTACCTCAACTCAGACACTGAAACAACAGTCCATAGGTAGACATGTACCTCAACTCAGACACTGAAACAACAGTCCATAGGTAGACATGTACCTCAACTTAAGACACTGAAACAACAGTCCATAGGTAGACATGTACCTCAACTCAGACACTGAAACAACAGTCCATAGGTAGACATGTATCTCAACTCAGATACTGAAACATCAGTCCATAGGTAGACATGTACCTAAACCCAGACACTGAAACAACAGTCCATAGGTAGACATGTACCCCAACTCAGACACTGAAACAACAGTCCATAGGTAGACATGTACCTCAACTCAGACACTGAAACAACAGTCCATAGGTAGACATGTACCTCAACTCAGACACTGAAACAACAGTCCATAGGTAGACATGTACCTCAACTCAGACACTGAAACAACAGTCCATAGGTAGACATGTCCCTCAACTCAGACACTGAAACAACAGTCCATAGTTAGACATGTACCTCAACTCAGACACTGAAACAACAGTCCATAGGTAGACATGTACCTCAACTCAGACACTGAAACATCAGTCCATAGGTAGACATGTACCTCAACTCAGACACTGAAACAACAGTCCATAGGTAGACATGTCCCTCAACTCAGACACTGAAACAACAGTCCATAGTTAGACATGTACCTCAACTCAGACACTGAAACAACAGTCCATAGGTAGACATGTACCTCAGCTCAGACACTGAAACATCAGTCCATAGGTAGACATGTACCTCAACTCAGACACTGAAACAACAGTCCATAGGTAGACATGTACCTCAACTCAGACACTGAAACAACAGTCCATAGGTAGACATGTACCTCAGCTCAGACACTGAAACAACAGTCCATAGTTAGACATGTACCTCAACTCAGACACTGAAACAACAGTCCATAGGTAGACATGTACCTCAGCTCAGACACTGAAACATCAGTCCATAGGTAGACATGTACCTCAACTCAGACACTGAAACAACAGTCCATAGGTAGACATGTACCTCAACTCAGACACTGAAACAACAGTCCATAGGTAGACATGTACCTCAACTCAGACACTGAAACAACAGTCCATAGGTAGACATGTACCTCAACTCAGACACTGAAACAACAGTCCATAGGTAGACATGTACCTCAACTCAGACACTGAAACATCAGTCCATAGTTAGACATGTACCTCAACTCAGACACTGAAACAACAGTCCATAGGTAGACATGTACCTCAACTCAGACACTGAAACAACAGTCCATAGGTAGACATGTACCTCAACTCAGACACTGAAACAACAGTCCATAGGTAGACATGTACCTCAACTCAGATACTGAAACAACAGTCCATAGGTAGACATGTGCCTCAACTCAGACACATTATATTGAATTACTAGCTAGTCTTTGTCCTCCCTACCTTAATACAGTGTGATTAGCTGAGAAGCAACAAATACCAATAATCTTTGGTTTGACTTGAAAAGGAATCGAAACCATGAGATGTACTGTACTTGAGGTGAGCGTCCTAACCATTACAGCATCAAGGCCAGCATGGTGAGATTGTAGGTATGTTTATATGATACTGTGAACCGACAGCAACATACCAATCTGGAACTCTTATTAACTAATAGAAATGTTAAAGATAGATAAAGAATTCTCAAATGTAACTCAAAGATTAATTTCTCCTTCAATTACTGTTTTTTACTACAGACTACAGTAACTTATGTCTTTAATGTTGACTAAGTACTATATATCTTTTTACTACAGACTACAGTGACTTATGTCTTTAATGTTGACTAAGTACTATATATCTTTTTACTACAGACTACAGTGACTTATGTCTTTAATGTTGACTAAGTACTATATATCTTTTTACTACAGACTACAGTGACTTATGTCTTTAATGTTGACTAAGTACTATATATCTTTTTACTACAGACTACAGTGACTTATGTCTTTAATGTTGACTAAGTACTATATATCTTTAGCTCTGTTTTAATATTGGTGGAGGAAAGCAGAGTATTGACAGAAAACCACAGACCATTGGTCACTTAAACCTTAACGTTGTATCAAGTACACCTCACCATGTGCAGCAATCAAACTGACAACATTAGTAGTGATACTGATGCTTGGATACTACTACCTTATGCTCACAACAGTCTCTCCTAATACCATAAATAGGTGTGTACATACGATCACAACAGTCTCTCCTAATACCATAAATAGGTGTGTACATACGGTCACAACAGTCCCTCCTAATACCATAAATAGGTGTGTACATACGATCACAACAGTCTCTCCCAATACCATAAATAGGTGTGTACGTACAAAAGGTCTTTTGACTTTTCACTTAGTGATTGTATTAATAGTATAAAAGCACATGAAGTCTTATATAGAATATTGGTCCAGTATGGTTATATGTATTAGCTGTTAGTCACTTAGACTCCAGTTTTATAAACTTCATAAATATTTAGAATGAGGAAATTAGGGAGAGATATTTAGAATGAGGAAATTAGGGAAAGATATTTAGAATGAGGAAATTAGGGAAAGATATTTAGAATGAGGAAATTAGGGAGAGATATTTAGAATGAGGAAATTAGGGAGAGATATTTAGAATGAGGAAATTAGGGAGAGATATTTAGAATGAGGAAATTAGGGAAAGATATTTAGAATGAGGAAATTAGGGAAAGATATTTAGAATGAGGAAATTAGGGAGAGATATTTAGAATGAGGAAATTAGGGAAAGATATTTAGAATGAGGAAATTAGGGAAAGATATTTAGAATGAGGAAATTAGGGAGAGATATTTAGAATGAGGAAATTAGGGAGAGATATTTAGAATGAGGAAATTAAGGAGAGATATTTAGAATGAGGAAATTAGGGAGAGATATTTAGAATGAAGAAATTAGGGAGAGATATTTAGAATGAGGAAATTAGGGAGAGATATTTAGAATGAGGAAATTAGGGAGAGATATTTAGAATGAGGAAAATAGGGAGAGATATTTAGAATGAGGAAATTAGGGAAAGATATTTAGAATGAGGAAATTAGGGAGAGATATTTAGAATGAGGAAATTAGGGAGAGATATTTAGAATGAGGAAAATAGGGAGAGATATTTAGAATGAGGAAATTAGGGAAAGATATTTAGAATGAAGAAATTAGGGAGAGATATTTAGAATGAGGAAATTAGGGAGAGATATTTAGAATGAGGAAATTAGGGAGAGATATTTAGAATGAGGAAATTAGGGAGAGATATTTAGAATGAGGAAATTAGGGAGAGATATTTAGAATGAGGAAATTAGGGAGAGATATTTAGAATGAGGAAATTAGGGAGAGATATTTAGAATGAGGAAATTAGGGAGAGATATTTAGAATGAGGAAATTAGGGAGAGATATTTAGAATGAGGAAATTAGGGAGAGATATTTAGAATGAGGAAATTAGGGAGAGATATTTAGAATGAGGAAATTAGGGAGAGATATTTAGAATGAGGAAATTAGGGAGAGATATTTAGAATGAGGAAATTAGGGAGAGATATTTAGAATGAGGAAATTAGGGAGAGATATTTAGAATGAGGAAAATAGGGAGAGATATTTAGAATGAGGAAATTAGGGAGAGATATTTAGAATGAGGAAAATAGGGAGAGATATTTAGAATGAGGAAATTAGGGAGAGATATTTAGAATGAGGAAATTAGGGAGAGATATTTAGAATGAGGAAATTAGGAAGAGATATTTAGAATGAGGAAATTAGGGAGAGATAGGCATGACAAACATTGCCATTAGACAATTATGGAGAGTTAGATAGGCATGACAAACAATGCCATTAGACAATTATGGAGAGATAGGCATGACAAACAATGCCATTAGACAATTATGGAGAGTTAGATAGGCATGACAAACAATGCCATTAGACAATTATGGAGAGATAGGCATGACAAACAATGCCATTAGACAATTATGGAGAGTTAGATAGGCATGACAAACAATGCCATTAGACAATTATGGAGAGATAGGCATGACAAACAATGCCATTAGACAATTATGGAGAGATAGGCATGACAAACATTGCCATTAGACAATTATGGAGAGTTAGATAGGCATGACAAACATTGCCATTAGACAATTATGGAGAGTTAGATAGGCATGACAAACATTGCCATTAGACAATTATGGAGAGATAGGCATGACAAACAATGCCATTAGACAATTATGGAGAGATAGGCATGACAAACATTGCCATTAGACAATTATGGAGAGTTAGATAGGCATGACAAACATTGCCATTAGACAATTATGGAGAGTTAGATAGGCATGACAAACAATGCCATTAGACAATTATGGAGAGATAGGCATGACAAACATTGCCATTAGACAATTATGGAGAGATAGGCATGACAAACATTGCCATTAGACAATTATGGAGAGTTAGATAGGCATGACAAACATTGCCATTAGACAATTATGGAGAGTTAGATAGGCATGACAAACAATGCCATTAGACAATTATGGAGAGATAGGCATGACAAACATTGCCATTAGACAATTATGGAGAGATAGGCATGACAAACATTGCCATTAGACAATTATGGAGAGTTAGATAGGCATGACAAACATTGCCATTAGACAATTATGGAGAGTTAGATAGGCATGACAAACATTGCCATTAGACAATTATGGAGAGATAGGCATGACAAACATTGACATTAGACAATTATGGAGAGATAGGCATGACAAACATTGCCATTAGACAATTATGGAGAGATAGGCATGACAAACATTGCCATTAGACAATTATGGAGAGATAGGCATGACAAACATTGCCATTAGACAATTATGGAGAGATAGGCATGACAAACATTGCCATTAGACAATTATGGAGAGATAGGCATGACAAACACTGCCATTAGACAATTATGGAGAGATAGGCATGACAAACATTGCCATTAGACAATTATGGAGAGATAGGCATGACAAACATTGCCATTAGACAATTATGGAGAGATAGGCATGACAAACATTGCCATTAGACAATTATGGAGAGATAGGCATGACAAACATTGCCATTAGACAATTATGGAGAGTTAGATAGGCATGACAAACATTGCCATTAGACAATTATGGAGAGATAGGCATGACAAACATTGCCATTAGACAATTATGGAGAGTTAGATAGGCATGACAAACATTGCCATTATACAATTATGGAGAGTTAGATAGGCATGACAAACATTGCCATTAGACAATTATGGAGAGTTAGATAGGCATGACAAACATTGCCATTAGACAATTACGGAGAGTTAGATAGGCATGACAAACATTGCCATTAGACAATTATGGAGAGATAGGCATGACAAACATTGCCATTAGACAATTATGGAGAGATAGGCATGACAAACATTGCCATTAGACAATTATGGAGAGATAGGCATGACAAACATTGTCATTAGACAATTATGGAGAGTTAGATAGGCATGACAAACAATGCCATTAGACAATTATGGAGAGATAGGCATGACAAACATTGCCATTAGACAATTATGGAGAGATAGGCATGACAAACATTGCCATTAGACAATTATGGAGAGATAGGCATGACAAACATTGCCATTAGACAATTATGGAGAGATAGGCATGACAAACATTGCCATTAAACAATAATGGAGAGTTAGATAGGCATGACAAACATTGCCATTAGACAATTATGGAGAGATAGGCATGACAAACATTGCCATTAGACAATCATGGAGAGTTAGATAGGCATGACAAACAATGCCATTAGACAATTATGGAGATATAGGCATGACAAACATTGCCATTAGACAATTATGGAGAGATAGGAATGACAAACATTGCCATTAGACAATTATGGAGAGATAGGCATGACAAACATTGCCATTAGACAATTATGGAGAGATAGGCATGACAAACATTGCCATTAGACAATTATGGAGAGATAGACATGACAAACATTGCCATTAGACAATTATGGAGAGTTAGGCATGACAAACATTGCCATTAGACAATTATGGAGAGATAGGCATGACAAACATTGCCATTAGACAATTATGGAGAGTTAGGCATGACAAACATTGCCATTAGACAATTATGGAGAGATAGGCATGACAAACACTGCCATTAGACAATTATGGAGAGATAGGCATGACAAACACTGCCATTAGACAATCATGGAGAGATAGGCATGACAAACATTGCCATTAGACAATTATGGAGAGATAGGCATGACAAACATTGCCATTAGACAATTATGGAGAGATAGACATGACAAACATTGCCATTAGACAATTATGGAGAGTTGGATAGGCATGACAAACATTGCCATTAGACAATTATGGAGAGTTGGATAGGCATGACAAACATTGCCATTAGACAATTATGGAGAGATAGGCATGACAAACATTGCCATTAGACAATTATGGAGAGATAGGCATGACAAACATTGCCATTAGACAATTATGGAGAGATAGGCATGACAAACATTGCCATTAGACAATTATGGAGAGATAGGCATGACAAACATTGCCATTAGACAATTATGGAGAGTTAGATAGGCATGACACACACTGCCATTAGACAATTATGGAGAGATAGGCATGACAAACATTGCCATTAGACAATTATGGAGAGATAGGCATGACAAACATTGCCATTAGACAATTATGGAGAGATAGGCATGACAAACATTGCCATTAGACAATTATGGAGAGATAGGCATGACAAACATTGCCATTAGACAATTATGGAGAGTTAGGCATGACAAACATTGCCATTAGACAATTATGGAGAGATAGGCATGACAAACACTGCCATTAGACAATTATGGAGAGATAGGCATGACAAACATTGCCATTAGACAATTATGGAGAGATAGGCAAGACAAACATTGCCATTAGACAATTATGGAGAGATAGGCATGACAAACATTGCCATTAGACAATTATGGAGAGATAGGCATGACAAACATTGCCATTAGACAATTATGGAGAGTTAGATAGGCATGACAAACATTGCCATTAGACAATTATGGAGAGATAGGCATGACAAACATTGCCATTAGACAATTATGGAGAGTTAGATAGGCATGACAAACATTGCCATTATACAATTATGGAGAGTTAGATAGGCATGACAAACATTGCCATTAGACAATTATGGAGAGTTAGATAGGCATGACAAACATTGCCATTAGACAATTATGGAGAGTTAGATAGGCATGACAAACATTGCCATTAGACAATTATGGAGAGATAGGCATGACAAACATTGCCATTAGACAATTATGGAGAGATAGGCATGACAAACATTGCCATTAGACAATTATGGAGAGATAGGCATGACAAACATTGTCATTAGACAATTATGGAGAGTTAGATAGGCATGACAAACAATGCCATTAGACAATTATGGAGAGATAGGCATGACAAACATTGCCATTAGACAATTATGGAGAGATAGGCATGACAAACATTGCCATTAGACAATTATGGGGAGATAGGCATGACAAACATTGCCATTAGACAATTATGGAGAGATAGGCATGACAAACATTGCCATTAAACAATAATGGAGAGTTAGATAGGCATGACAAACATTGCCATTAGACAATTATGGAGAGATAGGCATGACAAACATTGCCATTAGACAATTATGGAGAGTTAGATAGGCATGACAAACAATGCCATTAGACAATTATGGAGATATAGGCATGACAAACATTGCCATTAGACAATTATGGAGAGATAGGAATGACAAACATTGCCATTAGACAATTATGGAGAGATAGGCATGACAAACATTGCCATTAGACAATTATGGAGAGATAGGCATGACAAACATTGCCATTAGACAATTATGGAGAGATAGACATGACAAACATTGCCATTAGACAATTATGGAGAGTTAGGCATGACAAACATTGCCATTAGACAATTATGGAGAGTTAGATAGGCATGACACACACTGCCATTAGACAATTATGGAGAGATAGGCATGACAAACATTGCCATTAGACAATTATGGAGAGATAGGCATGACAAACACTGCCATTAGACAATTATGGAGAGATAGGCATGACAAACACTGCCATTAGACAATCATGGAGAGATAGGCATGACAAACATTGCCATTAGACAATTATGGAGAGATAGGCATGACAAACATTGCCATTAGACAATTATGGAGAGATAGACATGACAAACATTGCCATTAGACAATTATGGAGAGTTGGATAGGCATGACAAACATTGCCATTAGACAATTATGGAGAGATAGGCATGACAAACATTGCCATTAGACAATTATGGAGAGATAGGCATGACAAACATTGCCATTAGACAATTATGGAGAGATAGGCATGACAAACATTGCCATTAGACAATTATGGAGAGTTAGATAGGCATGACAAACATTGCCATTAGACAATTATGGAGAGTTAGATAGGCATGACAAACATTGCCATTAGACAATTATGGAGAGTTAGATAGGCATGACAAACATTGCCATTAGACAATTATGGAGAGATAGGCATGACAAACAATTTAGCCTTTGTCAATGCCTACAACGTACCTATTTATTTTTCAAAATCTACAAAAGAGGTCTTTAACATTCAAAGAGTGTGGCATTCTCCAAACATGTTACCTACAATGGTTCAAGGTCAGGCTTTTCATACTATAATCTGACAATCCACAATCGACAGAGCACCACCCCCTATCTGCCACATGGAGACATTGTAGGCAACTTTCTGTCCTGTGGTCAAACCCTGGGAATTGTTGTAAGTACCCAGGGCTGGTCATATGAGTTTTCTATCAAAATACAGAGTATTATACAAAAAATATTTGATTTTGGTAAACATTTCCCAGTTTACTACAATTCTGTGGGTCAGCATCACACTAGATCATCAATGTTCACACATGATATACACACAAATATTTAAATTTCTTTACCCCACAAATTTATTTAGTTAGTTAGAAGAGTCAGAATTTACATATTGATCCAGTCATACAAAATAACATTTAGTCTTAAATGAATGATGATCTTTGTGAAAGTTAGAAATAATGTATAAAATATTTAATATTTAATGTGAAAGTTAGAAATAATGTATAAAATATCTAATATTTAATGTGAAAGTTAGAAATAATGTATAAAATTTCTAATATTTAATGTGAAAGTTAGAAATAATGTATAAAATATTTAATATTTAATGTGAAAGTTAGAAATAATGTATAAAATATTTAATATTTAAAGTTATAGTCTCACTCCACCATGAAAATGTTATTACATTTGTAAATTGTTGATAATTCGGTAATTTTCCTCAATTTTCTGTGTAATAAGATGTAATAAAGGTTAGTACAATGTATATAGAAAAAAAATTAGTGTATATTGTCTAATTACCAACTTTGATTTTTGTTTCATTCTTAGTCCAGAAATGATGGATGATCTTGGTTGAAAAATAAATACAGTCAAAGCTCCTTATCTTGTATCATAAAAAGTCTTGGATAACTTGAAATAAGCATTTGGTTCATTTATTGTAGTTTTAGCACAATTTATCACAGATACCGACTATTTCAAAGTTAAACCATCATCGGTCCATTCAACTTCAACACATTAACAAGGACATTATTATATTTAACATTTCTAAACCCTACAGAGATCTTTTTTTGTCTTCAATGATTTGAGGTAGTTTGTTCACTTTGTTGATATTGGTGGAATTATTGACCATCTTTCTTTTTTTTTTTTTATTTATGAATTGTTCTATGCAGAGGGGATCCAGACATTTCCATAAGAGTAGGCCTGTTTTTTCTAAAGAAATAAAATCCAATTTCAAAACAATTTGCATTAAGAAAATTCAAAAGATATTGAGGCATAATCGAAAGAGAAAATTACAATACATGGTAAAAAGAAAAATGACAAGGATAAAATTGGAAATATTCTGTTAAAACATATTTTTACCAGTCTATTACTTAGCTCAAAACGGGGAGGAGGGTAAAACTGGACAAAGTAAAAATGTTCATGTATGCGATTTTTGAAATTGACAAAAAAATAATAAAAATAAAATGATCTTTTGTGTTCAATCTATACATGTGTAGTAGAGAGTAATATCAAATACATTTTCATTAACAAGAAACATATACTGAAATAGTATTTATTGAATCAGTATTTCAATTACATTATTTTCAACTGAATATTTAAATATGCAACACAAAAATAATTTTTGCTTTTTGATCAAGATTTTCATTTCAATTTAACAAATAAATAAATGACAAGAAATGGATACCAGAAAATGGGAAAAACCCAAAATTACATGTTCCCTGTTTTCCTGTCTGTCTTCTCAATTTTGAAAATTTCATTTTATTTCTTATCAATTTTTTTATTGGAAAAACAAATATGTTTATAAAATTAAATACTATTTATGTAATGGCTTACCAAGACATATTGAAAATGTAATCAATTTCACTTTATCATGTGATAAACATGTGACAGCGACTAAATCCATACAGAAGAAATTCACAAGTCATCATTCACAACTAAAACACCAAATGTTTGTGTAATTATCCCCGTGTTTTATTCTGCATCATATTAACAAAGTTTAGTGATGATCTCTGAGAAGCAAATATTGAAATGATGAGGAATGCTCTAGTGTTTAAGTTCATTGTCAGATTGATCAATACCAATTAGATACAACCATATTAACAACCAAACCTAACAAGAATACAGCTTTCTCCCTCAATTGGCTGCATTTTCAAACTAATTATGTCCCAAATTTATTAGACGATTTCATTTTCACAATCTGTGCCAATTTCACACAGATAATTTTCAGAATTAATTAAAACAATCTCCTTCAAATCTCTTGTTCTTTTTCAAGGATCATTTAAAAAAAAGTGAGAATATCTTTGAGAAAGCTGTATGGTTAGAAAATAGCAGTAAAACTGTGATTCAGACAACATCAAAGTATTGAAGATATCATGTAGTGTTTTCTTTTTTGAAATCTCTAAACCTTCTTTTCATCAAAATGATAAATGGATTTTTTTTTTTCTTGTATAATGGCCTTTCTATTTACAAAAACTCCTATTATACAGATGTTAAACATATCTCTATCATATATATATATTTTTATGAACTAGCTTTATACCAAATATTGAACCCTCCTAGAATCAAGAGTTTAATTCCTAGATACACATGTTGTGTTGTTTTCCCCCCATAATTTATCATCTAAGTATGTACAACTTCTGACAATCTATTTGTCAATAAGGTTCTACCAAAATATTTCAAATTTCTTCTTTTATAAATTATTTACCACAACTTAAAGATTTGTATTTAGTGGTAATCAATATCAGCTCTACATTGAGTTCTAATAGTTCAAACCAGAGGCCCCACTGGACATGTTATTAGTCAAATAGCAATCAAATGCAGTTCAAATATTGTCAAATTTTGTTAACATAATTTGGATAATAATCAATTATATGCTTTATAGAAAAAAAAACACAAATAAAAAGTGAACAATTAATTATCATAAAACCACTTTTGGGACATCAAGTGACAACAAAGACTCCAATGACCTGTGACAAGGTTAACAAAAACATTTACTACTGTCGTCTAACCTACATTGGCCATCACAAAAAAATTACCATTTTTTCACAAAAATAAAACTTTATATATCGTTTTAATGGCCAATACTACAAATATCTTACAAGAACAAAAATATAATTGTCCTAATGACCCAATTTCAATAAATAATTATAGAAATAACTATAATTATGAAGATTAAATATAATTTTAAGAATTGCTAAATAAATGCTATTTTTAATTCCCTTAAGGCAACCACTGGACAAAAACTAAATGAGCCAATCTTAAAATATAGTTTATCGTGTTGGCTTAGATTATATAACTTTAGGTAATAGGGCCATTAAGTAGACACAAACCTCTTTACAGCAAGAATCTTTTATCAATAATCGATAAACCTTCTCAATAAAATGTCAATTCAGCAAATTTTATCAGGTAGCAATTAATGTTTGAGTTGTTAATTCAAATATTTAACTGATTCAAATAACCGGAATTGTTTTTCCCCAAGATGACTGGGATTCCACAAGAGTCTTATGTTGTGTTTTCAAATCACTTATCAAAATCAAGAGAGGTTACTTCAAGGTGATTTTTTTGTAATATATCATTGGTAAAATTAAAGTAAAATGTCATTTGTATGAAAAATTCAAAAACAGAGAAATTACAAGAAAACCCCATCCATATCAGCCTGAAAATAAACACTGCCAAAACTAAAGTATTGAAACGTAATACTAGAAACTGAAAACATGTGAAAATTAAAGATGAACAAGCACAAGTGGTAGATACCTTTACTTACCTTGAAGTAGTAACTTCTGCAGGAGGCTATGACATAGACATCAAAAACAGACTAAGAAAAACAAACAGTAACTTCTGTAGGAGGCTATGATGTAGCCATCAAAAACAAACTAAGAAAAACAAACAGTAACTTCTGCAGGAGGCTATGACGTAGACATCAAAAACAGACTAAGAAAAACAAACAGTAACTTCTGTAGGAGGCTATGATGTAGACATCAAAAACAAACTAAGAAAAACAAACAGTAACTTCTGTAGGAGGCTAGGATGTAGACATCAAAAACAGACAAAGAAAAACAAACAGTAACTTCTGTAGGAGGCTATGACGTAGACATCAAAAACAGACTAAGAAAAACAAACAGTAACTTCTGTAGGAGGCTATGATGTAGACATCAAAAACAAACTAAGAAAAACAAACAGTAACTTCTGTAGGAGGCTATGATGTAGACATCAAAAACAGACTAAGAAAAACAAACAGTAACTTCTGTAGGAGGCTATGACGTAGACATCAAAAACAGACTAAGAAAAACAAACAGTAACTTCTGTAGGAGGCTATGACGTAGACATCAAAAACAGACTAAGAAAAACAAACAGTAACTTCTGTAGGAGGCTATGACGTAGACATCAAAAACAGACTAAGAAAAACAAACAGTAACTTCTGTAGGAGGCTATGACGTAGACATCAAAAACAAACTAAGAAAAACAAACAGTAACTTCTGTAGGAGGCTATGATGTAGACATCAAAAACAGACTAAGAAAAACAAACAGTAACTTCTGCAGGAGGCTATGACGTAGACATCAAAAACAGACTAAGAAAAACAAACAGTAACTTCTGTAGGAGGCTATGATGTAGACATCAAAAACAGACTAAGAAAAACAAACAGTAACTTCTGTAGGAGGCTATGATGTAGACATCAAAAACAGACTAAGAAAAACAAACAGTAACTTCTGTAGGAGGCTATGACGTAGACATCAAAAACAGACTAAGAAAAACAAACAGTAATTTCTGTAGGAGGCTATGATGTAGACATCAAAAACAGACTAAGAAAAACAAACAGTAACTTCTGCAGGAGGCTATGACGTAGACATCAAAAACAAACTAAGAAAAACAAACAGTAACTTCTGTAGGAGGCTATGACGTAGACATCAAAAACAGACTAAGAAAAACAAACAGTAACTTCTGTAGGAGGCTATGATGTAGACATCAAAAACAGACTAAGAAAAACAAACAGTAACTTCTGCAGGAGGCTATGATGAAGACATCAAAAATAGACTAAGAAAAACAAACAGTAACTTCTGCAGGAGGCTATGATGTAGACATCAAAAACAGACTAAGAAAAACAAACAGTAACTTCTGTAGGAGGCTATGACGTAGACATCAAAAACACACTAAGAAAAACAAACGGCCAATTTAGCAGACCAAGAAAAATTTGGAACTCCTCAATATTTTCCATAAAGACAAAAATCAAACTTTTTAATAGTCTAGTATTATCCGTTCTAACTTACGGCCATGAAACTTGAAAAACAACAGAACAAGACAAAAAGAAACTTGACACAATTTCCAAAATAGAGGCCTCGGACAAATGTTAAGAATAAGATGGCCAGACAAAATATCCAATGAGGAATTACTCCGTACAGTTGAAACAACAAAAGCAAGCAAAATTATTATACAAAAAAGATGGAGATGGATTGGTCATATCTTGCGTAGGGACAACAACATGATTTGTACAACAGCATTGACGTGGCAACCTGAAGTAAAACGTAACGTTTGATGACCAAAAACAACTTGGAGAAGGACAGTAGAGACAAACTAGGGATGAACAGCTGGACAAGGGCAAATACAGCTAAAGACAAAGACAAATGGAGGTAGTTCATTGTGAAGAGGATACATTTGAGGTAAGAAAAGCTATCAAGTCAGATGTTGCTACAGTGCTTCCAAAAATGTTAGTAGGTTGTGGTAACATTTTATATATATAATGAAAATTCTGTCATTTTAAAGCAGTAAATATTTGCTACTACTTTAAGGAGAGTTTGAAGATGCCAAAGGGGTAATCAGAATCCTTAAATCGAAGGACAGACAACACAATGACCAAAAGAAAAAGGAAAACGGAGAAACAACGACCTATAAAACACTACACAGAAAACTAAAGAATGAGCAACACGAACTAAAACCCACAGAAAACTAAAGATTGTGCAACACGAACTAAAACCCGTAGAAAACTAAAGATTGAGCAACACGAACTAAAACCTGTAGAAAACTAAAGATTGAGTAACACGAACTAAAACCTGTAGAAAACTAAAGATTGAGCAACACGAACTAAAACCTGTAGAAAACTAAAGATTGAGCAACATGAACTAAAACCTGTAGAAAACTAGAGATTGAGCAACACGAACTAAAACCCGTAGAAAACTAAAGATTGAGCAACACGAACTAAAACCCGTAGAAAACTAGAGATTGAGCAACACGAACTGAAACCTGTAGAAAACTAAAGATTGAGCAACACGAACTAAAACCTGTAGAAAACTAAAGATTGAGCAACACGAACTAAAACCTGTAGAAAACTAAAGATTGAGCAACACGAACTAAAACCTGTAGAAAACTAAAGATTGAGCAACACGAACTAAAACCCGTAGAAAACTAAAGATTGAGCAACACGAACTAAAACCCATAGAAAACTAAAGATTGAGCAACATGAACTAAAACCTGTAGAAAACTAGAGATTGAGCAACACGAACTAAAACCTGTAGAAAACTAGAGATTGAGCAACACAAACTAAAACCCGTAGAAAACTAAAGATTGAGCAACATGAACTAAAACCCGTAGAAAACTAGAGATTGAGCAACACGAACTAAAACCTGTAGAAAACTAGAGATTGAGCAACACAAACTAAAACCTGTAGAAAACTAAAGATTGAGCAACACGAACTAAAAAACCTGTAGAAAACTAAAGATTGAGCAACACAAACTAAAACCTGTAGAAAACTAAAGATTGAGCAACACGAACTAAAACCCGTAGAAAACTAAAGATTGAGCAACACGAACTAAAACCCGTAGAAAACTAAAGATTGAGCAACACGAACTAAAACCTGTAGAAAACTAAAGATTGAACAACACGAACTAAAACCCGTAGAAAACTAGAGATTGAGCAACACGAACTAAAACCTGTAGAAAACTAGAGATTGAGCAACACGAACTAAAACCTGTAGAAAACTAGAGATTGAGCAACACGAACTAAAACCTGTAGAAAACTAGAGATTGAGCAACACGAACTAAAACCTGTAGAAAACTAAAGATTGAGCAACACGAACTAAAACCTGTAGAAAACTAGAGATTGAGCAACACAAACTAAAACCCGTAGAAAACTAAAGATTGAGCAACATGAACTAAAACCCGTAGAAAACTAGAGATTGAGCAACACGAACTAAAACCTGTAGAAAACTAGAGATTGAGCAACACAAACTAAAACCTGTAGAAAACTAAAGATTGAGCAACACGAACTAAAAAACCTGTAGAAAACTAAAGATTGAGCAACACAAACTAAAACCTGTAGAAAACTAAAGATTGAGCAACACGAACTAAAACCCGTAGAAAACTAAAGATTGAGCAACACGAACTAAAACCCGTAGAAAACTAAAGATTGAGCAACACGAACTAAAACCTGTAGAAAACTAAAGATTGAACAACACGAACTAAAACCCGTAGAAAACTAGAGATTGAGCAACACGAACTAAAACCTGTAGAAAACTAGAGATTGAGCAACACGAACTAAAACCTGTAGAAAACTAGAGATTGAGCAACACGAACTAAAACCTGTAGAAAACTAGAGATTGAGCAACACGAACTAAAACCTGTAGAAAACTAAAGATTGAGCAACACGAACTAAAACCCGTAGAAAACTAAAGATTGAGCAACACGAACTAAAACCTGTAGAAAACTAAAGATTGAGCAACACGAACTAAAACCCGTAGAAAACTAAAGATTGAGCAACACGAACTAAAACCCATAGAAAACTAAAGATTGAGCAACACGAACTAAAACCTGTAGAAAACTAAAGATTGAGCAACATGAACTAAAACCCGTAGAAAACTAGAGATTGAGCAACACGAACTAAAACCTGTAGAAAACTAGAGATTGAGCAACACGAACTAAAACCTGTAGAAAACTAAAGATTGAGCAACACGAACTAAAACCTGTAGAAAACTAAAGATTGAGCAACACGAACTAAAACCCGTAGAAAACTAGAGATTGAGCAACACGAACTAAAACCTGTAGAAAACTAAAGATTGAGCAACACGAACTAAAACCCATAGAAAACTAAAGATTGAGCAACACGAACTAAAACCTGTAGAAAACTAAAGATTGAGTAACACGAACTAAAACCTGTAGAAAACTAAAGATTGAGCAACACGAACTAAAACCCATAGAAAACTAGAGATTGAGCAACACGAACTAAAACCTGTAGAAAACTAAAGATTGAGCAACACGAACTAAAACCTGTAGAAAACTAAAGATTGAGCAACATGAACTAAAACCCGTAGAAAACTAAAGATTGAGCAACATGAACTAAAACCCGTAGAAAACTTAAGATTGAGCAACACGAACTAAAACCATAGAAAACTAGAGATTGAGCAACACGAACTAAAACCTGTAGAAAACTAAAGATTGAGCAACATTAACTAAAACCTGTAGAAAACTAAAGATTGAGCAACACGAACTAAAACCTGTATAGAAAACTAAAGATTGAGCAACACGAACTAAAACCCATAGAAAACTAGAGATTGAGCAACACGAACTAAAACCTGTAGAAAACTAAAGATTGAGCAACATTAACTAAAACCTGTAGAAAACTAAAGATTGAGCAACACGAACTAAAACCTGTATAGAAAACTAAAGATTGAACAACATTAACTAAAACCTGTAGAAAACTAAAGATTGAGCAACACGAACTGAAACCCGTAGAAAACTAAAGATTGAGCAACACGAACTAAAACCTGTAGAAAACTAAAGATTGAGCAACACGAACTAAAACCCGTAGAAAACTAAAGATTGAGCAACACGAACTAAAACCTGTAGAAAACTAAAGATTGAGCAACACGAACTAAAACCTGTAGAAAACTAAAGATTGAGCAACACGAACTAAAACCTGTAGAAAACTAGAGATTGAGCAACACGAACTAAAACCCACAGAAAACTAAAGATTGAGCAACACGAACTAAAACCCGTAGAAAACTAGAGATTGAGCAACACGAACTAAAACCCGTAGAAAACTAAAGATTGAGCAACACGAACTAAAACCCACAGAAAACTAAAGATTGAGCAACACGAACTAAAACCTGTAGAAAACTAGAGATTGAGCAACACGAACTAAAACCTGTAGAAAACTAAAGATTGAGCAACACGAACTAAAACCTGTAGAAAACTAAAGATTGAGCAACACGAACTAAAACCCATAGAAAACTAAAGATTGAGCAACACGAACTAAAACCTGTAGAAAACTAAAGATTGAGCAACATGAACTAAAACCCGTAGAAAACTAGAGATTGAGCAACATGAACTAAAACCTGTAGAAAACTAGAGATTGAGCAACACGAACTAAAACCTGTAGAAAACTAAAGATTGAGTAACACGAACTAAAACCCGTAGAAAACTAGAGATTGAGCAACACGAACTAAAACCTGTAGAAAACTAAAGATTGAGCAACACGAACTAAAACCCGTAGAAAACTAGAGATTGAGCAACACGAACTAAAACCTGTAGAAAACTAGAGATTGAGTAACATGAACTAAAACCTGTAGAAAACTAAAGATTGAGCAACACGAACTAAAACCTGTAGAAAACTAAAGATTGAGCAACACGAACTAAAACCTGTAGAAAACTAAAGATTGAGCAACACGAACTAAAACCCATAGAAAACTAAAGATTGAGCAACACGAACTAAAACCTGTAGAAAACTAAAGATTGAGCAACATGAACTAAAACCCGTAGAAAACTAGAGATTGAGCAACATGAACTAAAACCCATAGAAAACTAAAGATTGAGCAACACGAACTAAAACCTGTAGAAAACTAAAGATTGAGTAACACGAACTAAAACCTGTAGAAAACTAGAGATTGAGCAACACGAACTAAAACCTGTAGAAAACTAAAGATTGAGCAACACGAACTAAAACCTGTAGAAAACTAAAGATTGAGCAACAGGAACTAAAACCTGTAGAAAACTAAAGATTGAGCAACACGAACTAAAACCTGTAGAAAACTAGAGATTGAGCAACACGAACTAAAACCTGTAGAAAACTAAAGATTGAGCAACACGAACTAAAACCCGTAGAAAACTAAAGATTGAGCAACACGAACTAAAACCTGTAGAAAACTAAAGATTGAACAACACGAACTAAAACCCGTAGAAAACTAGAGATTGAGCAACACGAACTAAAACCTGTAGAAAACTAGAGATTGAGCAACACGAACTAAAACCCGTAGAAAACTAAAGATTGAGCAACACGAACTAAAACCTGTAGAAAACTAAAGATTGAGCAACACGAACTAAAACCCGTAGAAAACTAAAGATTGAGCAACACGAACTAAAACCCATAGAAAACTAAAGATTGAGCAACACGAACTAAAACCTGTAGAAAACTAAAGATTGAGCAACATGAACTAAAACCCGTAGAAAACTAGAGATTGAGCAACACGAACTAAAACCTGTAGAAAACTAGAGATTGAGCAACACGAACTAAAACCTGTAGAAAACTAAAGATTGAGCAACACGAACTAAAACCTGTAGAAAACTAAAGATTGAGCAACACGAACTAAAACCCGTAGAAAACTAGAGATTGAGCAACACGAACTAAAACCTGTAGAAAACTAAAGATTGAGCAACACGAACTAAAACCCATAGAAAACTAAAGATTGAGCAACACGAACTAAAACCTGTAGAAAACTAAAGATTGAGTAACACGAACTAAAACCTGTAGAAAACTAAAGATTGAGCAACACGAACTAAAACCCATAGAAAACTAGAGATTGAGCAACACGAACTAAAACCTGTAGAAAACTAAAGATTGAGCAACACGAACTAAAACCTGTAGAAAACTAAAGATTGAGCAACATGAACTAAAACCCGTAGAAAACTAGAGATTGAACAACACGAACTAAAACCTGTAGAAAACTAAAGATTGAGCAACACGAACTAAAACCCGTAGAAAACTAAAGATTGAGCAACACGAACTAAAACCTGTAGAAAACTAAAGACTGAGCAACACGAACTAAAACCTGTAGAAAACTAGAGATTGAGCAACACGAACTAAAACCTGTAGAAAACTAAAGATTGAGCAACACGAACTAAAACCTGTAGAAAACTAAAGATTGAGCAACACGAACTAAAACCCGTAGAAAACTAAAGATTGAGCAACATGAACTAAAACCCGTAGAAAACTTAAGATTGAGCAACACGAACTAAAACCATAGAAAACTAGAGATTGAGCAACACGAACTAAAACCTGTAGAAAACTAAAGATTGAGCAACATTAACTAAAACCTGTAGAAAACTAAAGATTGAGCAACACGAACTAAAACCTGTATAGAAAACTAAAGATTGAGCAACACGAACTAAAACCCATAGAAAACTAGAGATTGAGCAACACGAACTAAAACCTGTAGAAAACTAAAGATTGAGCAACATTAACTAAAACCTGTAGAAAACTAAAGATTGAGCAACACGAACTAAAACCTGTATAGAAAACTAAAGATTGAACAACATTAACTAAAACCTGTAGAAAACTAAAGATTGAGCAACACGAACTGAAACCCGTAGAAAACTAAAGATTGAGCAACACGAACTAAAACCTGTAGAAAACTAAAGATTGAGCAACACGAACTAAAACCCGTAGAAAACTAAAGATTGAGCAACACGAACTAAAACCTGTAGAAAACTAAAGATTGAGCAACACGAACTAAAACCTGTAGAAAACTAAAGATTGAGCAACACGAACTAAAACCTGTAGAAAACTAGAGATTGAGCAACACGAACTAAAACCCACAGAAAACTAAAGATTGAGCAACACGAACTAAAACCCGTAGAAAACTAGAGATTGAGCAACACGAACTAAAACCCGTAGAAAACTAAAGATTGAGCAACACGAACTAAAACCCACAGAAAACTAAAGATTGAGCAACACGAACTAAAACCTGTAGAAAACTAGAGATTGAGCAACACGAACTAAAACCTGTAGAAAACTAAAGATTGAGCAACACGAACTAAAACCTGTAGAAAACTAAAGATTGAGCAACACGAACTAAAACCCATAGAAAACTAAAGATTGAGCAACACGAACTAAAACCTGTAGAAAACTAAAGATTGAGCAACATGAACTAAAACCCGTAGAAAACTAGAGATTGAGCAACATGAACTAAAACCTGTAGAAAACTAGAGATTGAGCAACACGAACTAAAACCTGTAGAAAACTAAAGATTGAGTAACACGAACTAAAACCCGTAGAAAACTAGAGATTGAGCAACACGAACTAAAACCTGTAGAAAACTAAAGATTGAGCAACACGAACTAAAACCCGTAGAAAACTAGAGATTGAGCAACACGAACTAAAACCTGTAGAAAACTAGAGATTGAGTAACATGAACTAAAACCTGTAGAAAACTAAAGATTGAGCAACACGAACTAAAACCTGTAGAAAACTAAAGATTGAGCAACACGAACTAAAACCTGTAGAAAACTAAAGATTGAGCAACACGAACTAAAACCCATAGAAAACTAAAGATTGAGCAACACGAACTAAAACCTGTAGAAAACTAAAGATTGAGCAACATGAACTAAAACCCGTAGAAAACTAGAGATTGAGCAACATGAACTAAAACCCATAGAAAACTAAAGATTGAGCAACACGAACTAAAACCTGTAGAAAACTAAAGATTGAGTAACACGAACTAAAACCTGTAGAAAACTAGAGATTGAGCAACACGAACTAAAACCTGTAGAAAACTAAAGATTGAGCAACACGAACTAAAACCTGTAGAAAACTAAAGATTGAGCAACATGAACTAAAACCTGTAGAAAACTAAAGATTGAGCAACACGAACTAAAACCTGTAGAAAACTAGAGATTGAGCAACACGAACTAAATCCTGTAGAAAACTAAAGATTGAGCAACACGAACTAAAACCCGTAGAAAACTAAAGATTGAGCAACACGAACTAAAACCCGTAGAAAACTAGAGATTGAGCAACACGAACTAAAACCTGTAGAAAACTAAAGATTGAGTAACACGAACTAAAACCTGTAGAAAACTAGAGATTGAGCAACACGAACTAAAACCTGTAGAAAACTAAAGATTGAGCAACACGAACTAAAACCCGTAGAAAACTAGAGATTGAGCAACACGAACTAAAACCTGTAGAAAACTAAAGATTGAGCAACACAAACTAAAACCTGTAGAAAACTAAAGATTGAGCAACACGAACTAAAACCCGTAGAAAACTAAAGATTGAGCAACACGAACTAAAACCCATAGAAAACTAAAGATTGAGCAACACGAACTAAAACCTGTAGAAAACTAAAGATTGAGCAACATGAACTAAAACCCGTAGAAAACTAGAGATTGAGCAACACGAACTAAAACCTGTAGAAAACTAGAGATTGAGCAACACGAACTAAAACCTGTAGAAAACTAAAGATTGAGCAACACGAACTAAAACCTGTAGAAAACTAAAGATTGAGCAACACGAACTAAAACCCGTAGAAAACTAGAGATTGAGCAACACGAACTAAAACCTGTAGAAAACTAAAGATTGAGCAACACGAACTAAAACCTGTAGAAAACTAGAGATTGAGCAACACGAACTAAAACCTGTAGAAAACTAAAGATTGAGCAACACGAACTAAAACCTGTAGAAAACTAGAGATTGAGCAACACGAACTAAAACCCACAGAAAACTAGAGATTGAGCAACACGAACTAAAACCTGTAGAAAACTAGAGATTGAGCAACACGAACTAAAACCTGTAGAAAACTAGAGATTGAGCAACACGAACTAAAACCTGTAGAAAACTAAAGATTGAGCAACACGAACTAAAACCCGTAGAAAACTAAAGATTGAGCAACACGAACTAAAACCCGTAGAAAACTAGAGATTGAGCAACACGAACTAAAACCTGTAGAAAACTAAAGATTGAGTAACACGAACTAAAACCTGTAGAAAACTAGAGATTGAGCAACACGAACTAAAACCTGTAGAAAACTAGAGATTGAGCAACACGAACTAAAACCTGTAGAAAACTAAAGATTGAGCAACACGAACTAAAACCTGTAGAAAACTAAAGATTGAGTAACACGAACTAAAACCTGTAGAAAACTAGAGATTGAGCAACACGAACTAAAACCTGTAGAAAACTAAAGATTGAGCAACACGAACTAAAACCCGTAGAAAACTAGAGATTGAGCAACACGAACTAAAACCTGTAGAAAACTAAAGATTGAGCAACACAAACTAAAACCTGTAGAAAACTAAAGATTGAGCAACACGAACTAAAACCCGTAGAAAACTAAAGATTGAGCAACACGAACTAAAACCCATAGAAAACTAAAGATTGAGCAACACGAACTAAAACCTGTAGAAAACTAAAGATTGAGCAACATGAACTAAAACCCGTAGAAAACTAGAGATTGAGCAACACGAACTAAAACCTGTAGAAAACTAGAGATTGAGCAACACGAACTAAAACCTGTAGAAAACTAAAGATTGAGCAACACGAACTAAAACCTGTAGAAAACTAAAGATTGAGCAACACGAACTAAAACCCGTAGAAAACTAGAGATTGAGCAACACGAACTAAAACCTGTAGAAAACTAAAGATTGAGCAACACGAACTAAAACCTGTAGAAAACTAGAGATTGAGCAACACGAACTAAAACCTGTAGAAAACTAAAGATTGAGCAACACGAACTAAAACCTGTAGAAAACTAGAGATTGAGCAACACGAACTAAAACCCACAGAAAACTAGAGATTGAGCAACACGAACTAAAACCTGTAGAAAACTAGAGATTGAGCAACACGAACTAAAACCTGTAGAAAACTAGAGATTGAGCAACACGAACTAAAACCTGTAGAAAACTAAAGATTGAGCAACACGAACTAAAACCCGTAGAAAACTAAAGATTGAGCAACACGAACTAAAACCCGTAGAAAACTAGAGATTGAGCAACACGAACTAAAACCTGTAGAAAACTAAAGATTGAGTAACACGAACTAAAACCTGTAGAAAACTAGAGATTGAGCAACACGAACTAAAACCTGTAGAAAACTAAAGATTGAGCAACACGAACTAAAACCCGTAGAAAACTAGAGATTGAGCAACACGAACTAAAACCTGTAGAAAACTAAAGATTGAGCAACACAAACTAAAACCTGTAGAAAACTAAAGATTGAGCAACACGAACTAAAACCCATAGAAAACTAAAGATTGAGCAACACGAACTAAAACCTGTAGAAAACTAAAGATTGAGCAACATGAACTAAAACCCGTAGAAAACTAGAGATTGAGCAACACAAACTAAAACCTGTAGAAAACTAGAGATTGAGCAACACGAACTAAAACCTGTAGAAAACTAAAGATTGAGCAACACGAACTAAAACCTGTAGAAAACTAAAGATTGAGCAACACGAACTAAAACCCGTAGAAAACTAGAGATTGAGCAACACGAACTAAAACCTGTAGAAAACTAAAGATTGAGCAACACGAACTAAAACCCATAGAAAACTAAAGATTGAGCAACACGAACTAAAACCTGTAGAAAACTAAAGATTGAGCAACATGAACTAAAACCCGTAGAAAACTAGAGATTGAGCAACACGAACTAAAACCCATAGAAAACTAGAGATTGAGCAACACGAACTAAAACCTGTAGAAAACTAAAGATTGAGCAACACGAACTAAAACCTGTAGAAAACTAAAGATTGAGCAACACGAACTAAAACCTGTAGAAAACTAAAGATTGAGCAACACGAACTAAAACCTGTAGAAAACTAAAGATTGAGCAACACGAACTAAAACCTGTAGAAAACTAGAGATTGAGCAACACGAACTGAAACCTGTAGAAAACTAAAGATTGAGCAACACGAACTAAAACCTGTAGAAAACTAAAGATTGAGCAACACAAACTAAAACCTGTAGAAAACTAAAGATTGAGCAACACGAACTAAAACATGTAGAAAACTAAAGATTGAGCAACACGAACTAAAACCTGTAGAAAAGCAGATGATCCAGTGGTGAACAATTTTATACTAACAATCATACAGTTGAACAATTTTATACTAACAATCATACAGTTGAACATTTTTCCATGATTGGATTGGAAAAACAAATTTTACAGAAAAAAATTGGGAGAATTTGTGAAAAAAGAAACTGAAGACTTTTAAGCAGCATGGCATCAATACTAAAGAATAACTCGTTTAATTTTTCAATCTTTTATTAATTTCTTTACATAGATGTGGCTCAGTGGTCAAGGACGCTGGACATAAAGCTAAGCGATTGGTGCTGTAGTGTATCAATGGTAAGAGTTCGAATCCTGTCGAGGGAGAACAAAAAAATTGTCAACTCAAAAATTGAATTCTAACAATGTTGGGTTATAATTTTTAGACGTTTATATATCGGCCATTAACCACCTCCAATTTCACGGCTTTTCCAACTATTAATGTAAAAACATTTAAACAGTATTATGTTTATAGTGTGTGTGTTCAACAATATGGTCATGAGGAATTTGATACAATCCAAAATCAATAGCCTATCCTTTTACAAGAGTTACGTAAATGCAATGACGATTTCTTTCATTCATTCATTTACCAGTACTTAAATTTACAAGTTCAGAAAAGGCAATGTACATTTCTATTTTTCTTCCGTAACGTCTAAATTTTGATGAAAAGTCAAACACATACTGAACTAAAAATGAATCAGTTCTATACTATACTTTTCTCATCAGCAATGTCTATCTTAATCAATGATCATTGAAGAACCCCATTAAAACCTCAACTTATTACTGACTTCAATTTGTCAGCAAGGTCTCTGTGACAATTAAAGAAATAATCAGTCCTTGTCATTACTGTGGTTTGTGAGTATAACATCAGTAGGCTATGGGAGGGAGTGTGGTAAAGCTTGGTTAATTCCCTTAAAGTGTGGCAAGATGAGCTATGGATAAACAATAGTGAGGCAATACAAATAGGATCAAACACCGTGAGTGGTGCAAGATCGTTAAATCTAAGATACCTGAGGGTGTCTCAGATTTTATGATCTGGCACCTTTCACTGTGTTTGACTCTTTTTCTCACCCCTCCATACCGTGTCAATGTTTGTTTATTTTTTGCATACTTTGACAAAATTACCTCCCTTTGACCAAATTCTAAGAAAACTAGTTCCAGAAAATGTGACATGTTGGTCAAATAAATTTTTATAGGTATTCATCTCTGTTGTAGTAGCATTTAAGGATACGGTCTATATATTTAATTATGAAATACATTTAAAATACTGTCAAGACACTGATGTATATCAATAAATCAACAATTTACTTTAGCAATGGAAAACAATTTTGTGAGAAAACACTATAGTATGGTAAGACAAAGACAAGTTTGAAGATACCAAAGGGGTTATCTGAATCCGTAAATCGAAGAAGAACAGACAACACAATGGTCAAAAGAAAAAGTACAAAAGGACAAACAACTACATGTATCTACAAAACATACACATAAAACTAAAGATCGAGTAACACGAACCCCATAAGACAAGCTATAAATAAACTATAGTGTGACGATGACATAGACTATGATACAATACAACATTTATTAATAAATAAATAAATGTTAGTTCTGCTACACCAGTAACAACAAAATATTGAATAATCTATAATCTAGAACTTCTCTGTTTCAATTAAATATATAATTATTTTTGAATCCTTGTTTTAAAGCAAAATATAATTGTGTTTAAATACTAATTTGTTATCGTCAGCTGCAGTGACTGACGACTTTACTGACATCATGGATTATACCCCAGACTCACGATTAGATTTTTTCTATGACGCCATTTGACAGACATACAATTACCATTCATGTCAATGAACTTTTTATAAATAATTTGAAGATACATTCAAAGCCACTTAATCATCGTCATTTATTTTAATTATCTGTAAAAATATTGAGAATAAAAGCAAAGTATTTATATCAACTGAGGCTGAAATATATGTAACAATAAAATCAACAAGATAGAATAGTTTTGTGGTTATTGATCATGAAGATTCTAATGGATACAAAAATAATAGTTAAAGATTTCAACATGACGACCATTTTTTTCCTGGAGCGATTTTTCCCAGACCACAAAAAATATGTCTTTTTTCCGAAGACTTCAGCAGACAAGATTATAACTCATTAAAAGACATTGTAAACATCTGAGCAGACCAGTAACCTTGGAAAATGTTTACAAAAACACAGTATGGCCACCAGAAATAAGCAAAATATTTGGAATTGTTTTATCAAATGATTTTTAAAAGGTACATAAAAACACAGTGAACAATTATTAATGACAATGATAGTACATGCATCTGTATTTACATCTACATATCCAATCAGAACCTATCACAGATAAAACAGGCCTAATTTGCATATTCTGAAAAATAGTGTCAAAATTACAAATCTTAGCTTAAGACAAATTTCAGTTTAAGATGTAGCAGTGTTAGCCATTTGAAGACATTTCTATTTTTAGTAATGGCAGCCATCTTGGATGGAGGTCATCCCTGCCAGATATCATTCTGAAAGTAGACCAGCAAAGGATTATCCCATAGAAGAAGATTTTCACATTATTATTTTTTTATCATAACCAACCTTATTTGCAGCAACAATCAGCAAATAGCATTATGTATCAGTAAAATCTTAAACATAAGTCATGTTTTTCATTAAAATGGAAATACTGTTTAAATTCAACTCATTTCTCTGAAAGAGTGACTTGATTGGTTCTGAAAGAGTGTTTACCCTTATGATCTATTTATAGTAACAACAGCCAGGTTGAAAGATTACCAGGATCATCAGATAAATAAACAATAGAGAATACTGAAGGGGCAATCAAAAATGGTCAGTCCAGAGAAACTGGCAACATAGACAAGATGAAGAAAAACAAAACAAAAACACAACACGATATGTGTTGGACACCACTATATGCAAACAAACACAAATAATGTAAATAAGACATGCATCCTCCTACAAACAACTGGAGGTAAAGACAAACCGAACATCGTTTTTATGCGGAAATCGTAAATGACATCACAACACGGAACTCAGAACGTAAAGACACATAATAGGACAACACAAAACACTAAAAAGATGAGCAAAAATAAAATTTGAATGATTCAGTTTCGTTGAAATTGATTCAGCGATTACAGAGAAAATGTTTGGAAAAGTTTGACGAGGAAGGTCAAATAATGGCAATAACTCACCTGATCTTTCAGGTTAGGTAATAACTCGCATGATCTTTCAGGTCAGGTAATAACTCACATGATCTTTCAAGTCAGGTAATAACTCACATGATCTTTCAGGTCAGGTAATAACTCGCATGATCTTTCAGGTCAGGTAATAACTCACATGATCTTTCAGGTCTGGTAATAACTCGCATGATCTTTCAGGTCAGGTAATAACTCACATGATCTTTCAGGTCAGGTAATAACTCACATGATCTTTCAGGTTAGGTAATAACTCGCATGATCTTTCAGGTCAGGTAATAACTCGCATGATCTTTCAGGTCAGGTAATAACTAACATGATCTTTCAGGTCAGGTAATAACTCACATGATCTTTCAGGTCAGGTAATAACTCACATGATCTTTCAGGTTAGGTAATAACTCACATGATCTTTCAGGTCAGGTAATAACTCGCATGATCTTTCAGGTCAGGTAATAACTCACATGATCTTTCAGGTCAGGTAATAACTCACATGATCTTTCAGGTCAGGTAATAACTCACATGATCTTTCAGGTCAGGTGAGCTAACAAGAATCTCAATGTACAACAACCATCTTCAGGTGTTCTAATATTGTTGTTTACTGTCAAATGAGCAGTATTTCAGCTTAATTCATGACACAAGTAAATTTACAGGTATAAATCATGTAGTTACTAAAAGGTGGTGATGATATGGGAAGATGGACGGATGTTTTGAATGTCAAAGTGAAAAAAGGGGAGATAATGGATAAGGTTGGAAAAGTTTGCCTTGCAACGTTTCTTCAAGGTCTAAACTATTGTTCTTTTGAAGCTGGTGCAAGTTGTTTTTTATATGTATATGTACCTACACAAGGGTAAATTGTGTATTGGATTCAACCCACGTGACCAGTAGATGTGTTTTTAGGTAAAAAAAAAAAAAAAAAAATGAAGAACAAAATATTTCTCTTAAAATATGCAGATTTTACATAGGTTCTATCCTATTTAACTTCTAAATTCTCTATTAGGAAGGATAAATGGTGTTCTTAGACTGTTCTCAAAGTATTACAAATACAGTAACTTCTAAATTCTCTATTAGGAAGGATAAATGGTGTTCTTAGACTGTTCTCAAGGTATTACAAATACAGTAACTTCTAAATTCTCTATTAGGAAGGATAAATGGTGTTCTTAGACTGTTCTCAAAGTATTACAAATATAGTAACTTCTAAAATTCTGTATATGATTTAATATAATAAACATTACACCTGATTTTGCATAACAACAAGACATTGATCCATAGAGTTTGTTTTGTCATTGGTATTAGACATCTGATTAATCAGTAGAACTTGTTTTGTAGATTTTTAATCACCTAAAAATAGTTAATCTGTTAACACAGAAATTTTACACAAGATATAAATGAGATGTTTGCATGACTATTCCTACTAAACAATTTGTCAGTAATATAGAACATTAACAGACATATCTTTACTAGGGGTTTAATGTATCTCACAATGATTATGATCTATAAAAACTGATCAATTTCAACTCTCTTACAAAATAAAATACTGGTATGGAAAATCAAAAATCATCCTCTCTTGAACTGTATATAAGCATACACAACAAACTCCCTTGTGACTGAGGAATCCCAACAAACTCCCTTGTGATTAAGGAATAACATCAAACTCCCTTGTGATTAAGGAATCACATCAAACTCCCTTGTGATTAAGGAATAACAACAAACTACCTTGTGATTAAGGGATCCCACCAAACTCCCTTGTGATTGAGGAATCCCATCAAACTCCCTTGTGATTAAGGAATCCCAACAAACTCCCTTGTAATTAAGGAATAACATCAAACTTCCTTGTGATTAAGGAATCACATCAAACTCCCTTGTGATTAAGGAATCCCAACAAACTCCCTTGTGATTAAGGAATAACATCAAACTTCCTTGTGATTGAGGAATCCCATCAAACTCCCTTGTGATTAAGGAATCCCAACAAACTCCCTTGTGATTAAGGAATCCCAACAAACTCCCTTGTGATTAAGGAATAACATCAGACTCCCTTGTAACTAAGGAATCCCAACAAACTCCCATCTGATTAAGGAATCACATCAAACTCCCTTGTGATTAAGGAATAATATCAAACTCCCTTGTGATTAAGGAATAACATCAAACTCCCTTGTGATTAAGGAATCCCACCAAACTCCCTTGTGATTAAGGAGTAACATCAAACTCCCTTGTGATTAAGGAATAACATCAAACTCCTGTGTGATTAAGGAATAACATCAAACTCCCTTGTGATTAAGGAATCCCACCAAACTCCCTTGTGATTAAGGAGTAACACCAAACTCCCTTGTGATTAAGGAGTAACATCAAACTCCCTTGTGATTAAGGAATCACATCAAACTCCCTTATGATTAAGGAATCACATCACTGCCTTTTGATTAAGGAATCACATCAACTCCCTATCATGAAGGTATCCTATTTGACATTAAGGTTAGAAGAATGACTCATTCATCATTAACTAAAAATAGGGTTATTGGTGCTTAATATCACTTTCAGCCTTTTTTCAACTACGTGTTTATCGTCACTTTCTAAGGAAGGAAAGTCTTAGGTAGATGTATAACAAACTAATCCTTGTAACCCACGACCTTGGGTAAGTCATTGAAAACCTTTACACTTTTTAGGTAGCAAAGCCAGAACCCATGTCAGTGGTGTTAGGCTTATGGTCGGAAGTCAACGAGCATAAATACTCTGCCACCCTGTCCCCGACAAAAAATAGGGTCATAAAGTAGATCATGTACATAGATAAAATCTTTGTTACAGACAAAACAAAGTCTCTGAATTACGCTTCAAGATAAATTATACGATGTTACCAGTATCATACTAACTGACCTTATTAAGGCTAACGATGACATTTTTTTTATCATTTTCCCATCAGGTCTTCATACATAAGTTTCATATTTAATAGCCACAAGCTTATTATAATGGTGTTAATTTGTTCCTCATATTTCTTGATGAAAAAAAATATGAAAACAAAAGTGCAGCCTTTGAAATACTGCTATAACATGATTATCTAAGCTGAGGGAATGTCAAAGTTAACTCAGCACCAAATTATATTTATCTTTAAACCATCAAACCATGAAAATGCAAGTGACATTAGCAAAAAGACGTCACTAAGAAAATGTCAATTTCATGTTGAAACCTCTCATAGGATGGGAAGACAATATTCACTTTAGCTTTCATTTTACACTTTTCCCTGACTAATCTTTCATCTTGGTATTAAATCATAATCAAATTTCGTCACAATGTCACTGATATTTTCTTCAATCTGGAAACATGAATGATAAGAGCTTCTACGCAACAGTATATCTGTCCTCAAAGTCAATGAGCATTTCCTTCATAACAACCAAGGTTTTTCAAGGATATAATTATCAAATAACCTTTTCTTCCATTAAATGACAACATCAAGTACAGCAAAAAGTGATGATAACCATAACACACTTCAGATTACTTAATAAAATCATATTGAAAAAACAGAGAAAAAACCAAAGGCTCTCAACAGACTGTATTGTTTACTTCATTTAGAACAGAAAACTTAACATGATATTAATTCCACTTAGAGAGCATGGCATGTGTAATGATGATGAGCATCTAATATTTCCTATGATACAGAAAATATTAAACATCTTAAGAAGAGTTTGATGATACCAAAGGGGTAATCAGAATCTGTATATCAAAGAACAGACAACACAATGGCCAAAAGATACCAAAGGAGTAATCAGAATCTGTATATCTAAGAAGAACAGACAACACAATGGCCAAAAGATACCAAAGGGGTAATCAGAATTTGTATATCAAAGAACAGACAACACAATGGCCAAAAGATACCAAAGGGGTAATCAGAATCTGTATATCAAAGAACAGACAACACAATGGCCAAAAGATACCAAAGGAGTAATCAGAATCTGTATATCTAAGAAGAACAGACAACACAATGGCCAAAAGATACCAAAGGGGTAATCAGAATTTGTATATCAAAGAACAGACAACACAATGGCCAAAAGATACCAAAGGGGTAATCAGAATCTGTATATCAAAGAACAGACAACACAATGGCCAAAAGATACCAAAGGGGTAATCAGAATCTGTATATCAAAGAACAGACAACACAATGGCCAAAAGATACCAAAGGGGTAATCAGAATCTGTATATCAAAGAACAGACAACACAATGGCCAAAAGATACCAAAGGGGTAATCAGAATCTGTATATCTAAGAAGAACAGACAACACAATGGCCAAAAGATACCAGAGGGGTAATCAGAATCTGTATATCTAAGAAGAACAGACAACACAATGGCCAAAATATACCAAAGGGGTAATCAGAATCTGTATATCAAAGAACAGACAACACAATGGCCAAAAGATACCAAAGGGGTAATCAGAATCTGTATATCAAAGAACAGACAACACAATGGCCAAAAGATACCAAAGGGGTAATCAGAATCTGTATATCTAAGAAGAACAGACAACACAATGGCCAAAAGATACCAAAGGGGTAATCAGAATCTGTATATCTAAGAAGAACAGACAACACAATGGCCAAGCCAAAAGATACCAAAGGGGTAATCAGAATCTGTATATCAAAGAACAGACAACACAATGGCCAAAAGATACCAAAGGGGTAATCAGAATCTGTATATCTAAGAACAGACAACACAATGGCCAAAAGATACCAATGGGGTAATCAGAATCTGTATATCAAAGAACAGACAACACAATGGCCAAAAGATACCAAAGGGGTAATCAGAATCTGTATATCTAAGAACAGACAACACAATGGCCAAAAGATACCAAAGGGGTAATCAGAATCTGTATATCAAAGAACAGACAACACAATGGCCAAAAGATACCAAAGGGGTAATCAGAATCTGTATATCAAAGAACAGACAACACAATGGCCAAAAGATACCAAAGGGGTAATCAGAATCTGTATATCAAAGAACAGACAACACAATGGCCAAAAGAACCAGAGGCTCTCAAGAGCCTGTATCGTTTACCTGCTTATCAAAAGAACCAATTGGTCCAATGTAAAAACTATGTCCTGCAGAGGTAGTCATCTTGGAATTCCCATCAACATAAAAAACACTTACATTATACCACATCTAGCTTCAACTGACTTTTTGTTCACAGGTTATCATCCGGAAAAAAATTAGCAAATTTGAAGTACAAAAAAAGTGCATAACACTGGTAAGAATTGAGGACCAAATCGCCATTATCGAACTTAACCTAGATACTCCTAAGATACACCGACATACCATATCTAGACTAGATTCTAGCTTCAATCTGATTTTTCGTTCACATACTAGTATTCTCTGGAAACCAGTTTGGGACGGGTTCACAGACGACAGTCATTACTATAGTTCTGGCACTGGCATCGAATACAAAAAAGTTCTACCCTGGATTTCCCTCTTTCAATCTTGCTTTTCATAAATTACATGCTAGACATGTATTTGCATCATGATTTCATCTGAATCAATCATAGTCGATCATTACCATTTACACAAAAAGAAAAATCGATTAAATTTAGATCAAATTTGAAAAGACCATGTGGAGAGGTGGAATTTTTAATATAGATTCATCTGCCATCACCATAAAGATCGACCATTATTAAATCTGTTTTAAAAAGATCAGTTTAAATGTACTTGTACATACAGTTTGTCACCACAAGTAAGAAAGACCCTGATCCCATGAGGAAGAGCTTACAAATTAAGGTATAATGAAGCCTGTTGAATTTCAAACTGGTTTTTTTCCCGTTGTATTATCATTTTGGTCATATTGACATGGGTATGATTCTAACTGACTTTTATATAATCACTAGAAATGCAAAATGTTTGAAAAACATAGCTTTTTAGCACCAATAATGTAATACTGAAAGCTCTGTCAAGTGAAACCCTGCTAGTTAAACAGTAGTGAGTTTGCCATTACATGATACAAGAACTAGAAATGAAAACTAGAGGCTCAGTGGGCTGAGCCTGTGTCGCTCATCTTTCATTCTGCTTTGAGGAAACTTAATACAGAACCTCCCATAGGTGCTTCCCACCAAGTTTTGGTCATTTGGCTAATCAGTTACAAAGAAGAAGATATTTAGAAATCGACCAATCATAAACAAGAATGGCCTGTGGCGGCCATGTTTATTGACGGATCGGAACTAAATGAGCAATCTGTATAGATGACTTTCCAAGGATGCTTCCTACCAAGTTTCGATTCATTTGGCCAGGCGGTTTCAGAGGAGATGATATTTTAGAAATCAACCAATCAGAAACAAGAATTGCCTGTGGTGGCCATGTTTGTTAACAGATTGGAACTAAATGAGCAATCTTGATAGAGGACCTTTCACGGATGCTTCCTACCAAATTTTGATTCATTTGGTCAAGCGGTTACAGAGGAGAAGATTTTTGAGAAATCAACCAATCAGAAACAAGAATTGCCTGTAGCGGCCATGTCTGATAACGGATCGCGATGAAATGAGCAATGTTTATAGAGGACCTGCCATAGATGCTTCCTACCAAGTTTCGGTTCATTTGGCCAAGTGGTTTCAGAGAAGAAGATTTTTTTAAATCTGCCAATCAGAAACAAGAATTGCCTATAGTGGCCATGTTTGTTAACGAATCGGAACTAAATTAGCATTCTTTATAGAGGACCTTCCAAGGATGCTTCCTACCAAGTTTCGGTTCATTTGGCAAAGCGGCTTCAGGAGAAGATTTTTTAGAAATCAACCAATCAGAAACAAGAATTCTCTGTGGCGGCCATGTTTGTAAATGGATCGGAACTAAATGAGCAATGTTTATAGAGGACCTTCCAATGATACTTCCTACCAAGTTTCAATTCATTTGGCCAAGCGGTTTCAGAGGAGATGATTTTCTAGAAATCAACCAATCAGAAACAAGAATTGCCTGTGGCGGCCATGTTTATTAATGGATCGGGACGAAAGAGCAATCTTTTTTTTTTGTAATTTTACTATTTATTGTTGCCTAATTGACAATTTACATACATCATGTTCATGTCTACATAATAAATATAAATGTATACAGTTTGATCATGCAAAAGAGTTTTTCTTTTTTCTTTTAACTATACCATGTATCAACAATGTGGTACAATATATGTAATAAACAAACTAGAGGCTCGCAGGAGCCTGTAATCGCTCACCTGGTTTTCAATTTGACATCAAAAGTTGATAGAAAATGGGGGTGTTACACATAATTTTGAAAGTGGGCCATCCAAAGATCATTTTAATTCAAATTTCTAAGGAAAAGATTTTGATGTGATTTTTATCTCATAATATTCCTAAACGGAATAAACTGGCTGAAAAAATCTCACAGAAAAACCCAGAATATATGTTAAACTACTCATTGCCATGTAGCTGCAGTTAAAATTTGAGTTCATTTTGATTTGCAATAAAGCAGAAATTGACAACTAAAGAAATTTCTATTTTTGGTAACAGCAGCCATTTTGAATGGAGGGCGGTGCTGTCGGACATAATATTGAAAAGGGACCACCCAACGACCATCCCAGCCAAATTTGTTTTAATTTGGTTCAGTGGTTTCAGAGGAAAAGATTTAAATGTGATCTTTTATCAAAATATGCCTAATTTGCATAATCGGTATAAATCGGCTGAAAGAAAAATTTCACAGAAAAACCTATTATGCTAAACTACTCCTTGTCATGTAGCTGCACTTAAAATTTGAGCTCATTTTGACTTATACTAAAGCAGCAATGGTTAATTGAAGAAATTTCTATTTTTAGTAACAGCAGCCATCTTTAATGGAGGGCAGGGCTGTCTGACACAATTTTGAAAGTGACCCACCCAGGGACCATCCCTGCCAGGTTTGGTTTAATTTGGTTCAGCGGTTTCTGAGAAGATTTAAATGTGATCTTTTATCAAAATATGCCTAATTTGCAAATTCGGTATAAATCGGCTGAAAGAAAAATTTCACAGAAAAACCCGGAATATGTTAAACTATTCCTTGCCATGTAGCTGCAGTTAAAATTTGAGCTCATTTTGACTTATACTAAAGCAGCAATGGACAATTGAAGAAATTTCTATTTTTAGTAACAGCAGCCATCTTGACCGGAGGACGGTTGGAACAAAAAGTAACAACACTTGATAAGGACCTTGCAAGGAACATTTTTGCCAAGTATGGTTCCAATCCATCCAGTGGTTCTTGAGAAGAAGTTTGTTTTACATATTTTCCATAGGGTCGCTATGTTAACTTATGTCCCCTGCTGGTGGCCATCTTGGATTTTCAATCGGTCCAAAAACAAACAACACTTGGTTAGCAGCTTGCAATGATCATTCATGACAATTTTCAATTCCATCCTCCATGTAGTATCGGGGAAGAAGATCTTTGAAATTTCAGCCAATCAGAGGCTATTATGGCCCCTGGCAGCCATATTGGATAACCGATCGGAACAAAAAGTAACAACAATTGACCAGAACCTTGTCAGGAACAATTCTGCCAAGTATGGTTCCAATCCATCCAGTGGTTCTTGAGAAGAAGTTTGTTTTACATATTTCCCATAGAGTCGCTATGTTAAATTATGTCCCCCGCTGGCAGCCATCTTGGATTTTCAATCGATCCAAAAAGTAACAACACTTGGTTAGCAGCTTGCAATGATCATTCATGAAAATTTTCAATTCCATCGTCCATGTAGTATCGGAGAAGAAGATCATTAAAAATTTCAGCCAATCAGAGGCTTTTATGGCCCCTGGCAGCCATGTTGGATAACCGATCATAACAACACTTGGTTAGACCATGCAAATGAACATTCCTGCCACGTTTGGTCCCATTTGCTTCAGTGGTTCTCTAGAAGAAGATTGAAATGTTTACGGACGATGCGAAGTGATGGCAAACAAAAAAATGCTTTTCAAAGTACAAATGACCTCATGAAAAGTACATAAAAATTATTTATCCAACTTGAAAAGAAATGAAAAAGAAAACTATATGATATGCTTGAGGGGTGTAGATAACTTGTAACTTTATTACATATATTATAGATTATATCCAAAAGATATATTATACTGGTTGTTTAATCTGATTAATATCTTTCATCCATATTAATACTGATTAATATAAAATTCACATGAAAAGTAGCTATCAAAGGGGTTTTTTTTTCATAAAATTTATATATTGTCTGATTTTCAATGAAGTCTTATCTAGCATTGCATTTTGAAAATAAAACTAAAAAGTCCCTGTGAAATGGCTGAAACTTGATGAAAACAGAAACAAGACACACCTGTGTACCTGATCACCTGGTTACCATGGTTTACACCTATTGGTGCCTGATCATCTGGCCCCAGTTGTTCAAAGATGTTGCTAAAGTTAACAATAATAACAAGTCGCTCAGCCTAGATTAGTTCTAGCATTTAAGTTATGAATATTATGATCCAGCCAGTAGCTTTTGTTAGTTCTTCAGCCTAGATTAGTTCTAGCATTAGCTATGAATATTATGATCCAGCCAGTAGCTTTTGCTAGTTCTTCAGCCTGGATTAGCTATATAGCATTAGTTATGAATATTATGATCCAGCCAGTAGCTTTTGTTAGTTCTTCAGCCTGGATTAGTTCTAGCATTAGCTATGAATATTATGATCCAGCCAGTAGCTTTTGTTAGTTCTTCAGCCTAGATTAGTTCTAGCATTAGCTATGAATATTATGATCCAGCCAGTAGCTTTTGTTAGTTCTTCAGCCTGGATTAGCTCTAGCATTAGCTATGAATATTATGATCCAGCCAGTAGCTTTTGCTAGTTCTTCAGCCTGGATTAGCTATATAGCATTAGCTATGAATATTATGATCCAGCTAGTAGCTTTTGCTAGTTCTTCAGCCTGGATTAGCTATATAGCATTAGCTATGAATATTATGATCCAGCCAGTAGCTTTTGCTAGTTCTTCAGCCTGGATTAGCTATATAGCATTAGTTATGAATATTATGATCCAGCCAGTAGCTTTTGCTAGTTCTTCAGCCTGGATTAGCTATATAGCATTAGTTATGAATATTATGATCCAGCCAGTAGCTTTTGTTAGTTCTTCAGCCTGGATTAGTTCTAGCATTAGCTATGAATATTATGATCCAGCCAGTAGCTTTTGTTAGTTCTTCAGCCTGGATTAGTTCTAGCATTAGCTATGAATATTATGATCCAGCCAGTAGCTTTTGTTAGTTCTTCAGCCTGGATTAGCTCTAGCATTAGCTATGAATATTATGATCCAGCCAGTAGCATTTGCTAGTTCTTCAGCCTGGATTAGCTATATAGCATTAGCTATGAATATTATGATCCAGCCAGTAGCTTTTGCTAGTTCTTCAGCCTGGATTAGCTATATAGCATTAGCTATGAATATTATGATCCAGCCAGTAGCTTTTGCTAGTTCTTCAGCCTGGATTAGCTATATAGCATTAGTTATGAATATTATGATCCAGCCAGTAGCTTTTGCTAGTTCTTCAGCCTGGATTAGCTATATAGCATTAGTTATGAATATTATGATCCAGCCAGTAGCTTTTGTTAGTTCTTCAGCCTGGATTAGCTCTAGCATTAGCTATGAATATTATGATGCAGCCAGTAGCTTTTGTTAGTTCTTCAGCCTAGATTAGTTCTAGCATTAGCTATGAATATTATGATCCAGCCAGTAGCTTTTGCTAGTTCTTCAGCCTGGATTAGCTATATAGCATTAGTTATGAATATTATGATCCAGCCAGTAGCTTTTGTTAGTTCTTCAGCCTAGATTAGTTCTAGCATTAGCTATGAATATTATGATGCAGCCAGTAGCTTTTGCTAGTTCTTCAGCCTAGATTAGCTATATAGCATTAGTTATGAATATTATGATCCAGCCAGTAGCTTTTGTTAGTTCTTCAGCCTGGATTAGCTCTAGCATTAGCTATGAATATTATGATGCAGCCAGTAGCTTTTGTTAGTTCTTCAGCCTGGATTAGTTCTAGCATTAGCTATGAATATTATGATGCAGCCAGTAGCTTTTGTTAGTTCTTCAGCCTGGATTAGTTCTAGCATTAGCTATGAATATTATGATGCAGCCAGTAGCTTTTGTTAGTTCTTCAGTCTGGATTAGTTCTAGCATTAGTTATGAATATTATGATCCAGGCAGTAGCTTTTGTTAGTTCTTCAGCCTGGATTAGTTCTAGCATGAGTTCTTAATATTGGACATAACCATGTCCATGTACAGTCTTAGCCAGACTAACCTACTGTGCAACACATCATTAATCACTCATCAAAATAAATATAAAAGATGCCTCCATAATAATGATTCATACAAAGTTGAACACCAGTAGTGTCACAGAACGTTGTTGATACAAGATGGACAGACATACTGATTAGCTGCAACTTTACTATATCTATATTTAATCAACTGTCACATCGCTGCTTAATTAAATTCTAAAATCTAGACCAAGATAATTTATTTTGAACCTGCTGTATCTAAGATACAAATGAAAAATGTCTGGTTACAGAGAACTGGTTTATTTCTATTAGGTTTTAAACGTAATGATTGTTAATTAAAGATGTCGACTTCCTAAAACTTAGCTAATTTTTCACATCAAATCACTTTCATACAGTGCATTCTGATAAATCATCCAATTGAAGGTAATTATTTTTACGGTTATTCAAGTAGGTCAGTATACCAGAGATCACCACTCCAGTACAGTTTGGCTGAATTAAATCAGCAGTCACAATTCCACGACAATTTGGGTGCAGAACGATGGGTAGTTAAATTTTCAGCAAAATCTGAGCTTTGGTAAACACTATTCCAGGATAATTCAGATCATATAACATTGATTCATTGTTGTTGTCAGCATCAGACATTTAGATTTTCTCTGAAACTACTGAACCAAATGGAAACAAACTTTATAGGAATGTGGTTCCTTTATCTCTTATGATCAGCAAAGTTTCTTTTTAAATGACCCACTGGTTTCCCAGGAGAAAAGTTTTACCATATCTCAGTCAACTATAAACTTGTATACCTCATTATAGTACCAAACCAAAACCTTTTTTTACAAAATTACCCAGATTATATTTGGAAAGCTTTGGTTCAAATGGCCTAGTGATTTCTGAGGATACTATTTCTATACATTTAAGCAAATTAATTATGTCTTATGCTGCTTAATAGTGGATGTTAGTTTGGAATAAATGAATAATTAACATTTTACTTCATTTAATCAGAAACTACAATGTACATATAGTATGCCATGTGGTGGTCATATTGGAAGTTGGATCTGAACAAAACAGAAACTACAAGGTACATATATTATGCCCTGTACTGGCCATATTGGAGGTTGGATCTGAACAAAACAGAAAGTACAATGTACATATATTATGCCCTGTACTGGCCATATTGGAGGTTGGATCTGAACAAAACAGAAAGTGCAATGTACATATATTATGCCAAGTGGCAGCCATATTGGAGGTTGGATCTGAACAAAACAGAAACTACAATGTACAAATGTACATATAGTATGCCCTGTGGTGGCCATATTGGAGGTTGGATCTGAACAAAACAGAAACTGCAAGGTACATACAAACTGTATATTATGACCTATGGTGGCCATATTGGAGGTTGGATCTGAACAAAACAGAAAGTACAATGTACATATATTATGCCCTGTACTGGCCATATTGGAGGTTGGATCTGAACAAAACAGAAAGTGCAATGTACATATATTATGCCATGTGGTGGCCATATTGGAGGTTGGATCTGAACAAAAACAGAAACTACAATGTACATATATTATGCCCTGTAGTGGCCATATTGGAGGTTGGATCTGAACAAAACAGAAAGTACAATGTACATATATTATGCCAAGTGGTGGCCATATTGGAGGTTGGATCTGAACAAAACAGAAACTACAATGTACAAATGTACATATAGTATGCCCTGTGGTGGCCATATTGGAGGTTGGATCTGAACAAAACAGAAACTGCAAGGTACATACAAACTGTATATTATGACCTATGGTGGCCATATTGGAGGTTGGATCTGAACAAAACAGAAAGTACAATGTACATATATTATGCCCTGTACTGGCCATATTGGAGGTTGGATCTGAACAAAACAGAAAGTGCAATGTACATATATTATGCCATGTGGTGGCCATATTGGAGGTTGGATCTGAACAAAACAGAAACTACAATGTACATATATTATGCCCTGTAGTGGCCATATTGGAGGTTGGATCTGAACAAAACAGAAAGTACAATGTACATATATTGTGTCATGTGGTGGCCATATTGGAGGTTGGATCTGAACAAAACAGAATGTACAATGTACATATATTATGCCATGTGGTGGCCATATTGGAGGTTGATCTGAACAAAATGAGGATCTTCATGGGCACCAACTAAGTGGCAACCATATACTATATTTGGTCTATATCCATACATGTATTTTCGGAGAGAATTCTGTGATATTTCTACCAATCTGTAACTATTATACACCATTTTATTTATACCTCATCAAATCAGAAACTACATATATCATGTACCACGATATCCATATACAAATAGGATGCTGGATTAGAATGAAATATGGATTTTTCTTCTTTTTTTTTTTCTTTTTTTTTTGAGGATCACTAATAAATCATTCTAAATCAAATTATTCTGTAATGTTAAAGGACAATTAAGTATTCCACTTTTCCTTTTTTAATACACTTTTTTCCCATACAATTGCAACAAACTTGCAAGAAATGATTGCTGTAAGCTTGCCATTTTAGATATAACAAAGGTCGTTAAGCTATAGAGGAAGAAAAGATTGACCTCAAATATAAACACACTTCTGACTTGATATGACATAATTTCAGTTCAGCTCTTGTATTACTTCAGTTCACCAAGCTAGAAACACTGTCAAACATCAAAGCTTCATCCTTACATTATCTATTATGGTGACAAAGGCTTCCAGCCAGGCACATCTGGTATCACATACGACTTCAGATAATTGTAAACAACATCTAATATTGTGTCATCAGTGCACAATCAATTCCGTCATTTTGGTCACAAACAAATCGTAGAAACACAGTGTGTTTTTCCAGCTTACACCAAATGATTGCTATTTTAAATTATTTTTCAAAAAAGGCTAATAAAACAACACAGGAAGGGAGGTAATCCTGAATTTTCAAGTTATTATTGCTAAACCTTTTTTAAGGCGATGGAAATTATTTTTTAATTTGGTTAAACCAGTTTTTTCATCAAGTGGAGGTAATGATATAACAAACACCAACAATAATATATATTTATAACAAAAATCAGAACTGCGATTGAAATACATTTATGATAAACATGAGAACAGCGAGTGAAATATATTTATAATAAAAATCAGAACAGGGAGTGAATGATTCTTATACAATATTATTCTCTTTGTATATTCATCATATATATTATATTTTATTTGTCATTTTATGTGTTTATAATCAGGCTGTGTATGTGATTGTCTATTGTAAATAAATGCCCTTTGTATGCCAGTGATTTAAAACTAGAGGCTCAGTGAGCTGAGCCCTTTGTATGCCAGTGATTTAAAACTAGAGGCTCAGTGAGCTGAGCCTGTGTCGCTCACCTTTCATTCTGCTTTGAGGAAACTTAATACAGAACCTTCCATACATGTAGATGCTTCCTACCAAGTTTCGGTTCATATGACTAAGCAGTTTCAAAGGAGAAGATTTTTTAGAAATCGACCAATCAGAAACAAGAATTGCATGTGGTGGTCATGTTTGCTAACCGATTGGGACGAAATGAGCAATCTTCATAGAGGACATTCCATAGATGCTTCCTACCAAGTTTCGGTGGTAGCCATGTTTGCTAACCGATCGGTACGAAATGAGCAATCTTCATAGAGGACATTCCATAGATGATTCCTAACAAGTTTTGGTTCATTTGGCCAAGTGGTTTCAGAGGAGAAGATTTTTTTAAATCGGCCAATCAGAAACAAGAATTGCCTGTGGTGGCCATGTTTGGTAATGGATCATAATAAAATGTGCACTCTTTAGAGAGGACCTTACATAGATGCTTCCTACCAAGTTTCAGTTCATTTGGCTGACGGTTTTCAGAGGAGAAGATTAAAATGTGAAAAGTAAATGGATAACAGATGACAGACGACGGACACCAAGTGATGACAAAAGCTCATATTGCCTTTGGCAAAGTTTGCTGAAAAGAATATTAAAATGTGAATACCTACTTGTAATGTATAGAATAAACATGTTACACTATATCAGCATTAGTTAATTTCTAAGGGAGATAATATCAAAAGTTATCTTTCTTTTTAACAGCTTAGGCAAGAGTTATCTTTCTTTTAAACAGAGGAGATGATTTTTTAGAAATCAACCAATCAGAAAAAAGAATTGCCTGTGGTGGCCATGTTTGTTAACGGATTGGGACGAAATGACCAATCTTTATAGAAAACCTTCCATAGATGCTTCCTACCAAGTTTCGGTTCATTTGGCCTAGTGGTTTCAAAGGAGAAGATTTAAAAAAATTGGCCTATCAGAAACAAGAAATGCCTGTGGTGGCCATGTTTGTTAATGGATCGGGACGAAATGAGCATTCTTTATAGAGGGCCTTCCATAGATGCTTCCTACCAAATTTCAGATCAATTGGCTTTGCGGTTTCAGAGGAGAAGATTAAAATGTGAAAAGTTAACGGATGACGGACACCAAGTGATCGCAAAAGTTCACATTACCTTTGGCAAGGTGAGCTAAAAAAATAAAGCATCTATTTATTCAAAAAACAAACAAACAAATCATGTGAAAATGATCATATGCCCCGGGTGACTGCCCCCTATCCCATATTGAAGCATCAAATCATAAAATTTAAGGAAATTAAAATAGGTGCACTTAAGTAGATTAAGAGAAGAAATGTGGTAAAATCATATTATGTTCCCTGGAGTGTGGAGAGAGGAGTTATCAGCTAACGGGGAGAGGAGTTATCAGTTAATGGGGCGAGGAGTTATCAAGTTAACAATAGTTTGACAATGAGGAGTAAAACATAGATAAATATAAGTCATATCAATCAAAATGTTATAAATATGAGAAACATCTATTTATTGATACTAATTAATAGTATAAATTATCTCCCTTGTCTTATTGTAAAGTCAAATAAAATGATATAAAATTGTTGATAAAATAACTGATTTGATCAACTTTAAATCAGAGGCTAGAAAGCAAAGAATAAAGAAAATAAAAGACAAGAAAATTGTACATATGTCACAGTGGACTTCAAACTACAAAACTAATAGAATCTAACACCAGTACAAGATCAGGAAATCTCAGACACCTCAGGGACATCAGGGTAAGATTTAAATCGTCAAGAACGAGGCTTGCTCAGTTCTCGAAGATTGAGATCTTACCAAAAGGTGGCAGAGATATATAGGGTCTAACACCGGGAGAGGTGCAAGATAGTAAAATCTGTGACACCCGAGGGTAAGATTTAAATCGTATCGGACGAGGCTTGTCCGAGTCCAATACGATTTAAATCTTACCCGAGGGTGTCACAGATTTTACTATCTTGCACCTTTTACGGTGTTTGACTCTTTTTCTCACCCCTTTCTAACGTGTCAATGTTTGTTTACTTGTTATGTAGTTTGGTGCATTAATTTGCGAACCGTATCACAGCCGACAGGACCAAAATGCCACGTAATAAAATAAAACAAGATTTTCATTTTACAACTTTAAAGAGGTTCAAAATAATAAAGTTAACAAACTTGTGATAGATTCTACAATAACAAAATCTTGCACCTTTTACGATGTTTGCCTCTTTTTCTCATCTCTTTAAATATTTGTTTACGTTGAGAAAATATAGAGTACTCTCCCTTGTTAGGTAACTAACGTAAATAAAAACAATTACCTCCCTTTGATCAACGTCAAATAATTTTATTTACAGGCATTTATCGCTGTTGTAGTAGCATTTATAATATATTTATAAATACAAAATTGTATTTAATTGTATTTTATTGTGAAATACTGTCAAGACACAATAAATCGACAATTTAATTCAACAATGGAAAACAATTTTGCGGGAAAAACGGCGTGTAGCTTGTCTTACTCTGGAGCCGGGGTAAGATAGAAAAATCTTTTCCACCTAAACTAACGGATTACTTTATCCAAGGGGTGAGAATACCCAATCTTGTACATTCCAATTATGTTGGATTATATTTCTCATTTGAATTGAAGTTCTTGATAAAATTATGGAATAACATTTGACTTTTTTTGGGGCTATTTGTACGACAGTACTAAGATTTGAATAATTATCTCATAAAAGCTGGGTTTTGAGGTAGGTGGTGTTCTATTTTTTGATCATATTGTAATAATTAGACTTGCTGGATTTCAAGAATTCTATATGGCGGCTCGTTCAAAGTAGAATCATTAGTTACAACATGTCAACCGTGGATCTGATGGTAAATAGTAACCAAAGAAAACATGTATTACATAAAAGTTATATTAGAATGAGTGTTCATATATCATTCAGTATTAGAATGAGTGTTCATATATCATTTTAAATTATCATAAGTTCTTGTAATAATGCATCAAAGTTAGGAAGTGAAGACACTATTTTTTGCAGGTATGTCTTACACATGCCACAGTAACATTTTAAACTATAAGACAAGTAATCCTCCTCTAGATTTGCCCTGTTATATACTTTGATTGATGTCAAACACAATATAGATTTTTTAACTTACCTCATTATGATTCTGTTCTGTAATCTACTTTGTGTGTTCACTATTCACATTAAAAGACATGATTTCTCTTATCTTACACATCTGAAAATAAACATAACATGAAAATTATAATTGTAGGGTCTTAAAACAAATATGAGGTAAGCCAAAACTAAATTGAAATTACAGTTATTTACTATATGAAGTATGCAATATTAATTACCCCATACATGGTCTATGTTCACTTGTCGTAAACACTTCCCAGTCCTTTCCTCATTCATGGCTTATCACTGGGTTTGTAACTAAGTTAACACGACGGGAGCCACTAGTGGAGCAGGAATTACTTATTGTTCCGGAGCACCTGAGTTCACACCCTCAACCAATAAAGGGAAATGGTTGGTCCATTACAACTTCTATATATCATTCATGACAATCTATTATGCATTCATGTGAATTAACAAATAAGTTCTTTTATTAGGCCTCTCTGGACAATTCTAAGATTGATAGGCCACATTTTAATTATGTGAAACTATTAAAAAAAATATAACATACTACATTTTTATACAGTTTTTTCAGCTTCATTTTTGTTTAATAGGTAAAATCTCATGTCACCACCTTTTTTATTACAAACAAAGGGCAATAACTCTTGAACTTGAAGTCTGAATTGTACAGTAGAAAAAGCAATTTCTTCAGCAGGGAGAGGGTGGCTGATGTAACCAGTTGGTAAATGTGCAGAAATTATATATGGTTGCAGAAAATTTCCCATGAATTGTGCACAAGAAATACTATAGACAGATGGACTACAAACACACCCCTCTTTAACCAATGGAGGAAAATAAAATTCAATAATCCTATATATAAAATTCAACCCACATACATTAATAACATTTACAAGTTGAATTATTGTAACAATAAAACACCTACATAATTTGTAAATTCTCAATGATTTCAGAAATAATATTGCATAGAACACTTAATCTGTTATTAAACAGAAAATGCAATAAAATTATCAATACACAAGATTTGCAGAATTTCTCACCTGGGAAAAATGATGGTCTACCCTATTCCCTGATGTATGTAACTAGATGTAATTTTCAATATGTGACAGAATGTGTAGGTGTTGACTGTCAACAGTGTGGTAGATTCTATAATGGGTTCTTAAACATACATCTTGTAATTAGACAGAGAAAAGTGAGAAGATTTCATCAACAATGTCTACATTCCCATTCTCCCTCAGCTGAATAAAATCTTTCTTATTGAGGTTTATTACAATGTATGTAGAAAATTTAATTTAAATCTGATGACCAAGTCAAAGATGAAATGAATTTTGAGTATATACAATGTAATCTTAAGATCAATAGCCATAAGGCAGGTGTCAACATCTTTTCTCATTTTAAGAAACTTCAAATTGAGGCACAAGAAAGGAAAATAAAACATTACAACATGTAGTATTAGAATGTTTGAACACAATTAATTGTCCATCACTTCTAAAAGCCTCCATCTACTCACCTGCATATATATTTTTTAAATATGTCTGCAAAGTATTAATGTCAAATAATAAGTGGTGTTAAAGAAAACATTATTTTTCTAAGTATTAAATAAGGAAGTTTATCTATTATTTATCTATCCTTTCATTGAGAATATATTTTATACAATTCTTAAGAGAACCAGAGGCTCCAAGGAGTGTTTTATCACCCACCTGGTTTTGCTTCAGAGTGAAGAGTTATCAGTATTGACATATTTTTCATAACAATAAGAAATAAAGCGTTATCCTCTGGGCACAGCATGATATGACCCCCCCCCCCCCAGCAAATTGACAAGGTTTCCTCCTGCACGAGCTTTACTGCAATCAAGCTAAACTTGAAAACCATAACTAATACAGGAAATCAACAGGAATACTAGTTAAACTTGAAAACCATAACTAATACAGGAAATCAACAGCAATACTAGTAAAACTTGAAAACCATAACTAATACAGGAAATCAACAGCAATACTAGTTAAACTTGAAAACCATAACTAATACAGGAAATCAACAGCAATACTAGTTAAACTTGAAAACCATAACTAATACAGGAAATCAACAGCAATACTAGTTAAACTTGAAAACCATAACTAATACAGGAAATCAACAGCAATACTAGTTAAACTTGAAAACCATAACTAATACAGGAAATCAACAGCAATACTAGTTAAACTTGAAAACCATAACTAATACAGGAAATCAACAGCAATACTAGTTAAACTTGAAAACCATAACTAATACAGGAAATCAACAGCAATACTAGTTAAACTTGAAAACCATAACTAATACAGGAAATCAACAGCAATACTAGTTAAACTTGAAAACCATAACTAATACAGGAAATCAACAGCAATACTAGTTAAACTTGAAAACCATAACTAATACAGGAAATCAACAGCAATACTAGTTAAACTTGAAAACCATAACTAATACAGGAAATCAACAGCAATACTACCCAAAGATATGTCACAATCAAGTAAGAGAAGAAAACTGCATCAAAATTAGATGAAATATATGTGAAATTTTGGTGGTATCCATTTTTTACCTATTGGTTTGAGTGTAGAATATCTTAAGTGATTTTATTGTGAACATATATTTATTAGCATACTTTCAGATTCAAAGAAAAATCTGTAGTACAGTAGAACCATGTTATGTTGAAGTTGAAGAGACCTACTATTTTTAATTTTAATTAACCAAGTATTCTAGTTATCAGGTCTAATTTTAACCCACATTTTTACCATCAACTACATGTACTTAAGAGTTATGCTAAAAAATGGCTTCTCAGAGCTTGATATAACCAGCTTCTATTATTGATTATTAAAAAAGCCTCCGGGCACGATTTGATTAGTCATCATATGTTAAAAAACACAGCCAATACTGTTAGTATACCTTTAAAAATTATATTTGATTATTCCATACAAACTTCTACTTTTCCGGACCATTGGAAATTAGCTAAAGTTATGTCATTATTTAAAAATGGCAACAAGTCCTTAGTATCCAACTATCGACCTATATCCCTACTTAGCTGTGTGGGAAAAACATTTGAAAGAGTGGTTTTCAAGCATGTATCTAATTATTTTTTAGACAACAAACTGTTATGTAAATATCAATCAGGTTTTGTACCAGGATGTTCAACAGTACATCAGTTAATTGAAATATTTCATAAAATATGCATATCTCTAGATAAAAAAGAATTTTTTTGTTCAGTTTTTTGTGATATATCGAAGGCATTCGATAGAGTGTGGCATAAAGGTCTTACTGAAAAGTTAAAATCTTATGGTTTAAGTGAAAGTTTAGTTAAATGGTTTCAAGATTATATTTCTAATAGGAAACAAATTGTGTTCATTAATAATTCAGAGTCACGGATAGGGTTACTTAAAGCTGGTGTTCCTCAGGGTTCAGTGTTGGGCCCTTTACTTTTTCTGATATACATCAATGATATTTCTGATCATTTATCTAGCTTGGTAAGACTATTTGCAGACGATACTTCATTATCCTATTCATCAACTAACCTACTTCAAATTGAAAGAAAATTAAATTCTGATATAAATATATTAAATACATCGGCTGAGACATGGTTGGTAAAATTTAATCCACAAAAGACAGAATTTGTCATCTTTAGTAATAAAAAAAATATAGACCAAGTAAACATTCTTTTTAATGGTGAGAATATTAAACAGGTAGAATATCATACTCATTTAGGTGTTTGTCTTTCTAGTAACTGTAAATGGTGCTATCATATTAACAACACATGTCAAAGGGCGACCAAACAAATTCACATTTTACGAAAACTAAAATACTTATTAAGTAGATCCCATTTGAGTAAGATTTATAAAACATATATTTTACCTATATTAGAGTATGCTTGTGAACTGTGGGATGACTGTTGTATTCGTGATACCCAAAAATTAGAATGTTTGCAACTTGAAGCAGCAAGGATTGTAACAGGTCTACCTATTTATTCTAGTGCTGAAAGTTTATATTTTGAAACTGGGTGGTCAAAATTGGAAGACCGTCGGAAGTCTAGGAAACTCAATTTATTTTATAAAATTGAAAATAATATGGCTCCCACATACTTATCTGACTGTTTGCCAACTACTATTGGAGAAACAGTAACATATAATCTCCATAATAATGATGACTATCGCACTCAGAGGTGTCGTCTGCAAACTAGTTCCAAGTCTTTCTTTCCTTCCACTATAAAGTTGTGGAATTCCTTACCTGATAGTGTAAAATCTCTACCCACTTTTTCCAAATTTAAAAAAGCCTTTTTCAGTGGTTACAACTGTCTCAGTTGTTTCTGTAAAGATCTTTTAATAATCAGCCAATCAGTAACCAATATTTCCTGTGGATGCCATATAAGTTGTGATACATAATTCAATAAGTCTGCAATACCTCAATAGGTGAACCGGACGTTAAACCCTCATACTACTACTACTCAATAAGGCTTTGATTTTTTCAAAAATTATTATTTTCCATGTTGAAAATACTGGATGGTGGATAAAAACCAAACAAATTTAGTTTCAATTGGGTTTCTGAGAAGAATTTTTTTTTAACATTCAGATAATCAGAGATAAATACTGTCTGTGACCACGGCAATGGCCATCTGAAAGGTTTGAACGAAACAAAATCGGCAACTTCTTAGAAATCTGGTTGTTGTGATTCCTGTAAAGTTTTGGTTCAATTCCTTCTAAGTAGATTTAAATATGAAAAGTTTATGGATGATTGAGCAAGTGAGAGAGAGTGATTATTGTTTAATGCCAAATGAGCTATTTTTCAGATATCTCATGGCAAGAACAAGCTACATTCAATGAGATGATGATGATGTCCGCCCTGCAATAGAACTACATACCTAGTTGGAGTTTAATAGTGGTAGCTCACTGAAACAACAGTCTGCAGGTAGACATGTTACTAAACTTGGATATGTTATTCTGATTCCAAGCCAACATCACTCCCTAATGCTGTCTGCTTAGTGGAGAAGCAACAAATACAAATATTATAAGTCTTTGGATTGACCTGACCAAGGCTCGAACCCACGATCTACCACACTCAAGGTGAGCACACTTACCCCTACATAACCAATGTGATTTCAGATGATTGATGATGAGATTAGTTCCCATAGGCGTTCAGTCCAGGAGAGATACAAAAAATTCTAAGGTGTCATAAATCTTGTGCACATTTTCATATTTTCTACAATGTACCATGTAGTTCCTATGATGGTGATAACGAACAATAAAATAGGGACAATTTCATAAAGTGATGCTAAATCTTTGGTTACCAGTAGTATAAAGTAGAACAAAACGTAACTTTATTCTTGTAAAATTCAAATACATGTAAACAAAATAAATTCATCAAAAAAACTTACCACAGTTTGTCTAGTTTCACCAATCCTAATGTAAAGATTTACTATTGTACATCATTCCTGAAATAATAAAGTATTAATGCCTTATTTGAGATCCAGGAAACTAAATATAAAGATAAAAACAGAATGATGATCCTTATATAAGATTGTAAAAATGACAATGCCTTGTGGTTACATAGTAATGCTAAACACCCACACTGACTAAGTATAGAATCAATAAAGGTCCCAACTAAATCACTAATATATAACTTAGATATCATTAAGTCAAAAAAAATTACTTCTTCTGTAATGTGTTAGTGGTTATTATGTACTATATTGTATTAAAAAAAAATAATAATAATTGACCAAAACATGAATCAGTCTGAATCACTGATGTGCTACAAACTGATCAATTCTTGAAAAACATTTATACAAACAAAATTTTCAAAATTTCACCTTGAATTTTTTAGTGATATTTAATTTGAATTTAATTAACATGTGTTGTGTTGCTATCAGGTATAGGATTAGCTTATGGTCCACAAATATCAGAAAACTGGCCAAGGACCATAAGAGCTACTGTTCCACAGCTAGTATAGGATATTATCATAAAACATTTCTTTACATTAGGTTACTAATTCTATATAAAAAATAATAAATTTTGTAGATAACCATCCAATGATGACTCACGTTTTGATTTGGTTAAATTAGTTAAAAAGGTTTCCACGATTGGTTAAATGTAAAACTAGGTTAGCTTGGATTTCTCATCAAGAAATGGCAAAATTTTATTGAGAATCATCCAAAATATTTATTTACTACTTTTATGGTGTACAATAATCATTATTACTATATGTACTTTCTGTGTAAATATTAACCTAAGCCAGTCATTTTTCTCTGAACAAAATGGTGAGTAAAATACACACAATCATCATAAATATGACTGAAAAAGAATGTGACCCTATTATGGTATAAGTACGTCATCATTGTCCTCATATTACCACAGTAGATGCCATAGTTTTTTTCACAATAAGACATATATGACAGATCCTTCTGAAATTTTAAAACACTATGATTCTTGGCACAGATTAAAGTTTCCAATCAATTGGGGAGATTCTTGACCTACCTATTCCCAAACATGCTTTCTGCTTTTTATATATGAAGCCTTTATTTTGCAACCACTTTTGATGATTTTTTTCTTTATGTTTTTTATACAATTCTCTTTATGTAGTATACTAAGAGATTTCAGATGGCTCTTACCATTGTCCAGATATAAGAAGGTAAATATGGGGCCAATCACACAAAACTTACAAATTTGATAGTGTTGTTTACTTTTACATTTCTTATGCCTTTTTCAAATAGTATGATCCAATTCTTGCTTTCCAAGATAAAAAGGGTTGAAAGGTTACCAAAAGACACCAATCCCCATATAATAGCTTTTTATTTTAACATGTTTAACATGATTTGCATGTTGTTGTTTTTTTCTAATGAATTCCCCAGAATAATTCCTATCTGGGCTATACCAACTGATTTGTTGTAGGTTTACCCATTTCCATCATATGAGGGGGGCCAACAATTTTAATCTTTATTTTAAGTCTGATTTTAAAAGACTATTATATAATGTAAGACCCTATGTGAAAATGAATAAAATTATTTTTCTTAAGAACTAGCATGAATGACCAGATCACAGGGCAGTGATACAGGCTAAGATCCAGTTTATATAAGTAAATAACACAACAGTAACAGCATACAAATAAAGATGGACATATGACTGTTACTGTGACTTGACTATCACCTTTACCATTCCCAGTTACCAATTGCCTGACTAGTTTACCAGATTGGTCAGACAATAGGAGCATTTACACTGACCAATTTGCCATTCCAGTTTTGCGATTGCTCAACTATTTCACAGTTTTGCAATTCAATCTGTAAAATTGGTATTGGAACAACAAAGTTGAAAACAAAGTTATACTTACCACTGGTAGTCTTATTATGTAACTAGTGAACAACTTTAATCAGCCAATCAAGTGAAGATATTGTTTAAATGAGTCTAATAACATTTTGTTCTTTTCAAAAGATTTTATTAGAAAAAATTGTAATCCCTCCAAAATAATAAAAAGTTGTTTAACTTTCATGTCGGTTTGAAAAGCTCTTGAGAGCTTATGTTGTACTGTTATAAAATGTACCGACTTTAAATAAAATTTTTGATTTGATTTGATTTGATCAATTGAATTTTTTTTTTATATTACATAACAAAACTTGAAGAAAATAGGAAAGCTAAAATTTTGGAAAGGGAGGTTATTTGAAATATTTCAACATGGAAAATATTTAGAATTCACTCCCTTGTATATAAATAGATCTTTTTTTAATTAACACAATTGTGCATTTGTTCAATCTATGTGTTTTGAAAATAAATTTAAAATCATTGGCATATTTCTGAAGTTATGCAGTGCACCTTTACAGATATATATTTTTTTTAAATTTCAACTTTTTGTACGTAGTCAAACATGAAATTACTTTGAGGTAAGTATACTTTCATTAATTATAATTTGAGGTTCTACTTGGATTTGAAATTGCAAGATTGGTTGAGCTATGCTGAACTGAAATGACCAAGGGGACTGTATGAATGTTCTTACTTGGTCAACAGTTTGGTAAACTGATCAGGCAATAGGTATTGAGTAAAGGAAAAGGTGACGTCACAGTAAATAAATCAATTAAACCATACACTGTTCTCAAATTAGGGATCACTGTGTCTGTAATTGTATGGTAGTTAGATTTACATCAACCTATGCTAACAGTGCCTAGTACCACTCAAGTTGCTGCAGTAAATCAACAAGGCCTTACTCCAGTCATTATTGTCTAGCAAAATTCATCACTTGGTAGAAACTATTTGAAGTGCAGAGGGAGATTTTTTAACATTTTTTTGACAAAATATGCCTAATTTGCAATATCATTTAAAATCAACAAAATTAGAAATTTCACCAAAAAAGGTACATGTTAAAAAATTATTAAATTGTACCTATACATGTATTTAAAATTTCTTCTTTAGTAACAAGGCATCTTGGATGGAGAACTGAGGTATCACAATCAGATATATTTTCTGAAAATGGGTCGCCCAAGAATCATTCTAGAATTTGAAGTTCGGAATAATTTGACTCGGTGGTTTCAGAAAAGATTAAAATGTGAAAAGATAATGATTACAGATGTCAGATGCCATTTGATATCATAAGCTCACAGGGCCTTAGGTCAGGAGAATTTTATAAAAAAAAAAAAAAAAAATTGTTGTAGCCTTGATAAAAACAAAATTAAAATAACAAACTCCTACAATCTGATTTTGTCAATAAACAAATATGTTTGATCAACAGGAAAATGAATAACCTTATTTTTAAAATATTGACATTTCGTAACTTCCAAGACAAGAAAAAGTATTTCATCTAAAATATGATTACACTGACTAGAATTCAATTACACCTAAATCCATACAATTACGTTTTATGTGCGTCTGCAGAAGAAGGTACATGATGCTTTGAAAACTCGTAACAAATTTTGACGTCACACATTCAATAATGTTAAGAAAAGTTACGTGTGGGATCCCTTCAAGTGATGTTTTAAAGTCGTTCAACCACCCAAATTACAATTCTCATTACACACTAAATGAAATAAATCCTCGATGAAATATCAAGACAAACGTCACAAATTGTTGAAGCTGAAACAATAATTTCTTCAAAACCGAAGAATTATTGATTAAAGAACCCCAAAAGTTAAAAGTAATGTAAGGTTAGACCCAATGGAATCATGGGAAAATGTCAAAACTACAAGCATTGACCACAAATCAATATAGATGATCTGTTAATTTGGAATGTCATATAGAAACATGATCAATTTCTGTGTTATGATAATTGACAAGCCTGTAACATATAATTCTAAAGTTGTGATGGAAAAAGAGATCTTTTAGGTAATTGAATTGAAATTTAAACCAGAGGCTCTCAAGAACCTGTATTGCTCTCCTGATTTAAAGTTAATAAACATAAAACATTATTATCTGTAGTCACAACCGTCATGGTTTTCTGAACAAAACCTAAACACAAATTGTGCATGAATATCAAATGAATATCAAATGATCTTTTATTTGAGGGGTTAGGGTTATGGTGTTTAACGCTACTTTCAACAATATTTCAGCTATATTGTGGCAGTCAGTTTTATTGGAAAACCACCAACCTGCAGAAAGTCACTGACAAACTATATCACATAAAGTTGTATCAAGTTCACATTGCCTTAACGGGATTCGAACTCACAACTTTAGTGATGACAGGCACTGATCACATGGGTAGTTGCAAATCCAACTACCATACGATCACAGCCACAACAGTTCATCTTTCATTTGAAATAAGGTTTAAAATGAAAACATTTGTCGCATTTCCCTATTTGGATCCTGTGTAGCAGATTAGTATCAAATAAACAGCTTTGCCATGAGCACATGATACACCTGTCCCCCAACAATACGGTTGTTTCAAATCATGTCAATTCCGACCACGTTCCGTCTTTTTTCGTGTCTTGACGTCTGAACTGCTCAGCAGATGACTTCCGGTGTTTACACTATTACTGTGACAACGTCAGCATATCATAGTCGTAGATGCGGTAGATTATAAGTAATTGTAATATGGAGACGCCAAGGAAACGGCTGAATAAATACTGGTGTTCGGTACCTCACTGTCTGTCTGATATCAGAAATATATACATAAAGGCAGATCGTTTTCCTTTCATGATGCTGACAGCCGCAAATAAAGAAAGAAAACAAATTTAATTTCAAAGAAGTAATTGTCTCTGCATTGAAGACTTTGATACAAATAAAGTAATTTAATTGATAGCTGTCTTTTACAGAAAATGCTAAGATGTTTTTAAGTTAAAGATCGAAAATTAAAACGGCACATATCGATTGGAGTTTTTGTTGTGTACATTGACACTGGAAGTCCAGTGTTGTACATTCCATTGAAATCACGTGATCTGGCGGACGAAAATAACTAAATTTTGATGGAATGGAAATGATTCGAAACAACCATATTGCAACAACATGCAATAAATGTCTGAATTATAATCCTGCTATTTGCTTGATACATAAAGCCATTTCAGAAACGTGAGTAACATAGCCTCCCGAGAGCCTCTAGTTTATTATCATTTTAACCCACCATTCTACCAACTCATTTCTTAGACTGCAATATAAAAAAATCACTTCATTGCCCCTGATGACAAAAAGGAAAGTGTTGTTCTTTCCAAGAAGCATGTGAAGTAGCTGATTTGTCATCCCACTGGAGATCTGTGATGTGACTTAATTAATAGGACCATAAGTATGGGAGAATTAACCAGAATATCAAAATACAATGTACAGGTATATGGTCAAATCTGAAGTTAATGAAAAACATATCTTTAGGCATCCATTATTTTACAACAAAATTACTAGTTTTATCATGCAGTTCTGTCCGAGATACAAAAATCTGTTTATATTCAGTTCCATGCATAATACGCCAAAGCTATACACATGGACTAATGAACATTCAGACTTGAGGTCGGACGGGTTGGGGTTATGGTGCTTAACACCACTTTCAACAATATTTCAGTTTTACCATGATGGTTAGTTTTATTGGTGGAGGAAACCGGAGTACCAGGTGAAAACCACATACCTGCCACAAGTCACTGACAAACTTTATCACATAATGTTGTAGCGAGTATACCTTGCCATGAGTGGGATTCGAACTCACAATGTTAGAGGTGATAGGTAGTTGTAATGTAACAAATTAAATGTGTAATCATAATAAAAGATTTTAAATGCACACTACCAGAGTAGTCATTGTTGACAGATGAAAACAGCTTTTGATACTATTTTTAATCTACTGCAAAACATATCTGTAGACATCCATCATTTTACAACATGTAAACCTTCAGAGCAGTGAACATTTAGATCATTGAGTCTATGGACCAATGAACTTTTAGATCATAAACCTACAGACCAATGAACCTACAAACCAAAGAACCTTCAGACCAATGAACCTTCAGACCAACTGATATTGGGATCAGCAAGCCTTCGACCCAAGTGCCTTCGGACGAATATACCTTCTGACTAGAAGGTAGATCCCAAAGTCTTGTATTGAATTAAGTATGTAGTCATAATAAAAGGTTGGAAATGCACAACACAATACCTTTGTAGCCATTGTTGACAGCTGTAATCAGTTCTTGATACTATTCAGATAGAAATTGCCAATAACATCAGTCTTATAGTTGTCTGTAAGTCAATATCTTGTATTTCTGAAAAATAAAACAAAATTAGGATTTATTTTAATTAAAAGACAAACAACTAACAATGAATCACATGGGACATTAAATTAGTCTACTTGGATTGATTTTTTAGATGCTTTTTCTGCAATTTCTTTTGTTTAAAAATAGCAGACATAACAGGAAAACACAATGTGGGCACCTTATGTAAATAACACAATGTGGGCACCTTATGTAAATAACACAATGTGGGCACCTTATGTAAATAACACAATGTGGGCACCTTATGTAAATAACACAATGTGGGCACCTTATGTAAATAACACAATGTGGGCACCTTATGTAAATAACAGTGTGGGCACCTTAGGCAAATAACAGTGTGGGCATCTTAGGCAAACAGCATAGTGTGGCCACATTAGACAAACAACACAAGATGGGCACCTTAGGCAAATAACACAGTGTGGCAACCTTAGACAAATAACACAGTATGGCCAACTTAGACAAACAACACAGTGTGGGCACCTTAGGCAAACAGCAGTGTTGACACCTAAGGAAATAACACAGTGTTGACACCTTTGACAAACAACACAGTGTGGCCACCTTAGACAAACAACACAGTCTGGCCACTTTAGACAAACAACACAGTGTGGGCACCTTAGTTAAACAACACAGTGTGGGCACCTTTGACAAGCAACAGTGTTGACACCTTGGACAAATAACACAGTGTGGGCACCTTAGCTAAACAACACAGTGTGGGCATCTTTGACAAATAACACAGTGTGGACACCTTAGAAAAATAACACAATGTGGCCACCTTGGACAAATAACAGTGTGGCCACCTTGGACAAACAACACAGTGTTGACACCTTAAGCAAACAACAATGTGGCCACCTTAGACAAACAACACAGTGTGGCCACCTTAGGTAAACAACACAGTGTGGCCACCTTGGACAAACAACAGTGTGGCCACCTTTGACAAACAACAGTGTGGCCACCTTAGACAAACAACACAGTGTGGCCACCTTATGCAAACAATACAGTGTTGACCCTGTAGGTAAACAACAGTGTGGCCACCTTAGGCAAATAACACAGTTTGACCACCTTAGGTAGACAACACAGTGTGGCCACCTTAGGCAAATAACAGTGTGGCCACCTTTGACAAACAACACAGTCTGGCCACTTTAGACAAATAACACAGTTTGGCCACCTTAGACAAATAATACAGTGTGGACACCTTAGACCAACAACATAGTGTGGCCACCTTAGACAAACAACACAGTGTGGCCACCTTAGACAAAGAACAGTGTGGCCACCAAAGGCAAATAACAGTGTGGCCACCTTAGACAAATAACAGTGTGGCCACCTTAGACAAATAACACAGTGTGGTCACATTAGACAAATAACACAGTGTGGCCACCTTGGAAAAATAACAGTGTGGCCACCTTAGATAAACAGTACAGTGTGGCCACCTTAGACAAATAACACAGTGTGGTCACCTTAGACAAATAACAGTGTGGACACCTTTGACAAACAACAGTGTGGTCACCTTAGACAAATAACGCAGTGTGGTCACCTTAGACAAATAACACAGTGTGGACACCTTAGACAAACAACACAGTGTGGCCACCTTAGACAAATAACACAGTGTTGACACCTCAGGCAAACAACAGTGTGGCCACCTAAGACAAACAACACAGTGTGGTCACCTTAGACAAATAACAGTGTGGTCACCTTAGACAAATAACACAGTGTGGACACCTTAGACAAACAACACAGTGTGGCCACCTTAGACAAATAACAGTGTGGCCACCTTAGACAAATAACAGTGTGGCCACCATAGACAAATAACACAGTGTGGCCACCTTAGACAAATAACAGTGTGGCCACCTTAGACAAATAACAGTGTGGCCACCTTAGACAAATAACACAGTGTGGCCACCTTAGACAAATAACAGTGTGGCCACCTTAGACAAATAACAGTGTGGCCACCTTAGACAAATAACAGTGTGGCCACCTTAGACAAATAACAGTGTGGCCACCTTAGACAAATAACAGTGTGGCCACCTTAGACAAATAACATAGTGTGGCCACCTTAGACAAATAACAGTGTGGCCACCTTAGACAAATAACAGTGTGGCCACCTTAGACAAATAAGTGTGGCCACCTTGGACAAATAACACAGTGTGGCCATCTTAGACAAACAACACAGTGTGGCCACCTTGGACAAATAACACAGTGTGGGCCCCTTTTTACAAATAACAGTGTGGCCACCTTAGACAAACAACACAATGTGACCACCTTGGACAAATAACACAGTGTGGCCACCTTGGAAAAACAACACAGTGTTGACACCTTAGGCAAACAACACAGTGTGGTCACCTTAGACAAACAACACAGTGTGGCCACCTTAGACAAACAACACAGTGTGACCACCTTGGACAAATAACACAGTGTGGCCACCTTGGGAAAACAACACAGTGTGGCCACCTTGGACAAACAACACAGTGTTGACACCTTGGACAAATAACAGTGTGGTCACCTTAGACAAACAACACAGTGTGGGCACCTTTGACAAATAACACAGTGTGGCCACCTAATTACAAACATCACAATGTGGCCACCTTGGACAAATAACACAGTGTGGCCACCTTGGACAAACATCACAGTGTTGACACCTTAGGCAAACAACACAGTGTGGACACCTTAGACAAATAACAGTGTGGTCACCTTTGACAAATAACACAGTGTTGACACCTTTGACAAATAACACAGTGTTGACATCTTTGACAAATAACACAGTGTGGGCATCTTAGACAAACAACACAGTGTGGGCATCTTAGACAAACAACACAGTGTGGGCATCTTAAACAAATAACACAGTGTGGCCACCTTGGACAAATAACACAACATGAGCACCTTAATTAGGTAAATTACACAATGTGTAACTTTTCATTCATCTTTGACCATCCAATCATATGCAGGACAGTTGAAAATACCGACCAAACAGCCCTTGTGACCCCATATGGATTGTTATTAGATGTTAATTAGTGTATAACGAAAAAAATAACAGAAAATAAAGATACAACAAACTTTTAATTTTAATCACATGTCAATCTAATTAAGAATTCATTTATGGAAGGGGTAAGTTTGTTGGAGAATTTAATATGGGTAACATTATCTGCGTAAAATGTTTACCCCGAGCGAGGGCTAAAATTTGCGCAGATAATGTTACCCATATTAAAATCTCCAACAAACTTACCCCTTCCATAAATTATTTCTATTCTAATAGGACATATACAGTAAATTTTTAATCCACATTCCTTTATAGTGTACCCATATTAAAATCTCCAACAAACTTACCCCTTCCCATATTAAAATCTTCAGCAAACTTACTCCTTCTATAAATTATTTCTATGACGTGCTGTTTTGGCTTTGTAAACAAAAGGGTATAATAGAACAGCCAAATATGTCATGATCATCAGCGTGTGTAAGTCATAATAAATCAGGGATTTTTATACCCTTTTGTTTACAAAGCCAAAACAGCACGTCATATTAGAATTAAAATTAGATCTTTAATTGCTCCCCATTTTCTCATACATCTCACGAAAGTGGGAGCAATAAAATGTAGAATTCTAATTAGAATATGTAGGTGTTAGATATGTAGGTGTTAGAATATGTAGGTGTTGGAATATGTAGGTGTTAGATATGTAGATGTTAGAATATGTAGGTGTTAGAATATGTGGGTGTTAGAATATGTAGGTGTTAGAATATGTAGGTGTTAGATATGTAGGTGTTAGAATATGTAGGTGTTAGAATATGTAGGTGTTAGATATGTAGGTGTTAGATATGTAGGTGTTAGATATGTAGGTGTTAGAATATGCAGGTGTTAGAATATGTAGGTGTTATATATGTAGGTGTTTGAATATGTAGGTGTTAGAATATGTAGGTGTTAGATATGTAGGTGTTATATATGTAGGTGTTAGATATGTAGGTGTTAGAATATGTAGGTGTTAGATATGTAGGTGTTAGAATATGTATATGTTAGAATATGTAGGTGTTAGAATATGTAGGTGTTAGAATATGTAGGTGTTATAATATGTAGGTGTTAGAATATGTAGGAGTTAGAATATGTAGGTGCTAGAATATGTAGGTGTTAGATATGTAGGTGTTAGAATATGTAGGTGTTAGAATATGTAGGTGTTAGATATGTAGGTGTTAGAATATGTAGGTGTTAGAATATGTAGGTGTTAGAATATGTAGGTGCTAGAATATGTAGGTGTTAGATATGTAGTAGGTGTTAGATATGTAGGTGTTATAATATGTAGGTGTTAGATATGTAGGAGTTAGAATATGTAGGTGTTAGAATATGTAGGTGTTAGATAAATAGGTGTTAGAATATGTAGGTGCTAGAATATGTAGGTGTTAGAATATGTAGGTGTTAGAATATGTAGGTGTTAGAATATGTAGGTGTTAGATATGTAGGTGTTAGAATATGTAGGTGTTAGATATGTAGGTGTTAGAATATGTAGGTGTTAGAATATGTAGGTGTTAGAATATGTAGGTGTTAGAACATGTAGGTGTTAGAATATGTAGGTGTTAGAATATGTAGGTGTTAGAACATGTAGGTGTTAGAATATGTAGGTGTTAGATATGTAGGTGTTAGAATATGTAGGTGTTAGAATATGTAGATGTTAGAATATGTAGGTGTTAGAATATGTAGGTGTTAGAATATGTAGGTGTTAGAATATGTAGGTGTTAGATTATGTAGGTGTTAGAATATGTAGGTGTTAGAATATGTAGATGTTAGAATATGTAGGTGTTGGAATATGTAGGTGTTAGAATATGTAGGTGTTAGAATATGTAGGTGTTATAATATGTAGGTGTTAGAATATGTAGGTGTTAGAATATGTAGGTGTTAGATATGTAGGTGTTAGAATATGTAGGTGTTAGAATATGTAGGTGTTAGAATATGTAGGTGTTAGAATATGTAGGTGTTAGAATATGTAGGTGTTAGAATATGTAGATGTTAGAATATGTAGGTGTTAGAATATGTAGGTGTTAGAATATGTAGGTGTTAGATATGTAGGTGTTATAATATGTAGGTGTTAGAATATGTAGGTGTTTGCACAATTTTTTACTGATGTTGGATGAAATTATGGACTTGACGAAAAAGAATCTTAAAAGTTTATCAAAGGTTTTTAAATCTTCATACCTATAAATTTCCTAAATAAAATGCAGAATATTTCCAAATCAAATTATCCTGATACGCTAAATATATTCATGGAGTACAAACAGAACTCCTTAAATTGTTTAAAAGCTCAGCAAGTCGGGAAGGTACAGAAATATTTCAGAAGCTCCTAACATGTGAAACATTTATATACAGATATTTAAGGACCTCTATAAATATTTGAATCGACTTAAAATTATGCTTTACCAAATTTGAAAGAACCAAAGAAAAAAACACAATTCTCTTGACATAATCTTCAAACTGTAGAAGTACTCAAGTAGGTCAATAATTGGTAGAAGTAAAAGAAGGAACTTGTAAATAAATTGATACACTAATTGTGTACGGTATGTACAAAAATAGCTGGTCGCAACGCAGACCATCCAGCTCGCCTGTGCAATCTATAGTTACATGTGAATGTCATAGCCATGTGGTTAGTGTTTAATTTGGTTAAGAACAATACTTCAGCTTAGCCAAAAGAAAACCATTTAATAATATTCAAAATGGACATATAATTGTAATAGTAAAACAGGTCTTGACATGTAAATGTATTACCTACTAGGTTACGACAAACTCACATGTGAAGTTTCATCAACCTGGACCAAGTAGTTTGTCTACATTGAACCTAAATGCAAACGTTAACGCAAAAATGTCGAAGTCATTCAGGCAGAAATAGGAGGTCACGGTGACCTACATTTGTGTGCGATGTTTTTAACTGTCCACGACAAACTCACATGTGAAGTTTCATCAACCTGGACCAAGTAGTTTGTCTACATTGGACCTAAACGCAAACGTTAATGCAAAAATGTCGAAGTCATTCAGGCAGAAATAGTAGGTCACAGTGACCTATATTTGTGTGCAATGTTTTTAACTGTCCACGACAAACTCACATGTGAAATTTCATCACCCTGGACCAAGTAGTTTGTCTACATTGGACCTAAATGCAAACGTTAACGCAAAAATGTCGAATTCATTCAGGCAGAAATAGTAGGTCACAGTGACCTATATTTGTGTGTGATGTTTTTAACTGTCCACGACAAACTCACATGTGAAGTTTCATCAACCTGGACCAAGTAGTTTGTCTACATTGGACCTAAACGCAAACGTTAACATTGGACGCCGACGACGCCGACGCACAGGTGACGACATAAGCTCGCTTCCTGTACTTTATACAGGCGAGCTAAAAATGTATTCCACACATTTATTGCAAAAGAGGAAAATCAACTAGTCAACTGGGGAGAAGGGCCTCTGTAGTAATTATTATATAGTAGTTGAGTTTTACATCTACCTAAAGAATGAGTACTTATCATCACTACAACTTATAGTGAGGTATAATACATAATATAACCAAACAAAACATGATTAAGTTTGACTACAACTTATAGTGAGGTATAATACATAATATAACCAAACAAAACATGATTAAGTTTGACTACAACTTATAGTGAGGTATAATACATAATATAACCAAACAAAACATGATTAAGTTTGACTACAACTTATAGTGAGGTATAATACATAATATAACCAAACAAAACATGATTAAGTTTGACTACAACTTATAGTGAGGTATAATACATAATATAACCAAACAAAACATGATTAAGTTTGACTACAACTTATAGTGAGGTATAATACATAATATAACCAAACAAAACATGATTAAGTTTGACTACAACTTATAGTGAGGTATAATACATAATATAACCAAACAAAACATGAGTGTGTGAGTGATTACAAAAAGTTGGTGGTTTTCCCTTGACACTTCTGGTTTCTCCACCAGTAAAACTAATCACCATAATATAACAAAAATATTGTAAATGGCATAAACAGGCAAAATTATAATCTTAATAAGTCAGCCATTTTGAATCGCTCCTCCTGTTACTGAAAATCTGTGACACTTGTTTTAGGTGGTAGTACATGTAGAAAGAATATCTATTACACCTTCACCTTCTCAAAACAGGCTAATTTATTGTCATGATACAATAAGTTTACAATAATTAAAATATTTTATCTCACATCAGGGTCATGAATATTACAGCCCCATAAGAGTGAATGTGAAAGAACTGTCTGGTCATCTTGACACAAAGACAATATATCTACAACTTCCTAATCCCTTGACATATTGAAGGAAATTTATTTGGCATTATTTTCTTACACCAAAAATAAACTAAAATCATAAACAATCAAAACCAACTGAGAAATGCATTACTCAAAGAGTATGTCTGTCATAAAGACATACTGTAAATGACAGGCAAATGTGAAGCTGTATTGTGGTTTGTCCCCCAAAGACATGCATGTGTGGGCTGATACCAATTTAAAGATGGCTATAAATGGTTTGTGGTAGATTATGGTTTTGATAGCTGACAATTTTATGTGCTTAATTCCACAGTTTTGACATTTAAAATATAACAATGCATGTATAAACAATAAATGAAGGTAAATATTGAATCTAACTCACCTGAGATTTGTGATAATTCTAGATCTACTAATATAATATTTATACACCATAATTAGTGATGTAGAGTATACATCTATTCTATGGTCTTTTTATAGAATGTTTGTCTCTAAATACTGTACAATGTCAGTTTAAAAATTATTTTGGACCATTGTCTTTGATAACTATTATTGAAATTCTTTTTTTAATTTTGGTTACCTCCCCTTTGTAGTACTCGAAGTCTAGAGACAAACAACTTCTTCAAGTTAGATTACAGGTATTGTATGCCAGTTTCAACAATATTTTCAGTTTTATTGTTAGAGGAAACTAGAGTACCTGCAGAAAATCACTGACCTGATCACACAAGTTGCTGACAAAATTTTAACTCGTAAACTTATATCGTAACGTTGCCCATTTTCAGCGGCCACCTGTTTTCGACGGTTTGTTTCACCTGATAAAATCTTGCATAATTATGATCAGCTCATAAAATGTATGTAAGATGTTACGTCATGATGCATAACACCATCTCAAGAAATATGAGCTTTAAATGTCATCTTTAAAGGTAAAAGCAACTACATTTATTATTACTGGTCGAAAAACATTCTTTTTCTAAATTCTTTTTTCTTCTTTTCTTTAAAATAAACTTAAATCAATTAGTAAACACATTGGTACAAAATTCAGGTAATATGTCTTGATAAAGCTGTAAAATTATTAAAAATTATTTTTGAGACAAAAACAAATGTCTCCCTCAAAATTCTTTTTCGTGAAATATTTCTGCATCAAAAGGAGCAATAACGCCTTCACAAATGGTCCCATAAAACTGTTGTAATTATATGTAAATCTTCATATGGTGATAAGTAAACATACAAAGTTTTGAGGAATTCACATTGAAGATGTAGGAGGAGTTCTGTGTACCAATGGTTGATGAAATATTCAAAAAGAGCAATAACTCCTTAAAAATTGTCAAATCAAACTGCCATAGTAATATTGATATGTTATAGGTGCATGGTTATCTTTATTACAGACATCACACAAATTAAAAATTACTCTCACTGAAACTACACCAAACTCATTACTTAAAATAAGAACATTTAACTCTCAAAAATTATATGCAATGAAAATATCAAAATGAATACTGGATCTGAAAATGTTTTTTTTTAATTCACTATCACAAGAAAAAACAAAAACAACAACTGACATCATTTGCCATGCCAACCAATATTTTGCAGAGATAACAAAAAATGCAAAATATAAAGACACTATTAATAAATCATATTTGAGCAAAATCAATGTCAAAAATGTCAAAAATACTGATAGATATATTAAGTTTATTATCTATTTTGTAACCAAAAATCCAATTTACTTAACTAGTTTGTTTTGTTTTGGGTTTTTTTTTTTATTGACATTGAATTAATATTTTTTCCAGAACATTATGATATTATTTTTTTAAGAAATACATTTTGACATTTGCTCAATTTTCTACATATTGGCCTTGTCAAAATGACATCTTGTTTTTTTCTATTTAAATTTCTTCTCTTCAAACATTTTTTGAGCTACAAATTAAAGGTTGTGCAAAAACAAAAGTCTCCATCGAAATTCTTTATCTTTTGGGAAAGCTTATGATCAGTTTATAGGTATGTCCCTTACAAAGGTAGCTTCTGTCTTCTTTAATACATATTTTAAAGAGGCCAATAACTGTATTAATTCAAAAAGGGCAATAACTCTTTCTCTGTCAGTTGATCCACTAGTGATTAGTGTAGAGTATCAAAGAGTAGTCAGCCGTGAGTTACTGACAATTAAAATAATACTTTATTATAATTACACACATGTCATTTTCTACATCAAAGAAGCACCACATCGGTGGTGTAATGGTTAGATTGCTCGCCTCATGTGTGGTATATCATGGGTTCGAGCCCAGTTCAAATCAATTTAATCAAAAACTATAAAATAAGTATTTGTTGCTTTTCAACTGAGCATGCAGCACTAAGGAGTAAGAGCAAAGACTGGTTGGCTCAGATCAGAATAATGTGTCAGGGTGGAGCGATATGTCTACCTGTGGACTGTACATTGTTTCAGTGAGCTAGTACTATAAAAATTAAACTTAGCGTGTTGGTCTAATACAATGCAGATATCATCATCATCAAAAATGTGACATGATCTCGTCATGATATACTGTAGCTGTAAAAAAAATGCTGAGTTGGCATTAAACAATAATCAATCACTCACTCCAGTCAATGTTGTCTCCCTCATTGCTTAGTGTAATTCACTCCATAACATTTAATTTATCAGTCCTTTATTATGTTTATACCTTTTTTTTCATATTGCAAATTAAATGTATCGCTGTTCTATGAAGAAGATAAAGAGGTAAGAATTAGAACATAAAATTATGTGAATACTTGAGAAATCTACAATGTAAACAAACAACATTTATCCTGCAAATGTGTCATTATGAGTACTAATAAAGGGGGTCAAATAAACTTCAGTGTTATTAGGTCATGGACCTAATTATTATTAGATCATGGACCTAATAAAGCATTTCTGGTACCTGATTCATGTAGAGCAACAGAAAGAAACGTAATGGGATAAGTGCTGACGTCATAGATGAAGCCATAGAAATTGATTAGAACGACTCTTGTTTCAGCTATTTTCAGACAATTTGGCAGGTGTTTTGGACTTTATGATATTGCAGGATAACCCAATATACTTACATTGTCGTTAAATATAAAATTAATTTGCACTCGCTGCGAAACAGGTTAAAAAAGCTCATCAAAGGTTCACTTTTCTACCTGTTTCTAAAGCTCCTACAAATAAACTTTATATTTTCCCACAATGAACATATATTGTCTATGTATCTACTTCCTAATTCCAGTAAATAACAGATTAAGTTTAAGATTTTACTGTAATCCAAGGTAAATGAATTCCCTTTATAGGTCTCTATATCTGCCCTAGAGATATAAACATCGGGACATTAAATACCGATCGTCAAAACAATATGAAATTAATAATACAAATATGTCTGTTTTGATTCTATTCCTTCATATACAATATCTGCCATTGACCGTTATGTGAGTTTGTTGGCATGAAAGGTACATGTTTGTATTTCACTATGATTTCATTACTACAAATCTTTGTTTATTTAACATTATTCTTCAATACTTGGATGTATACTTTTACAGAAAAGACAGTAAGCTATCCTTACATATGCGAGTCCTAGATTGACCATTTTCAGTTGAGATTCATCAAAGTTTTCAAATTTTTATTTTTACTATGGTGGGACTCACCAAAATATTCAGAAATGTCCCAAATGTGATTGTAAATTGGACACACCAACTTTTTGATCTCTTATGTATTACCATACAAGAGAAAATAATATTTAAATTAAAAGCTAACATGACTAGTGCCATTCCATAAAGCAATGAGCAAGAACTAACTAAGAAGCAACATACTGAGATTGGGATTTCAAAGCAGACAAGTATGAAATTTGCAACCCTCAAATTTTGAATTTCTGGAGGCATAACCAACAAAATTTAAAACCTGACAGGACCCAATGTTGGATGGGAATCCTAATGATGCTAGATTGTTACACATCATATATCAGATCTCAAATATTTGTTAATCATAAGAAAAGAATTAACATGTTTAAATTCTGGATTATTTTCATAGTTTTCCATTGAAAATGATTACTGAAATTTAAGCTGAACTATCACATTCAATTGTAATTAAAATGTTCCTCTGAAGTGATAATCCAATAATTTTGTGTTGAAGTGAAAATAATCATCAATTTTCACCTCAAATAAAGTGAGTGTTTTAGTAATTATATCAGCGAGTTTTCAGGCAAAATACATACATTTTTTTTTGCATATTCAGAATATGGCTATGACAAAATCTAATTAACATTAGATGCTTGTTGTATCTTTTATTTCTTTGTCTATACACTAACATCTAACAATATCCAGTATGGGGGTCACGTCACAGTTCATATTTTCAATCCATCAATTAGTGATGAGCCAACTGAATCTTTAGGTATCAAAACTTGAGTACACACCATGAGCTGCTGTCCGCTAAGTCAGTATATTAAACTGTCTTGCATATAATTGGACTGTCAAAGATGAAAGAAAGGTTACATAACATGAACCCTAACATGCTGTTATTAGATGTTAGTGCAGTGAGTTCATCTGTGGTGTAATGGTTACAATGTTTGCCTCAAGTGCAGATCATGGCTGCATTCAAGTCCAGGTGGGATCAAATCAAACATTCAAGTCCAGGTGGGATCAAACCAAACATTCAAGTCCAGGTGGGATCAAACCAAACATTCAAGTCCAGGTGGGATCAAACCAAACATTCAAGTTCAGGTGGGATCAAACCAAACATTCAAGTCTAGGTGGGATCAAACCAAACATTCAAGTCCAGGTGGGATCAAACCAAACATTCAAGTCCAGGTGGGATCAAACCAAACATTCAAGTCCAGGTGGGATCAAACCAAACATTCAAGTCCAGGTGGGATCAAACCAAACATTCAAGTCCAGGTGGGATCAAACCAAACATTCAAGTCCAGGTGTAATCAAACCAAACATTCAAGTCCAGGTGGGATCAAACCAAACATTCAAGTCCAGGTGGGATCAAACCAAACATTCAAGTCCAGGTGGGATCAAACCAAACATTCAAGTCCAGGTGGAATCAAACCAAACATTCAAGTCCAGGTGGGATCAAACCAAACATTCAAGTCCAGGTGGGATCAAACCAAACATTCAAGTCCAGGTGGGATCAAATCAAAAAGAATAAGATTGGTATTTGTTACTACTCTGCTAACTGTTTAGTACACAGCGTTAAGGAATAAGAGCAGAGGCTGGTTTACACAGAATCAGGAAAATGTGTCCAAGTAGAGTGACATATCTATCAGTGGACTGTTAAAAATCCAACTAAGCATGTTGGTCCAGTACAATGCAGATATTATATCATCATTATCTCATTGAAATGCAATCTCCCCATGAAAATTTAGCTGAAACATTAAACAACCCCCACTCATTATCTTGAGAATGTTCTTCAACCAGTAAATACAATAGATATTGTTATATTGTTGTGTAATATACACATTCTATTATACAGAACAATTTACTTTTGCCTGGGTTTGTATTTTATACCAGAATTCAGAAAGTATTAACTTGTATAACATCAGATTTTATGTAACATCAACACATTAATGTATACATTACAGTATTTCTGTTAAATATTTTGAGAGAAAAATGTCACTAAACTGTCCAATTACATGAGATCTGTGGTGAATTAAGCTTACTAAAGGTACTGGGTTTGACTTGAGTTGTCTATTGTAAAGTAATTCTAGTTTGAGTTAATGAGATCGTTTGTAACTAAAAATATCACTCTGAAGTGAAAAACACTATAATTCAAATAAGGGTGGACAGATCTAGCCAACGTGACAAACACATGTGACAATGTATGACAATCACTCATCTGAGAATTCTACAGGTGTTAGATTGAATTCTATTTTGGTATTTCTAGCGATGAATGAGGTAGAGTCAACAGATCTTAACTATGATGTAATGTGTAGGATGAAAACACAGCTTTTCTGTCATTAGTACAATTATTATCCCTATATATTCCTTACATGTCTTGATATTTTAAGAAACAATAAGATATTTTAGACTTGCTATCAATAAATTTCCTTAAAAATAATACTCATTGTAGAATCATGATAACATGTTAAAAGATAAAACTGAACAAAACATTCAATAAATCATGTGATCTTTATAAATAAGATAGAAGTACATATTTTCACTTTCTTGTTTTTACCATGTCTGTTAGGGTGTAACCGTCAGGTGTGGACCTGTGTTGCTGTACAACACTGACCACATTTTAATTGTCATATTTTGGGGGAAATGCTGTTTACAAGTCACAACACTGACCACATTTTAATTGTCATATTTTGGAGGAAATGCTGTTTACAAGTCACAACACTGACCACATTTTAATTGTCATATTTTGGGGGAAATGCTGTTTACAAGTCACAACACTGACCACATTTTAATTGTCATATTTTGGGGGAAATGCTGTTTACAAGTCACAACACTGACCACATTTTAATTGTCATATTTTGGGGGAAATGCTGTTTACAAGTCACAACACTGACCACATTTTAATTGTCATATTTTGGGGGAAATGCTGTTTACAAGTAGATCAATCTAATTAATATTAGATGTTTGTGTTAAATCCTTTTAACAAAAATTATTTGTTGCTACACTAACATTTAAAAACTTCACGAATGGTGAAATTTCGGAGTTTAGGCCCCTTTAGCCCCTTTTCCAAAATAAATTACAGTAATTTTGTTTATTTTTTCAGACTCATAAATAACTCATTGTTGTGTGCACTTTCCAATAAACTGCATTAAAATTAGATAAAAAATAGGAAATTCAGATTTTGGAAATTGGCACCTTTCAGTATATTTCTGAAGCCCTTTCAAGAGATAATGGAAATCAGTTGATATACCATCAGAAGTTCTCAACATAATCAGTTCAAAGAAAATCTTATCAACTCTGGATGAACATAAAAATTCTACATACAAACAAATGTACCTTCCAAATATGCCAAATTTCAGAATTTGACCTGTTACTGAAATAAAATAGTGGAATGATTGAATGAAATATAACAAGTTAAACTGTGAAATTCCCACTTTATGTCAAAAATGATAATTAATAATTATTCTATAACACTACACATTTTTCTGAAAATGATTTTCCAAAAGAATTCCTTTTAAAAACTGCATCAAAAGCAGATGAAGAATAAACGTTCCAAATACAAAACAATAGGCTCTGTAGAGTCTGTAGTCTCCAAAGATGACAGCAAAAATAAATATGTACCCTCCATCAACAATTAATGTGTGGCCCAAATATGGTAAACATAGCTTTTTGGCAATGGAGAAAATGACAAAGAAGCAACAAATAACGATTTTATAGTATTTGGTTTGACCCAATCAGGGTGGAACCCATGATCTACCACACTCAAGGCATGCAAGCTAACCACTACACCACTAATGCAGTTCTAGGAAATTGAGGTCATGGTCAGATGACATATGCTTTGCTGACATTTCTATGATCAATGTGTGAACCAAGTATGGTGAGCCTAAGCTGCATGGTAAAGAAACTAGAGGCTCCGAGGAGCCTGTATAGCTCACATGGGTATAATAACAACATCAGTCAATAAAACTTACTAACTTCGGTCAAAAAATAACAAATGCAGCCCGTCATTGCAGACCCCCTCTCCAACAAAATTTGGGCAGGGGTTCCCCCTTTAATGTAAGTTAACATTGCTGTAAAAAAACATAAATGTCAATGATTCTCAAAATTTAGCTTTTGCTACTTCACATTTTGTAATAGAGTTGTTTCCCTTTGATTATTTGAGTAACCAAAAGCAGTGAAAGTCAAATATGCATTTCAAGAGGAATAATTCTTCACACAGTTGTCGGACATTTTCAACTGTGGAACTTTTTTGTAGATCTTGACATGCTGAACATTTTTGCAGTTTCAACTTAACATCTATCTCTTATAGTTTTTTAAATAAAGGATGAAAAGTATTAAAATTTTGAAAATTTGATGAAAAAAGGACGATAACTCCAAAATGGGTAATGGGATTTACTTAAAAATTGCAGGATAGGTAGATCTTGACATGCTGCACAATTTTGCAATTTAAACTTAACCTTTATCTTTTATAGTTTTTGAAATATAAGACGAAAAGTATTAAAATTTTAAAAAATTTGATGAAACTTAGAGGCTCCCAGGAGCCTGTAATCGCTCACCTGGTTTTCAATTTGACATCTAAAGTTGATAGAAAATGGGGGTGTTACACATAATTTTGAAAGTGGGCCACCCAAAGATCATTTTAACTCAAATTTCTGAGCAAAAGATCTTGATGTGATTTTCATCTCATAATATTCCTAAACGGAATAAACTGGCTGAAAAAAGCTCACAGAAAAACCCAGAATATATGTTAAACTACTCATTGCCATATAGTTGCAGCTAAAATTTCAGTTCATTTTGATTTGTAATAAAGCGGAAATTGACAGCTAAAGAAATTTCTATTTTTAGTAACAGCAGCCATTTTGAATGGAGGGCGGGGCTGTCAGACACAGTATTGAAAGGTGACCACCCAAGGACCATCCAAGCCAAATTTGCTTTAATTTGGGTCTGCGGTTTCAGAGGAGAAGATTTAAATGTAATATTTTATCAAAATATGTCTAATTTGTATAATCAGTATAAATCGGTTGAAAGAAAGATTTCACAGAAAAACCCAGAATATATGTTAATCTACTCATTGTCATGTAGCTGCAGTTAAAATTTTAGCTCATTTTGATTTATAATAAAGCAGCAATGGACAATTGAAGAAATTTCTATTTTTAGTGACAGCAGCCATCTTGTATGGAGGGTGGAGCTGTCAGACACAATTTTGAAATGGGACTATCCAAGGACTATCTCTGCTACGCTTGGTTTAATTTGGTTCAGCAGTTTCAGAGGAAAAGATTTAAATGTGATTTTTTATCAAAATTTGCATAATCGGTATAAATCGGCTGAAAGAAAAATTTCACAGAAAAGCCAGGAATATATATATGGTAAACTACTCATTGGCATGTAGCTGCAGTTAAAATTTGAGCTCATTTTGGTTTATACTAAAGCAGCAATGGACAATTGAAGAAATTTCTATTTTTAGTAACAGCAGCCATCTTGAATGGAGGGCGGGGCTGTCAGACACAATTTTGAAAGGGACTCACCCAAGAACCATCCCTGCCAGGTTTAGTGTAATTTGGTTCAGCAGTTTCCGAGGAGAAGATTTAAATGTGATCTTTTATCAAAAGATGCCTAATTTGCATAATCGGTATAAATCGGCTGAAAGAAATATTTCACATAAACCCGGAATATATGTTAAACTACTCCTTGCCATGTAGCTGCATTTTGACTTATACTAAAGCAGCAATGGACAATTAAAATTTCATCCCCCTTTTTTCTATTTTTAGCTTGGTGGCCATCTTGGTTGGAAGTCAGGATCACCGGACACAATTAGCTAAAATTTCAGTTCATTTTGATGTGTAATAAACCAGAAATTGATAACTAAAGAAATTTCTATTTTTAGTAACAGCAGCCATCTTGAATGGAGGGTGGGGCAGTCGGACACAATATAGAAAGGGGACCACCCAAGGACCATCCCAGCCAAATTTGCTTTAACTTAGTTTAGCAGTTTCAGAGGAGAAGATTTAAATGTGATCTTTTATCAAAATATGTCTAATTTGTATAATCGGTATAAATCGGTTAAAAGAAAAATTTCACAGAAAAACCCAGAATATTTGTTAATCTACTCATTGTCATGCAGCTGCAGTTAAAATTTGAGCTCATTTTAATTTATAACAAGGACAACGCAAAGCGTGGCGTATCCCCTCGCCTAAAAATTTGACCTTTGACCTTGAAAATCAATACGATTCCAGATTCTCTTAAGGACTAAGTATGTACCAAGTTTGGTCAAAATCCATTGAAGGATGTTGATTCTAGAGTGTTCACAAGGATGTTACAGGGTAAAAATTAGACCCTGTGACCTTGACCTTTGACCTATGACCTTGAAAATCAATAGGGTTTCAGATTCTCTTAAGGACTAGGTATGTACCAAGTTTGGTCAAAATCCATTGAAGGATGTTGATTCTAGAGTGTTCACAAGGATGTTACAGGGTAAAAATCAGACCCTGTGACCTTGACCTTTGACCTTGAAAATCAATAGGGTTCCAGATTCTCTTAAGGACTAGGTATGTACCAAGTTTGATCAAAATCCATTGAAGGATGTTGATTCTAGAGTGTTCACAAGGATGTTACGGAAGGACGGACGGACGGAAGGACTGACGGTAGCGTTACTATATCCCTTCGCAACTTCGTTGGCGAGGATAATAAAGCAGCAATGGAAAATTGAAGAAATTTCTATTTTTAGTAACAGCAGCCATCTTGAATGGAGAGCGGAGCTGTGGGACACAATTTTGAAATGGGACTACCCAAGGACTATCCCAGCCAAATCTGGTTTAATTTGGCTCAGCGGTTTCAGAGAAGAAGATTTGAATGTGATCTTTTATCAAAATATGCATAATTTGCATCATCGGCATAAATCGGCTGAAAGAAAAATTTGAAAGAAAAACCCGAAATATAATGTTAAACTACTCCTTGCTATGTAGCTGCAGTAAAAATTTGAGCTCATTTTGACTAACTAAAGGGCAGTTTCAAAATAAATGGCTCCTACCGCTATAGCTGTCTAATTTACTCATTTTTATGGTTTTATTGGATCTAAATAGTTCAAAAGATCTGTAATGATTTGATGTCTGTTACTGCAAAAAATCTTTAAGATATCTAGAATAACAAAAAAAAAAGGTCCAAAAAACATGTCAAAATTGTCAGGAGTGCAACACTTTTTTGTGACACTTTAAAAAATCCTTAATTTTCAACAACCTACCACAGTGCTAAATCAAACAATATGTTATCAAAATCTATTTCATCACAAACTTTGATATGTTGACATACTTTAAGATAGCAATAGATCATGCTTCACATTTATTATTGCATAAAAATATGGCTTTGTAAAAAAGATGTACCTAGTCAGGAGTGCAACAAACATTTATGCAAGTTTTCCTAAATTACATTGTAAAAATGTTGTCTTTTAGTTTTCAAAGATATTGTGAGTGAATAAATCTTAATACACTGTACATCATTGCTGCTTCAAAACCATAGTTAAAGGATACACTAAAATCAGTAGTAAGGCCAAGAATGTCACATTAAAGGCAGCACCCTCAAATGTCAGGAGTGCAACATTTGATATTTTCTTAGACATATTTTCTTTTAAATGTAACTATAATCACATTTGTCTTTCTATTTCAACAGAGACTGACTAAGAGAACAGATAAAACCCATTTACCTGTTTGAGATACATAAAATATCTCTCACCGAAGCATTTGATTCATGTCAGGAGTGCAACTAGTTTTAAGTGATCTTCTACACAGTCTAAATTATAGCTTTTTATATGGATGATTTAAATAAAATGAGATTCTGTCAAGCTTAGAATAATGTTTGAAAAAATTAAAAGTGCCAATAGCATTTTATGTGCTTTTAATTTTATGTAGTAAAGCATTTTTGTTCATTTTAACTGGTCTCATGCTTTAATATCTATTAGGTATTAATACTAGAGACATTCTCTGACAAGGAAACATGTTTTCTAGGTTCATTAGCTATTGGAGATTAATTGACTTGATAAAGTTTATGATAAATGCATTTATCTATTTTCTTATAGATAATTTATGGTTGAACATGTAAATGTTGCACTCCTGACATCAATATTTAAAAATCATTGAAATTTGATACAAATCCAAAAAATACTTGTAATTGTACATTAAACATCTATTTTCAATATTAATTTAGATTAATACATGTTTTAAATGTTTTTGTATAGTATATTTCAAAAATAAGTTGGAATTTTCGAGAAGTATGGCTGTAAACAAGTTACAAATAACTAGAAAAATGTTACTTTAAGAAACAATTATCATTAAAACTTGGTAAAACTAATGCTTGAAAGAACACCAACTGATTTTTTCCCCTGTGAATTGTTTTTAAGTTAATAACTCTTCTTTTTCTTGATGGCAATATAATGTCAGGAGTGCAACATATCCTGATGAAATAGTACCATTGATAAAATAATGATAATTTATAATAAATTGCCTTTTCTAGCCTATAAAAATATTCTAATTATTTCTTTATGATTTATCTTATAAATATATTAGAGTGGTATAATACAAATTTTCAAATGTAATTAAAAATATTGCTGCTAAAACTGGGTATTAAAGAAGTGGTATGACAAAAAATTGTTACAAATTTCCAAATACTGTCATTTCTGTACAAATATTTCATTGAAACAGGTAAAAATTATTGTATGAGTTAACAGTAACATCACTGTTCAATGATGGCATTTTAAAATGTGATATTTTCTTCTTTTTTCTTTATTATAAAATGTCAGGAGTGCAACTAAAATAGACCAAATGTTTTTTCTACAACCAATTATTTTGCGATGTTCAAAGAATCAATGTTATTATTTTTTTTACAAATGGCTACTTATCTTTAAAGTTTGAAAATTTTGCTGTCTTAAGTAAAAATATTCATTATTATTTTGATAATAAAAACTTTATCAGGTAGATTGGACAAAAATATTGAGAATGTTTCATAAAAAATAGCTTTTAAGAAAAACTACAACTACCAATAACCCAATATTTTGCACAAAAAGTCATTTATATTAGTTGCATTGTTTGAGAAACCATTATACAAATAATTGAGACTAAAGATTGTTTAACTGATATAGAATAAGTATGTGTTTTACATGTTTTTCATGCCAATTTGTGTTCAATAAAAGGTTCTTAAAAATTTATTGCTTATCTGTTCATAGTTTCTTTCTTGTTTCATTTACTTGAATGTATACAACATTGAAAATTATCAGCAGAAAGTTTTTAGGAGTGAGTTTAATTTGGACATTTTTTTCACATGTTGGAGCCATTTTTTTTCAAACAGCCCCAAATTTCTATTTTTAGTAACAGCAGCCATCTTGAATGGAGGGCGGAGCTGTCAGACACAATTTTGAAAGGGACCCACCTAGGGACCATTCCTGCCAGGTTAGGTTTAATTTGGTTCAGCGGTTTCAGAGGAGAAGATTTAAATGTGAATGTTTACAATGTACAATGGACACCAAGTGATGGCAAAACCTCACCTGGCCTTTGGCCAAGTGATGGCAAAAGCTCACCTGGCCAAAAAGGGCAATAACTCCAAAATGGGTAATGGGATTTAATTAAAAATTACAGGGTATGTAGATCTTGACATGCTGCACATTTTTGCAATTTAAACATAACATCTATCTCTTATAGTTTTTGAAATATAAGACGAAAAGTATTAAAATAACAAACAAACAAATTGTGAAAAAAGGGCAATAACTCCAAGATGGGTAATCAGATTTACTTCAAAATTGCAGGGTAGGTAGATCTGGACATGCTGAACATGTTTGCAGTTTAAACTTAACATCTATCTCTTATAGTTTTTGAAATAAAGGACGAAAAGTATTAAAATTTTGAAGAAAAAAGGGCAATAACTCCAAAATGGATTATGGGATTTACTTAAAATTTGCAGGGTAGGTAGATCTCGACATGCTGCACATTTTTGCAATTTAAAGTTAACCTTTATCTCTTATAGTTTTTGAAATATAAGACGAAAAGTATTAAAATTTTAAAAAATTTGATGAAAAAAGGGCAATAACTCCAAGATGGGTATCAGATTTACTTCAAAATTGCAGGGTAGGTATATCTTGATGTGCTGATCATTTTTACCCCATGTCAGATTTCTGATATTATTAACAGTTTTTGGGTTATTACCCAAAAACCTGCAATCTTACCATATGTTCTATTTTTAGTAACAGTGGCCATGTTGGTTGGTGCACGGCATCACCGGACACATTTTTGAAACTAGACACCCTAGTGATGATTCAGACCAAGTTTGTTTCAATTGGTCAAGTAGTTTCAAGAGGAGAAGATTTTTGAAAAAGTTTACGACGTACGACGGACAACGAACGCCAAGTGATGGCAATAGCTCACATGGCCCTTTGGGCCAGGTGAGCTAAAAACTGACATAATCATGAAAACCTGATGTAAATTCAGTCAGTAGTAGACCCTGAAAATGATCAATGTGTTGGTCAAGTATAGTAAGTCTAGACCGTATGATAATGGAGAACCTGACCTAATCATGAAAAATGGACATAAATTTAACAACAAAGTCAATAGACCATGAAAATGAGGTCAAAGTCAGAGGACCTGGCTGATATGTACACACTATGATCAATGTGGTCTAAGTCCGGGAAGCCTAGATGTTATGGTTATGGAGAAACTGAGCTACAGTAATCACAAAAACTTGATATTTGTAATGCATAATTAAGGGGCATAACTCAGATAAGCCAGAAACATCATAATCACACTGTATTTTAACCATGTACATGTAAATGTAATTCTAAAATTGTAGTCAAATCCAATATGAGAAACTTAAAATAATGCCCAAAACCAAGAAAAACATCATTTTATGTACATATGTATAAATCAAGAAGCATAACGTTAACTCTGGAACAATAAAAGTCAACTACCTCAAAATCGAGCATGACCTGTCTTTTATCAATCTTAATGTAATTACAAAATAATAATTAAATCAGCAGAGATAATGCTGGAAAACAAAAAGTTGAATAAGCAGCCTTGTCATCCATCTTGAACCTTTTGTACCTTGGGACCTCTTGTTTTAAAATGGGTAGGGTTTCAATCCCTCAAATCAATCACAACCTTTATGTTGTGACAGGAATCATTGTGTTAAAAAGTCAGAAGTTATTTTCCAGAAACAATTGTTTCTACATGATGATAACACCACATCTACATTTTGTAATCTAATTAAAAATTAAATGATTGTTACATCTTTTTTTATTTGTTATCTTGTTGGTCTAAAATGTAACAACATTCCATATGCAATCCAATAGTTAAATATACTGACCAATCAGACAACAATTGGTAGGCTCATCACATAATACAATTGAAAAATGTTTGTAAAAACTACCCGTGGGAGAAAGAGTAGGTGATTCTAGATTAAGATGCTGTAATAAAAATATGAAACCCTAAATTTGCACACACATTCACATATTAAGGCAAAATGTGATGACAGTAGGTTGTGATGACCCAGTTTTAATATAAGTCACTTGTGCTCTCAGCTACAGGAATCAGTATTATGATTTTCCATGAGAGCATTCTCTATGATATGGCATTCAACACATTATTTACACACACTTTTAATGTCAAAAATTGTTTATACTAGATCATAGCAAGACATTTTCTTAGTGAGCAAAGTAGAATTTCTTTCCAATTTGGATGGCTTGATAAACATAAGTTTTACAGGGATTCTAACTGGAACATTGAGGCAAAACAAGGTGACAATAACCAAGGGCTGAGAGGGCTGTGCCTGTTTCATCTAACTGGAAACTTTAAAGTTTCCTCTTATCACTAGTTGAATAAAGAATCACTAAATAATACGTTTTAAAAATAAAGAGCTTTCCAATAAAAGTATAAAACATAATACACAATCAGTTCACCTAGATCTGGTTCTACTGCAGACTTACAGAGATTTACATGTACAGAAAATAATCAAAGAACCATCTACAGAATGAATGCACAATTAATCTGCTTGTAGTGGAACCACATTATACCTGTAGGTCCTAAGACTCTTCCAGGAGATCTACCAAAGCTGGAATTAAAATATATACTAAGACTCTTCCAGGAAATTCACCACAGTTGGATTTCAAATATTTTGAAATATAATATATAATTCTTCCATATCACAGCTCTTGTTCTCTTGGTTTCAGAAATGTATCGTTGAAACATACTTTTCAAAAAATATAGGTCGACTAACAATTATCTTTTTATTTTTTGCAAAGGGAACCACCTTTGTTGTTATTCACTTCCGCAAAAAGAGTGGGAAATATAAAACATGCATGTTGATCTTGGTTTACCGGAAATTGTCCTCTGTACTCATAGCTGAAAATGGGGTATTTATTTTGTAAATAAATATATACAAATGTAGTGAAATCTTTATGCATATTCAGCAGTGGATCTAGTGCCTAATGATCAAAATCAATGAAAACACCTGTAAAACATTTTAGCCTGAGAAAACTTTCCTTAGACACTATATTCTCTTAAATGCCCTTGGGCTATATCTTCTAACACCAATGTAAATCTAAACAATAGGTACAAGGCATTTATTGATAACTGCTTAAAAATCATTCTTTAAAACCATCATAACAATAAGGCAGACCTTCTGGATTTAAAACTGAAAGGTCCAGGACCTTTCACTTTAAATAGCAACTGGCATGATTTTCATAAATGTCATATTCATTTTTATATTTTTTCCCTTTAGTTCTTTGTACAGGCTATATATAATTGGAAGAAGTAGATTTGAAGTTAACTGCTTTTATAAAACAAAGATATGGGTCCGTATATATGTTAGTAAGTACTATATTTTTTTAGCGCAAAATTTTGTTTTATTAAAATATTGATCCAGCATTTTTTATACCTTTCCTTTTCATTAATTATTAAAAAAAACAACATACCAAAAGTATCATATACTATACAATTATAGCCTTTTGATGAGGTCAATACATGGATTTATCGACCCGTTAAAAGTATACTGACCAAGGACGAAGTCCGACCCGTTAAAAGTATATTGACCGAGGATGAAGTCTGAGGTCAATATACTTTTAACAGGTCGATAAATCCATTTATCATATAGTTAGTACTAAATAAAGGAAATTTGCATATATAATACTGAAAGAACATTACGACTGTATTTGTCTGCCATGACTGATATTGATATTATCACCCCTTTATCATACCCCTTAAAATGATATTGATCACGTGACTACGTTGACGTCACAATTCATAATACAGAACAAGACTATAATATTCTCTATGTATTGACCGATATTAAAAGGCTACAATTGCTTTATTATTTTTTGTAACACTGGAATAAAGTAGGCTATAATTGTTTTATCATTTTTCAATATTATTATTTAAATATTAAAATTTTGAAATTTTATGAAAACTTAATTTTTTTTTAAACTTTTTGAAAATTTCATCATTTTGAAATTTTTTGAAAATTTTGAAATCTTTTGAAAATTTTGAATTTTTTGAAAATTTTGATCTTTAATTTTTAAAAAAAAAATTTAATAAATTAATTTGATGTGTTTAAGAAATTTTGATTGGATAAAAAATTTATGTTATTTTCCAGACAAAATTTTTAACCGGAAGTCACATGTTGGGGTCTCAATTGGGAATTTTTTTTCTTTTAATTCTTTTTAAGCAATTATTATCCGACAAAATATTTTTAGGACAAGACAAAAATTAATTAGGAATCAATTTATAAGGATTGATCACAATTTTTTGTTCGGTTCAATCGAAATTAAACTCAAAAATGTGGTACACACCGTTATGCAGTGTGTACCACATTTTTGAGTTTATTTCTTCATGAACCATGTGACTATTTCTTGGTCAATAAGGATGTTTAAATAATATCAAATAATAATAAAAGTTAAGATTCAAAATATGAAAAAATGAGGGTTATTTTCAATAAGAAACGAAATTCTGGGTCTTTAAATAGGAATACCCTCATACGCTTTTCATGAAAAATTCACTAAAATGTAACAAGAACAATAAAAATTTTCACAATTATCGATATTTATAATTTTAAAAAACAAATACACAATCATGTGTTATTACCTCAATAATCATAATAAATTAAATGGATGCTTATTATATTCATATGAAGAATATCCCCAAAAATGTATTTTTATTATCTTTTAGAAATAGAAAGCCGCAGATTGAAGGGAAGGCAAAGGAAATATAGAATATGCCAACAAGAGAAAGGAGTCTGTTTATTTATTTTACTTCAATTTCTACACACCTTTATTCTTACGAAATAAATTACATAAAGTAAAAATTTTAATAAATTATAATAGCAACTTATAATTTATGTTAAACCGATGTTGAATTTGCCAAAAGGTACACCTTGATCTAGCACATACGACTTATATTGTCTTTTTTCGATTACAATGTCACTTAGAATTACGTCTTCCATATGAAAAAGTGTTGCTAATTTTATTTAACGCCTATTGATGCTTTACTACAATATAATTTGCATACATTCGAAGCATTTGTACACTGGTTTCTTTACATAACATCACATAAAATGCCATGTCAATCAGGTTCAACATTTGCTAAATTCTCGTTCATTGCCTTGGGTCGCCACCTTACGAATTGATGCGAGTTGCTACTTTAAAATACAATTTTGAGCCCCTTCAATGCCCGATGATTCTATAATATAGACAGTATTTACTTCATATGGACTTGCTCTCGACCTATAAATTGGCTTACATTTGCATAATAATGCAACTCATTAAATATTTTTCAGGTTTTTTTTCAGTGAGTTGCACATGTAAACAAATAATTATTTATATAAATAGACAGGGAAAATACCAACCGTCCCTTGCATTGTAAACATCGACTATATTTTGTAATAAACAACTGGCATATTTTCTGGCTGTAATCATTTGGTTTAGCATCACATCTATAAACATATTTAGATTTATTGCATACCATTCACTGTGTCTTTCTTTCCTTTTTTTAAATTTCAGTTAGTTTGTTCTTGCTCAATTAATAAGCCAATCCTTCGATGATGATGGAATCATAATCTGTTACCCTAATATAATATTGGTTTACTCATCCTTGATTAAATCTCTGGCAACCAGGTCAATCGCGGAAATGGTTAAAATATGTAAGATTACTTCGTACTGATTAATTATAAGTGTGAGGTAAAATGTGTAACCCATACCCGCACCAAGAATCCACGTACCCAAAGCACATTTTTTTTTATAAATATAAGCACCTTTTTGAAGGGGTATATAACTTTGTACAATTAATAAGTAAATATTAATCCTATGGTGTAACTTAAATGTGTATCAAAAATTGGGCACAATTTATTAAACCCTTTCCAACAAAATACAAATTATGATATTAGAATTTACATATATAGTTTTACATTTTAACATCATCACAGGAGTTTCTATATTACAGCATCAACACCAATAAAATACATAGTTAACAGAATTTTACCATATGCCACGATAAGCTTGGTTTTTGATTCATAATACTTTGATATTATATGTACATGTAGCAACATTTCAGCAGCACCTGCATATGGAGTATACATATCTCTTGATATGATATGTCAATTTGTGGTTTATACCAGGATATCCTTGTTAAAAGGTTTATTGCTGCAATAAACTATGAAGCTACCAAGGGTTTCTTTAGGAGTAATGTTAAAATCACTTCAAAAAAGGTTTTAGCTTCTGATTACCCTATAGGTAATGTCAAAGATTTCTGAAAAAAAAAAAAAAAAAAAAAAAAGATATGCATATATGCATCTTAGACATAGCACCTCAAGTAGGGCCAGTCATAATATCTAATCGAACCAGTGTTATGGTATATCTAACTTACTAACGTAGCGTGCTGCTTGTCAATGTACCTGTCCACATGTACTATGTGACGGAAGACTTCCACACTTAGACCAATAACATTACACAGGATGACTGAACTGTAAATTCAGGGAGAAAGCAAAAAAAATAAAATTAGATCATTCACAGGATGGGAAACCCATTAAAAGTTTAGGAAGAATTGGGTGTTATTCTAAAGCTGATCATAGGTACCCGATTTGTTGACCCCCCCCCCCTTTTTTTTTCCCTTTTCTTTTAATTCATCACTTTTGTGGGACGTTTTCATTATAAACAGTGTTGAACAACTTCTAACATTACAAAATACTCAATCCGAGATCGATATAAGCCCATTTCTAAAAATGGATCTCGGATTGAGTTTTTGGTCATGTTTGAAGTTGTTCAACACTGTTTATAATGAAAACGTCACACAAAAGTGATGAATTAAAAAAAAAAAAAAAAAAAAGGGGGGGTCACAAATCGGGTACCTATGAAGCTGATAGCCTACAACATTTTATTCGAAATGGATCTTCAAAATTTAATATTAGACTCACATGATGTATCTTAATTCTGTGTACGATTGCATATCATTGTAGGATCTCTGATGTTGTACAAAATCATAAACTAGCGTGTTGATTGATCAAAGGGGAGTAACTGGTGCAGAGTTTATCAGACGTAAAGTAGATCATATCTTCATTTAAAAATGTTCTGCAAGTTTATGGATGCTAATATAGACCACACGCCAAATTAAAGATGAGAGGACCTAGAATGAACTTGAGATTTTTCACAATTTTTTCATGAACTCACTAGCTACCAGAAAGGGGAAGCTCACATAAAGATGTATAGTGCAGATATTAAATTTATGAAGACTTGATACTTTGCAAATTGATAAAAGATCCAGTGGTGAAAACATTGATGGAGGCGCATAAAACACATGAATTATCTAAAACGCCGAAGACACTTATTCTACAGAGATCAAACAGTCTCCTAGCTTAAAAAAAATATGTATCAAGTCTAAAAAAAAGAGGCTCAACTTTGTAGGCACTGCGTTCAGCTATATCCCGTGGCGGAGGTAGTAATGGAATTAAACAAATATGAAACTTTGCAATTGACCATCCAACGATTATTCGAGTATATGTTGGTTTCAATCAGATGTTTATTTTTATTTTGTAGAGAAAAATGTCCTATTCATTTTCCCACATGGTCTTAGGTAAAACCATGTCATACAGTACTAGTGGTAACCATCTTGGATTTCCTATCAATACAAAAATAACAGACATTTTGTAGAGGACCATCTACTGAATATTCCAGCCAAGTTTCGGATTTCATATTGTTCATAGGTTACTGAAAAATAATTATTTTTATAATACTTTCCATAAGGTCCTATGCTAAACTTTGACCTGCGATGGCCACCATATTGGATTTCTTATCCAAATAAACAAAACATTGTATGGGACCGTCTAATGATTAGACAAATTTTGAGATACCAAAAGGGTATTCAGGTACATCGAATGAAAGACAAAACAATAGTCTAAAGAAAAGAACAAAAAGAGTGAGCTAGTGGGTTATATGTAGTTTAACACCAACTCAGTAATTTTTCAGCTATATCATGGCGAGAACAAGTTAATTTTCAATGAGATGACGTGCTCCGCTTTGTACTAGACCAACAAGCTTAGTTGGATTTTTATAGTGCTAGTTACACCACCGACGTGGTTTCAAAAATTTGTCAAACAATGGTCGGCAATATACTAGTACACATAACTAAAGAGTGAGCAACGTGAAACCCTCTAAACCATGGGGTGAACTTCGGAGCTCCGGAGGTGTAAGCATTCTCTACACCACTACTGTCAACCGTCGTTTTACTTTAAAACAACACAGCTGGTATTGAGATCATGTTGGACATCAGTTTATGAACATCACAACACAGAATAATTACATTACTTCCGTTTTTCATTGAAATGTTACAATATGATTGGTTATGAAGTGAAATCCGAACTTGCACGTGCCTCTATGACGACGTCAGATGTAAACAATCAATGGCGTAGTAATTTCCAACAGCAAATAATCTAACACAAATAAAATTCACAGCGAAAAATTCAACTATATTAAATTTTGGTGTGATTTAAATATAATTATAAGAATTGAATGCATTCTTTTGAAGTTTCATTGGGGTATGAAAGCGTTGACCGAAGTACATTTTCAATGAAGCGCGGTAATAGAAGTTTCATTGGGGTATGAAAGCGTTGATCGAACTACATTTTCAAGATGAAGCGCGCGCTTCATTGAAAATGTACTTCGGTCAACGCTTTCATACCCCAATGAAACTTCAAAAGAATGCATTCAATTCTTAAATAAAAAACAAGGGGCCGACGTGGTCGTGATCGTATGGTCGTTGGATTTATAACTACGTACGCAATCAGTGCTTATTATCACTAACGTTGTTCGAATCCCGTTTAGGCGAAGTGTACTCGATACAACATTATGTGATAAAGTTTATCAATGACTTGTGGCAGGTCGGTGGTTTTATCTGGGTACTCCGGTTTCATCCACCATGGCGTTAAACACCATAACCAGAATTAAAAACATAATGCCATGTAATTGCAGGGCCGTATCTATAAAAAAAAAAAAAAGGCAGACCGTGCCTGCGGCCAATAGCCGATTCACGATGGCGCATCAGGTGAACTCGAGTTGACCACCCACTCCCTATCTTTTGTGGTGGGCAGACAAACATTTATTAAGAAATAATTTTCTTAATTCCTTGTGTATCATTTTTACTTGATTTGTCATGAATTGAACCCGAGGAGTAGTACATGATTTTAGTGGAAATGAAAGAGATGGCAATAAAATATCTGATGATTGGGATCAGTTTTGTCTTTCAGTTTAGTTTTGGCTGTTTCGAAGCCATGACAAGAAAAATAAAAATCAACTGGCATGGTTTTAATCAACAATAGTATCACTATGTAATAGCCAACGTATTTGACAAGGCAGTCTGGTATGCAGTACATTGTAGGTTTACACAGAAGTACTCGAATCAATCCAATGAATGCTGAATATAACGAGAGTACCTTGTGGTCATAGGGAAAGAGACAAAGTTTTTATACTGTTAATTGATATTATAAAACTAGAGGCTCAGCCCACTGAGCCTGTATCGCTCACCTGACAATAGAATGATCTGAAGCAAATTTCAAAGGGAGATAATCATTACCTTAAAAAACAGCAGCCATCTTGAATGGAGGGTGGGGCTGTCGGACACAATTTTGAAAGGGACACACCCAGGGACCATCTATGCCAAGTTTGGCTCCATTTGGCCAAGCTGTTTCAGAGAAGATTTTTTTTAACATTAGCCAATCAGAAAAAAGAATTAATCTTGGCGGCCATGTTTGTAGGCCGAATGGAACCAAATGAAGAAGCTTTATAAAGGATCTTACATAGATGCTTCCTGCCAAGTTTGGCTCCATTTTGCCAAGCAGTTTCAGAGGAGAAGATTTTTTTAACATTAGCCAATCAAAAACAAGAATTGCCCTTGGCGGCCATATTTGTTGGCGGAATGGGACGAAATGAAGAAACTTTATAGAGGACCTTATATAGATGCTTTCTGCCAAGTTTGGTTCCATTTGGTCCAGTTGTTTCAGCAGAGTAGATTAAAATATGAAAAGTTAACGGACGGACGACGGACACCAAGTGATGGCAATACCTCACATGACCCTTTGGGACTGTTGGTTCCCGTATGACCACAAAAGTCAGTCCCTTATATATCAATAACATTATGTATACAGGCTGGTTTCCAATAAGTCTATACACTGCTTCTCAAAATACGATTCATTTAGAATTTAACTTTAGCTTACTTATATTTAACAAAATTTTCAACCGATGCAACAGTTGCCTCAATGGCAGTTAGGGTTCTGAATTTGACAAAATCAACAAGACGAACCACACCAAAAAACCCTGGAAGAACTCAGATGCTCGGAGAGGGTATCCAGTCCTGCTCCACTAGTGGCATCCCTTGTCTTGCTCTTGATAAAAGTTATGATAGAGACCATTCATGCAGATTGTGTTCAGTCAAGCTTGTAGTTTCTGATGAATATATTTGAATCATTTCCAGCTGGGCCCTATGATAAATTATGTCATATGGATTTTTCGAGACATAATATGATGACCTTCAGTGGAACATTTCAGCCCTGTTTGTTTTTAAAAAGTACAATAGTTTCAGAGAATAATTATAAATATTTGCTACATAAAATGATCCTATTTTTATCTTGCAAATCAACAAACCATTTCAGATTTGAAATTTCCACCAAAAAGAAAGCATAATTGGCCCAACAGCCATGTTGAATTTCTGAATGAATCGAAAATCCTAAATAATGTTGAGAACCAAGATTGGTTCTATTTTGTACATGACATCTGAGAAAATGATTGAAATATAATATGCTAATCCATATATATAAAAATGAAGATAAATGCAATGTGGTGACAGTACCTAATATTGACCTTTCCATTCCTGGTTCTTAAGAAGATTGTTTAATTTTCTCAATTGCAACTCTTTTTAAACTTAGGACTACAAGGGCTTAGAAATCAGACACTGGGGCCAAGAATTGTGCAAACTTGAATCTACATACCACAATAATGCCATTTTTTACATTTTCTCTATTTGATCCTTGGATCCATAGGCCTGTCGTTTTCATTTGTATTTGTACCAGACAAAATCTGCATTTCATACGGATGCGTCACTCCAAATACAACTAGAGAAATTGGTACTTTCGTGAACGGAGAGATATTTTCCCTCCTTAATATGACCCTAGAAACAAGTACAATGATAATAAAAGAACAGCATAGCACAACAATGTGTGACAAATCTTTCTACAGCTGCACCAAGTAATGGGTGTAGGAGTCTTCCAGGAAATTAACCAAAGTTGGAAATTGAGTTCTTCCATGTCACGACTCTTGTTGTTCCAGTAAAGATAGAGGGTACAGTTTTGTCAGAAGGTAAAGATAGAGGGTACAGTTTTGTCAGGAGGTAAAGATAGAGGGTACAGTTTTGTCAGGAGGTAAAGATAGAGGGTACAGTTTTGTCAGAAGGTAAAGATAGAGGGTACAGTTTTGTCAGGAGGTAAAGATAGAGGGTACAGTTTTGTCAGAAGGTAAAGATAGAGGGTACAGTTTTGTCAGGAGGTAAAGATAGAGGGTACAGTTTTGTCAGGAGGTAAAGATAGAGGGTACAGTTTTGTCAGAAGGTAAAGATAGAGGGTATAGTTTTGTCAGAAGGTAAAGATAGAGGGTACAGTTTTGTCAGAAGGTAAAGATAGAGGGTACAGTTTTGTCAGAAGGTAAAGATAGAGGGTACAGTTTTGTCAGGAGGTAAAGATAGAGGGTACAGTTTTGTCAGAAGGTAAAGATAGAGGGTACAGTTTTGTCAGGAAGTAAAGATAGAGGGTACAGTTTTGTCAGAAGGTAAAGATAGAGGGTACAGTTTTGTCAGAAGGTAAAGATAGAGGGTACAGTTTGGTCAGGAGGTAAAGATAGAGGGTACAGTTTTGTCAGGAGGTAAAGATAGAGGGTACAGTTTTGTCAGGAGGTAAAGATAGAGGGTACAGTTTTGTCAGGAGGTAAAGATAGAGGGTACAGTTTTGTTCCAGTAAAGATAGAGGGTACAGTTTTGTTCCAGTAAAGATAGAGGGTACAGTTTTGTTCCAGTAAAGATAGAGGGTACAGTTTTGTTCCAGTAAAGATAGAGGGTACAGTTTTGTTCCAGTAAAGATAGAGGGTACAGTTTTGTTCCAGTAAAGATAGAGGGTACAGTTTTGTTCCAGTAAAGATAGAGGGTACAGTTTTGTTCCAGTAAAGATAGAGGGTACAGTTTTGTTCCAGTAAAGATAGAGGGTACAGTTTTGTTCCAGTAAAGATAGAGGGTACAGTTTTGTTCCAGTAAAGATAGAGGGTACAGTTTTGTTCCAGTAAAGATAGAGGGTACAGTTTTGTTCCAGTAAAGATAGAGGGTACAGTTTTGTTCCAGTAAAGATAGAGGGTACAGTTTTGTCAGGAGGTAAAGATAGAGGGTACAGTTTTGTCAGGAGGTAAAGATAGAGGGTACATTTTTGTCAGGAGGTAAAGATAGAGGGTACAGTTTTGTTCCAGTAAAGATAGAGGGTACAGTTTTGTCAGGAGGTAAAGATAGAGGGTACAGTTTTGTCAGGAGGTAAAGATAGAGGGTACAGTTTTGTCAGGAGGTAAAGATAGAGGGTACAGTTTTGTCAGAGGGTAAAGATAGAGGGTACAGTTTTGTCAGAAGGTAAAGATAGAGGGTACAGTTTTGTCAGAAGGTAAAGATAGAGGGTACAGTTTTGTCAGGAGGTAAAGATAGAGGGTACAGTTTTGTCAGGAGGTAAAGATAGAGGGTACAGTTTTGTCAGGAGGTAAAGATAGAGGGTACAGTTTTGTCAGAAGGTAAAGATAGAGGGTACAGTTTTGTCAGAAGGTAAAGATAGAGGGTACAGTTTTGTCAGGAGGTAAAGATAGAGGGTACAGTTTTGTCAGGAGGTAAAGATAGAGGGTACAGTTTTGTCAGGAGGTAAAGATAGAGGGTACAGTTTTGTCAGAAGGTAAAGATAGAGGGTACAGTTTTGTCAGAAGGTAAAGATAGAGGGTACAGTTTTGTCAGGAGGTAGAGATAGAGGGAACAGTTTTGTCAGGAGGTAAAGATAGAGGGTACAGTTTTGTCAGGAGGTAAAGATAGAGGGTACAGTTTTGTCAGAAGGTAAAGATAGAGGGTACAGTTTTGTCAGAAGGTAAAGATAGAGGGTACAGTTTTGTCAGAAGGTAAAGATAGAGGGTACAGTTTTGTCAGGAGGTAAAGATAGAGGGTACAGTTTTGTCAGGAGGTAAAGATAGAGGGTACAGTTTTGTCAGGAGGTAAAGATAGAGGGTACAGTTTTGTCAGGAGGTAAAGATAGAGGGTACAGTTTTGTCAGAAGGTAAAGATAGAGGGTACAGTTTTGTCAGGAGGTAAAGATAGAGGGTACAGTTTTGTCAGGAGGTAAAGATAGAGGGTACAGTTTTGTCAGGGGGTAAAGATAGAGGGTACAGTTTTGTCAGAAGGTAAAGATAGAGGGTACAGTTTTGTCAGAAGGTAAAGATAGAGGGTACAGTTTTGTCAGAAGGTAAAGATAGAGGGTACAGTTTTGTCAGGAGGTAAAGATAGAGGGTACAGTTTTGTCAGGAGGTAAAGATAGAGGGTACAGTTTTGTCAGGAGGTAAAGATAGAGGGTACAGTTTTGTCAGGAGGTAAAGATAGAGGGTACAGTTTTGTCAGAAGGTAAAGATAGAGGGTACAGTTTTGTCAGAAGGTAAAGATAGAGGGTACAGTTTTGTCAGGAGGTAAAGATAGAGGGTACAGTTTTGTCAGGAGGTAAAGATAGAGGGTACAGTTTTGTCAGAAGGTAAAGATAGAGGGTACAGTTTTGTCAGAAGGTAAAGATAGAGGGTACAGTTTTGTCAGAAGGTAAAGATAGAGGGTACAGTTTTGTCAGGAGGTAAAGATAGAGGGTACAGTTTTGTCAGGAGGTAAAGATAGAGGGTACAGTTTTGTCAGGAGGTAAAGATAGAGGGTACAGTTTTGTCAGAAGGTAAAGATAGAGGGTACAGTTTTGTCAGAAGGTAAAGATAGAGGGTACAGTTTTGTCAGAAGGTAAAGATAGAGGGTACAGTTTTGTCAGAAGGTAAAGATAGAGGTTACAGTTTTGTCAGGAGGTAAAGATAGAGGGTACAGTTTTGTCAGAAGGTAAAGATAGAGGGTACAGTTTTGTCAGGAGGTAAAGATAGAGGGTACAGTTTTGTCAGAAGGTAAAGATAGAGGGTACAGTTTTGTCAGGAGGTAAAGATAGAGGGTACAGTTTTGTCAGGAGGTAAAGATAGAGGGTACAGTTTGGTCAGGAGGTAAAGATAGAGGGTACAGTTTTGTCAGGAGGTAAAGATAGAGGGTACAGTTTTGTCAGAAGGTAAAGATAGAGGGTACAGTTTTGTCAGGAGGTAAAGATAGAGGGTACAGTTTTGTCAGAAGGTAAAGATAGAGGGTACAGTTTTGTCAGAAGGTAAAGATAGAGGGTACAGTTTTGTCAGGAGGTAAAGATAGAGGGTACAGTTTTGTCAGGAGGTAAAGATAGAGGGTACAGTTTTGTCAGGAGGTAAAGATAGAGGGTACAGTTTTGTCAGAAGGTAAAGATAGAGGGTACAGTTTTGTCAGGAGGTAAAGATAGAGGGTACAGTTTTGTCAGGAGGTAAAGATAGAGGGTACAGTTTTGTCAGGAGGTAAAGATAGAGGGTACAGTTTTGTCAGGAGGTAAAGATAGAGGGTACAGTTTTGTCAGGAGGTAAAGATAGAGGGTACAGTTTTGTCAGGAGGTAAAGATAGAGGGTACAGTTTTGTCAGGAGGTAAAGATAGAGGGTACAGTTTTGTCAGGAGGTAAAGATAGAGGGTACAGTTTTGTCAGGAGGTAAAGATAGAGGGTACAGTTTTGTCAGGAGGTAAAGATAGAGGGTACAGTTTTGTCAGGAGGTAAAGATAGAGGGTACAGTTTTGTCAGGAGGTAAAGATAGAGGGTACAGTTTTGTCAGGAGGTAAAGATAGAGGGTACAGTTTTGTCAGGAGGTAAAGATAGAGGGTACAGTTTTGTCAGGAGGTAAAGATAGAGGGTACAGTTTTGTCAGAAGGTACAGATAGAGGGTACAGTTTTGTCAGAAGGTAAAGATAGAGGGTACAGTTTTGTCAGGAGGTAAAGATAGAGGGTACAGTTTTGTCAGGAGGTAAAGATAGAGGGTACAGTTTTGTCAGGAGGTAAAGATAGAGGGTACAGTTTTGTCAGGAGGTAAAGATAGAGGGTACAGTTTTGTCAGGAGGTAAAGATAGAGGGTACAGTTTTGTCAGGAGGTAAAGATAGAGGGTACAGTTTTGTCAGGAGGTAAAGATAGAGGGTACAGTTTTGTCAGGAGGTAAAGATAGAGGGTACAGTTTTGTCAGGAGGTAAAGATAGAGGGTACAGTTTTGTCAGGAGGTAAAGATAGAGGGTACAGTTTTGTCAGGAGGTAAAGATAGAGGGTACAGTTTTGTCAGGAGGTAAAGATAGAGGGTACAGTTTTGTCAGGAGGTAAAGATAGAGGGTACAGTTTTGTCAGGAGGTAAAGATAGAGGGTACAGTTTTGTCAGGAGGTAAAGATAGAGGGTACAGTTTTGTCAGGAGGTAAAGATAGAGGGTACAGTTTTGTCAGGAGGTAAAGATAGAGGGTACAGTTTTGTCAGGAGGTAAAGATAGAGGGTACAGTTTTGTCAGGAGGTAAAGATAGAGGGTACAGTTTTGTCAGAAGGTAAAGATAGAGGGTACAGTTTTGTCAGGAGGTAAAGATAGAGGGTACAGTTTTGTCAGAAGGTAAAGATAGAGGGTACAGTTTTGTCAGGAGGTAAAGATAGAGGTTACAGTTTTGTCAGGAGGTAAAGATAGAGGGTACAGTTTTGTCAGGAGGTAAAGATAGAGGGTACAGTTTTGTCAGGAGGTAAAGATAGAGGGTACAGTTTTGTCAGGAGGTAAAGATAGAGGGTACAGTTTTGTCAGGAGGTAAAGATAGAGGGTACAGTTTTGTCAGGAGGTAAAGATAGAGGGTACAGTTTTGTCAGAAGGTAAAGATAGAGGGTACAGTTTTGTCAGGAGGTAAAGATAGAGGGTACAGTTTTGTCAGGAGGTAAAGATAGAGGGTACAGTTTTGTCAGGAGGTAAAGATAGAGGGTACAGTTTTGTCAGGAGGTAAAGATAGAGGGTACAGTTTTGTCAGGAGGTAAAGATAGAGGGTACAGTTTTGTCAGGAGGTAAAGATAGAGGGTACAGTTTTGTCAGGAGGTAAAGATAGAGGGTACAGTTTTGTCAGGAGGTAAAGATAGAGGGTACAGTTTTGTCAGAAGGTAAAGATAGAGGGTACAGTTTTGTCAGAAGGTAAAGATAGAGGGTACAGTTTTGTCAGAAGGTAAAGATAGAGGGTACAGTTTTGTCAGAAGGTAAAGATAGAGGGTACAGTTTTGTCAGGAGGTAAAGATAGAGGGTACAGTTTTGTCAGGAGGTAAAGATAGAGGGTACAGTTTTGTCAGGAGGTAAAGATAGAGGGTACAGTTTTGTCAGGAGGTAAAGATAGAGGGTACAGTTTTGTCAGGAGGTAAAGATAGAGGGTACAGTTTTGTCAGAAGGTAAAGATAGAGGGTACAGTTTTGTCAGGAGGTAAAGATAGAGGGTACAGTTTTGTCAGGAGGTAAAGATAGAGGGTACAGTTTTGTCAGGAGGTAAAGATAGAGGGTACAGTTTTGTCAGGAGGTAAAGATAGAGGGTACAGTTTTGTCAGGAAGGTAAAGATAGAGGGTACAGTTTTGTCAGAAGGTAAAGATAGAGGGTACAGTTTTGTCAGGAAGGTAAAGATAGAGGGTACAGTTTTGTCAGGAGGTAAAGATAGAGGGTACAGTTTTGTCAGGAGGTAAAGATAGAGGGTACAGTTTTGTCAGAAGGTAAAGATAGAGGGTACAGTTTTTGTCAGGAGGTAAAGATAGAGGGTACAGTTTTGTCAGGAGGTAAAGATAGAGGGTACAGTTTTGTCAGGAAGGTAAAGATAGAGGGTACAGTTTTGTCAGGAGGTAAAGATAGAGGGTACAGTTTTGTCAGGAGGTAAAGATAGAGGGTACAGTTTTGTCAGAAGGTAAAGATAGAGGGTACAGTTTTGTCAGAAGGTAAAGATAGAGGGTACAGTTTTGTCAGGAAGGTAAAGATAGAGGGTACAGTTTTGTCAGGAGGTAAAGATAGAGGGTACAGTTTTGTCAGGAGGTAAAGATAGAGGGTACAGTTTTGTCAGGAGGTAAAGATAGAGGGTACAGTTTTGTCAGGAGGTAAAGATAGAGGGTACAGTTTTGTCAGGAGGTAAAGATAGAGGGTACAGTTTTGTCAGAAGGTAAAGATAGAGGGTACAGTTTTGTCAGGAGGTAAAGATAGAGGGTACAGTTTTGTCAGAAGGTAAAGATAGAGGGTACAGTTTTGTCAGGAGGTAAAGATAGAGGGTACAGTTTTGTCAGGAGGTAAAGATAGAGGGTACAGTTTTGTCAGGAGGTAAAGATAGAGGGTACAGTTTTGTCAGGAGGTAAAGATAGAGGGTACAGTTTTGTCAGGAGGTAAAGATAGAGGGTACAGTTTTGTCAGGAGGTAAAGATAGAGGGTACAGTTTTGTCAGGAGGTAAAGATAGAGGGTACAGTTTTGTCAGAAGGTAAAGATAGAGGGTACAGTTTTGTCAGGAGGTAAAGATAGAGGGTACAGTTTTGTCAGGAGGTAAAGATAGAGGGTACAGTTTTGTCAGGAGGTAAAGATAGAGGGTACAGTTTTGTCAGGAGGTAAAGATAGAGGGTACAGTTTTGTCAGGAGGTAAAGATAGAGGGTACAGTTTTGTCAGGAGGTAAAGATAGAGGGTACAGTTTTGTCAGGAGGTAAAGATAGAGGGTACAGTTTTGTCAGGAGGTAAAGATAGAGGGTACAGTTTTGTCAGAGGTAAAGATAGAGGGTACAGTTTTGTCAGAAGGTAAAGATAGAGGGTACAGTTTTGTCAGGAGGTAAAGATAGAGGGTACAGTTTTGTCAGGAGGTAAAGATAGAGGGTACAGTTTTGTCAGGAGGTAAAGATAGAGGGTACAGTTTTGTCAGGAGGTAAAGATAGAGGGTACAGTTTTGTCAGGAGGTAAAGATAGAGGGTACAGTTTTGTCAGGAGGTAAAGATAGAGGGTACAGTTTTGTCAGGAGGTAAAGATAGAGGGTACAGTTTTGTCAGAAGGTAAAGATAGAGGGTACAGTTTTGTCAGAAGGTAAAGATAGAGGGTACAGTTTTGTCAGGAGGTAAAGATAGAGGGTACAGTTTTGTCAGGAGGTAAAGATAGAGGGTACAGTTTTGTCAGGAGGTAAAGATAGAGGGTACAGTTTTGTCAGGAGGTAAAGATAGAGGGTACAGTTTTGTCAGGAGGTAAAGATAGAGGGTACAGTTTTGTCAGGAGGTAAAGATAGAGGGTACAGTTTTGTCAGGAGGTAAAGATAGAGGGTACAGTTTTGTCAGGAAGGTAAAGATAGAGGGTACAGTTTTGTCAGGAGGTAAAGATAGAGGGTACAGTTTTGTCAGGAGGTAAAGATAGAGGGTACAGTTTTGTCAGAGGTAAAGATAGAGGGTACAGTTTTGTCAGAGGTAAAGATAGAGGGTACAGTTTTGTCAGGAGGTAAAGATAGAGGGTACAGTTTTTGTCAGGAGGTAAAGATAGAGGGTACAGTTTTGTCAGGAGGTAAAGATAGAGGGTACAGTTTTGTCAGGAGGTAAAGATAGAGGGTACAGTTTTGTCAGGAGGTAAAGATAGAGGGTACAGTTTTGTCAGGAGGTAAAGATAGAGGGTACAGTTTTGTCAGGAGGTAAAGATAGAGGGTACAGTTTTGTCAGGAGGTAAAGATAGAGGGTACAGTTTTGTCAGGAGGTAAAGATAGAGGGTACAGTTTTGTCAGGAGGTAAAGATAGAGGGTACAGTTTTGTCAGGAGGTAAAGATAGAGGGTACAGTTTTGTCAGGAGGTAAAGATAGAGGGTACAGTTTTGTCAGGAGGTAAAGATAGAGGGTACAGTTTTGTCAGGAGGTAAAGATAGAGGGTACAGTTTTGTCAGGAGGTAAAGATAGAGGGTACAGTTTTGTCAGGAGGTAAAGATAGAGGGTACAGTTTTGTCAGGAGGTAAAGATAGAGGGTACAGTTTTGTCAGGAGGTAAAGATAGAGGGTACAGTTTTGTCAGGAGGTAAAGATAGAGGGTACAGTTTTGTCAGGAGGTAAAGATAGAGGGTACAGTTTTGTCAGGAGGTAAAGATAGAGGGTACAGTTTTGTCAGGAGGTAAAGATAGAGGGTACAGTTTTGTCAGGAGGTAAAGATAGAGGGTACAGTTTTGTCAGGAGGTAAAGATAGAGGGTACAGTTTTGTCAGGAGGTAAAGATAGAGGGTACAGTTTTGTCAGGAGGTAAAGATAGAGGGTACAGTTTTGTCAGGAGGTAAAGATAGAGGGTACAGTTTTGTCAGGAGGTAAAGATAGAGGGTACAGTTTTGTCAGGAGGTAAAGATAGAGGGTACAGTTTTGTCAGGAGGTAAAGATAGAGGGTACAGTTTTGTCAGGAGGTAAAGATAGAGGGTACAGTTTTGTCAGGAGGTAAAGATAGAGGGTACAGTTTTGTCAGGAGGTAAAGATAGAGGGTACAGTTTTGTCAGGAGGTAAAGATAGAGGGTACAGTTTTGTCAGAAGGTAAAGATAGAGGGTACAGTTTTGTCAGGAGGTAAAGATAGAGGGTACAGTTTTGTCAGAGGTAAAGATAGAGGGTACAGTTTTGTCAGGAGGTAAAGATAGAGGGTACAGTTTTGTCAGGAGGTAAAGATAGAGGGTACAGTTTTGTCAGGAGGTAAAGATAGAGGGTACAGTTTTGTCAGGAGGTAAAGATAGAGGGTACAGTTTTGTCAGGAGGTAAAGATAGAGGGTACAGTTTTGTCAGGAGGTAAAGATAGAGGGTACAGTTTTGTCAGGAGGTAAAGATAGAGGGTACAGTTTTGTCAGGAGGTAAAGATAGAGGGTACAGTTTTGTCAGGAGGTAAAGATAGAGGGTACAGTTTTGTCAGGAGGTAAAGATAGAGGGTACAGTTTTGTCAGGAGGTAAAGATAGAGGGTACAGTTTTGTCAGGAGGTAAAGATAGAGGGTACAGTTTTGTCAGGAGGTAAAGATAGAGGGTACAGTTTTGTCAGGAGGTAAAGATAGAGGGTACAGTTTTGTCAGGAGGTAAAGATAGAGGGTACAGTTTTGTCAGGAGGTAAAGATAGAGGGTACAGTTTTGTCAGGAGGTAAAGATAGAGGGTACAGTTTTGTCAGGAGGTAAAGATAGAGGGTACAGTTTTGTCAGGAGGTAAAGATAGAGGGTACAGTTTTGTCAGGAGGTAAAGATAGAGGGTACAGTTTTGTCAGGAGGTAAAGATAGAGGGTACAGTTTTGTCAGGAGGTAAAGATAGAGGGTACAGTTTTGTCAGGAGGTAAAGATAGAGGGTACAGTTTTGTCAGGAGGTAAAGATAGAGGGTACAGTTTTGTCAGGAAGGTAAAGATAGAGGGTACAGTTTTGTCAGAAGGTAAAGATAGAGGGTACAGTTTTGTCAGAAGGTAAAGATAGAGGGTACAGTTTTGTCAGGAGGTAAAGATAGAGGGTACAGTTTTGTCAGGAGGTAAAGATAGAGGGTACAGTTTTGTCAGGAGGTAAAGATAGAGGGTACAGTTTTGTCAGGAGGTAAAGATAGAGGGTACAGTTTTGTCAGGAGGTAAAGATAGAGGGTACAGTTTTGTCAGGAGGTAAAGATAGAGGGTACAGTTTTGTCAGGAGGTAAAGATAGAGGGTACAGTTTTGTCAGGAGGTAAAGATAGAGGGTACAGTTTTGTCAGGAAGGTAAAGATAGAGGGTACAGTTTTGTCAGGAGGTAAAGATAGAGGGTACAGTTTTGTCAGAAGGTAAAGATAGAGGGTACAGTTTTGTCAGAAGGTAAAGATAGAGGGTACAGTTTTGTCAGAAGGTAAAGATAGAGGGTACAGTTTTGTCAGGAGGTAAAAGA